>VXBT01003513.1:1673959-1777036 GCA_013400235.1 Oriolus oriolus | reverse complement strand
CCGGCCGCCCCGCCAGCCCCGCGCCTGCCGTCTTCATCTTCGAGCACAAGGCGCAGCACATCGCCCGCTTCATCCACAACAGCCACGACCTCACCTACTTCGCCTACCTGATCAAGGCGCAGCCCGACAACCCCGACTCCCCCATGGCCTGCCACGTCTTCCGGGCCACCGACCCCAACCAGGCGAGTGGGGGCAGGGGGCGGGGGCGCTGCCCGGGATCTCCCCGCTTGGCTCCTCTCCTCGCCGGGCGGGACTCCAGGCGCTGCGCTCCGCAGCCGCGGAGGGTCCGATGTACTCGGGCGGGGCAGGGTGATGCCTGCGGGGTGCTGCGGGACCGCGACCTCCGGACGCCCACCCGCGGCGTGGGGAGAGCCCGCCCGGGGCCGGCCGTGCCCGCTAGGCTCGTCCCGGGCTGCCCCTCCAGCTCAGGTGGCTGCAGCGCCCTTGGGCTCCGCGGAAAGGGGAATGGGGGGGGTGTGGGGGCACGGAGCCCCGCCTCGCCATGGGGTGCCTTGCCAGCCCCTGGCAGGCCGGGAGTGCCAGGCTCTGCAGAACGCAGTGCAGGGCGAGATGGAGCCCCTTTCATCCCGGTTCACCCTCCGCGGGGAGGCCTCGCATCCTGCAACAGCTCAATGGCAAGGGCACGGTTTGCTCTACGAGGCAGGATTTGTGTCAAAGCGTCCCAGCGGTGCTGTCAGCGTTGGGCAGGAATCGAATAGTGGAGGATGGTGCTTTTCCTCAGACCCCCGTGGTACAGAAACCATCGTTTGTGACCAGCGGGCCCCGTTGTGCTCACGGGTCACGCTAAGGACACCTGGCCGTGCTCAGGCGTATGCATTAGTGCTACAAACAAGGCTAGGTTTGGGTGGGGACATTTTTGATAAAGTGCCAGCTGGAAAAAAAGGCCTAACAGTAAGATTGTATTTTCCTGACTATCTAGCTGGCTTTGGCTCACACATCAGATGTGCAGCAGACTTCTTTCTCTTCCCTGTTTAGAGTATGTGAGCAATAGCAGGTGGACAAGTACGTTGGATAATCAATTTAGCAAGATGACAGCAAGAAAAAGGCCATTCGATAACAGTCCTTTGGTTGAGTAAATTAGCATACCTTCTCAGTTTTCATAAACTGGAGGAAGAACTCTGGCAATTAGAAGATAGCTGACTTACTGCATGTACTGGACAGCTGCTTGGATTTTGTTTGGGTTTTCTTAAGTGAGGAGGGTAGGGAGTACTAACAAAACTACTGAAAAGTTTTCAGTATGTTAACTTTAATTTGTGGTGGCATACTGCCAGAGAGAACATGGAGGCATTTAGGTTGCATTCATAGCTGTGGCTTAAGAACGGGCTTAGGACAGGCAGTATCCCAAGTGGAGGTAACTGTGCTTAACTTGTTGGCAACTGCTGTGAATTGTGCTCTGCCAGGAGAGCACGCGGCAAGAGCATGGAGGGGATCATGTGTGGCAAGGAAGGAGCCCGAATGTCCTTTTAGGAGTTTGGTGGTATGGACTGAGGCAAACTAAGCTTCCTGCTGTTGGCAGAAGATGCAGAATCAAATTTATTTCTGGGGTAGGTCTGTACTGGTACCATGAGTTTGTAAAACAATCTTACTTTAAGATAGTGAATATGTAGTACTCTAGTGAGTGTGCAAAGTACTACATACATTTACATTTGGAAGGCTGTTTCTGACTAAAGCGTTATCCACATCTTTCCTTCTTTCCTCATGGGGAAAGTGCCCTTATGTGCATTGAATTAAATCAAACTGATACTGTAGGTAAAGTCTTCCTATTCAAAGAAGTTGTTAGCGTGAACATATCTTGTTCAGTCTTTAGTTATACCTGTCAAGATTTTTTTAACTTTGTTATCATTAATAAAGCATATGTCTCTCCCAGGAGCACTACTCAGCATGTGATTTTGAACTACGTGAGGGTAGTAAATGCAGAGCTAGCGATGTGATTCACAAGTATCTAACTAACAGACAGGTTTTTTTAAGGTACCAAAAGAGGTGGATTTTTTCCCTCTTCCGAGTTTTGTTGTCACTTTGTCGAGGCTTGGTTGGCTAAGTCTGTCCAGGTGTCTAGCTGTTGGTCTGTGCTAAAGCTAAATCCCGAGTGGGTGAAGTCAAGCTGCAGGTTACTAGCTCTAAAAATCTTTTGAAGCTCTTAATTGTTTATTATAGAATTGATGCTGTCCTTGCATGCTTTCAAGATCTTTACGCACTTTTGTTTCGTAGTGGTTATATGAGCCTTGTGTTGTGTATTAGCTTAGAAAGTATTTTTCACAGCTGTTATTTTAAGACGACCTCATTTTCCATCTTAGGCTATAGTGACTTTCAGCCAACCTAAGTTAGCACGGCTGCTGAGAAAAGTGATCCTGTCCTCTTCAAGCCTCCACCCCTTGTTTCTTCCTCTCAGCTTTGTTCTCATGGCAGTACAACTGTTTGTGCAGCCATACAGCAAACAGGATCAGGGAACTGACTGGTGTTAAGCTTGCTTTTCCCTTACCTTCTCTGGAGTATTTCCAAAGCGCTTCCCTCGTTTGCTTTACTATGCAACCCTAATAACTATTTACATCAAGACAGGTGGGTTGGAGGCACGAGGTATCAATGAGTGGCCAAGAAGGGGAAGGGTCAGATAGCCTTTCCAGAAGTTTTAGAGAAGATCCTTTCCAGAGAAGTTGTGGATACTCCCTCCCTGGAATTGTTCAAGGTTGGATGGGGCTTTGAGCAACCTGGTCTAGTGGAAGGTGTCCCCTGGCAGTGGGGGTGGAATTAGCTGGTCTTTAAGGCCCCTTCCAAGCCAAACCATTCTATGATTCTGTGCAGTAATGCTGACTTCAGATTAGCCAGAGATGACTGCAAAGCCATGGTATTGTCCATTTTGGCAGTATTAGGTTTAGCAGCATGCTAAGTAACTCTGGGATGAAGGAAAGGTACAGGAGATGTCTTGTGGTCTCTGAGTTAGAAGACAGCCATGATTTTTAATTGTGGATGTTAATTATAAAAGTGAGAGGTTAATGATTGACTTTCAAGGGACTAGTGCTACCATGATAATTCAAAAAACAATGTAGGTGAGAATGAAAGTTTTGGCTTCAAGCCTGTAGCTTTGTCCCACCAGCCGTACTGCACAATGTTTAGGATGCACATGCATTCACTATGACCACGAAAAGGGCTGGTATTCATAGAAAAAAGCACTGCCTCTTGCCATTCTCTGCAAAATTCTTTACCAGATGACCAGTAAAAAGCCAATGCAATATGTACTCTGCTGATATCAGGTGGGAAGATAACATCATTTAATATTATTTACTGTGACTGGAGCAAAATGAGCAAGCGAGCTAGTAGTATGAAACACCTTCATATTTTATTTGAAAGCCTGCAAATTTTAGGCAGAGCTGAAAAGTAGGAGCCAGTGGAGTGACTCCTGTTCTGGAGCAGTACTTTGGCAGAGTGTCAAACCCAGAGCTTGTAGGCATGGTGGTGGATGCTAAGATGCTTTTATTGGAGGGGCCGTGTGAGTGTGTGTGTCTTTCTTTTGCTGTTTAATTACAAGGGGAGACATCTGAAGCTGTCTGACTGATGGAGATGGGAACAAAAATTTTAGCCTTTTTTATCCGCCTCAGAACTTACTACAGTGTTTGCTGCTTCTTGTAACTGCTCAAAGCAGTAGCCAGCTGGAGTGGATAAGGGTATTTTCTATTTAGTATTGCCTGGTAGCTTCTGAGCAGCAGCCAGAGATTTGTTAGTTTTGTGTTGCTGTCATTTGAGAATTACCGAATATGCACAGACTGTATATAGACATCAGATGACAGCATTGTCTCATTTTATATTTGACAGATTTTCTTTACAATCCTGGGAACAGGTTTTTTTTAACCCAAAAGTTGGAGTTTTTAAATATGGCAGGCATACCCTTCTTGCGGTCGCAGAGAAAAGGCTGTTTAATTAGTATTTTCAAGCTCAACTTTAACACATTTTTACCATGAAATACTGGTTTTATTCTGTAAACCAGATTTAATTGTATGGAACAATCAATGCAGTTTGACAATTGCCTTCAGTTCCCTGTTCTCTGGGGGAGAGACTTATGGTATGATCTCTTTCTGCGCCTTTTTATTTATTATCATCATGCTGATCTAGATTGTGTTTCCTGCTTGAAACGTGACTAAGCCTGTTTTGAGTGGGTTTTTTTAACCTGAACTGGCATCCTAAATCAAGTTATGCTATACTTGATTCTTATTGATGAAAATAGTTTTTTCCTCCAGTTAAGTAAGAACTCATTTAATGCATTTTGGTTTTCTCTTCTTAAATTTATAAGCGTGATGAAAATGTTACGAGGTTTCAAAAGTAATCCAAGCTGGCTGTGAAAAAAAAAAATGTTCAGGTGGACAGACCTCAGTTGAATTTAGCTCTTGTGGGTATAATCTGTGGCTGTGTCTTTGTGCTACACCCATGTGTTCAGTGTCTAGGCTTTCTCAAGGTGAAGCAGAAGTAATGGAGCCTTTTGGTGACTGAAGAGACAGGACAGAGACAAGAGCCAAAGACAGCCCACTTGTCAGAAATACTTGTCTGTTCCAAGAATGTGTTTCTTTTCTGTTGGATAATGTGTTTCAGTAAAGCAAGGAGGTAAGAAAATTGTTCTGGAAAAGTGAGGCAATCAGTACAAAGTCCAGTCAAAGGAGGCTTTTATGCTGTCTTAATATCATGTTACATAAAGTTTCTTACTGAAGAATGTAAGTTAGAAATGTTTGAAGAACAGAGTTTGTCAAGTTTACATGCATATTTCTGTTGTCCTTTGGTTTTTACGTGATATAGGAGCATGAGCTGAATGGCAGTAAAGTCCTGGTGTGGGAAGTGCGTATACACAGCATTGTTGGAATTCATATTGAAGTATTGCACTGGTTGAGTTATCTGATAGATGTGTTTTGAATAGGTGTAACAGGCATGAGAAAATAGATACGCTCTAGGTTTTGAAGGATTCTGTAGGAAATGGGAGAGATGACATTTGGTTGATAGCACAATTTGGTTGCAGAGGAAAGATATTCCATGAGAAAGATAGGTTGCCCTAGTTTTTACCAAGAAAACAAGTCTTGGAGAGACCAAAAAAAAAAAGAAATGTTTTCTAAGTTTGTGTGGGTCAGAATTTCATTCATGGGTTGAGAAACTGAAAAGCAATGACTCAGAACAAAGCATGGATGTTAAGGGTTTGCAATGAATGCAGAATTGTTTGGTGAGCAGCCTTATTATCTCTAGCTTACAGGGGCTATATAGCCTCAGATGAAAAGCCTTGCATTCCCTTTTTTTGAAACTGAAAGTTGAGAACTTAAGGTTTCATTTTTGTTTTCCTTAATAGATTTGGCACTTCTTTTTTCCCCTGAAAATGAGAGTACTTTTCATTTTAGGATTGCAAAGCTATCTTTAAAGTTTGGTTTTGAACATCTTGTCCATAATATTTTTTTTCCACATCACAAACAGGAGAAATAATAAAAACATTAAAATTGTTCAGTGTTTCTAAATGGTGGTAGCGTTTTTATTCCTGGCTAATGTTTAGGAGAGAAAAGGGAATGTTTTTAAATACCCTTATCTGTCATGTTTGTAGAAAGAATTATTTCATTTTTCCTTTTGCAGTTCATGAAAATGACCCGTTATTTGAGGAGTAGAAGCAATGTCTTAGAGGACTATATTTTCAAAAAGGCAAAATAAATTACGTGAAATTATGTAAGCTCACTGAAAGTGGCTGTAGGTAAACAAAACAGTGACCAGATAATAAGGCTTTCTTAAAGAAAGGAGCTTGTGTGTATCTGAGAATACCAAATCAAGGCTTCTCTTCTGATTGTTTGTTTCTACAGGGTTTTTTTGTCCTGTCTTTCAATGTAGAGGCAGTTTCTTTTAAAAATAATTAAATCAAAATCTGACTTTAAAAAGATTTGGCTAGCATATGTGTGTCTTGGCAGCAAGGAGAGTCTGATTTTTAGGGGTGATGAAAATCTCAGACCAAAATCATTGACGGTGGTTATTTATAAAAGTGAATTCTAGAAAAGATTTCATTTCTAAGCAATCATTCCAAAATAGTGGTGTTCCTGATGCCTATCAATGTCTGCTCTTTGCTAGAGTTTGGTACAGCATTTGATGTGCCCATCTCACCGTTCCTTGCATCTCTTCCATCGATCTTCCTCATTTGGAACTCCCTGGACATCTTGAGTTTCTCTGAGGTGAAGTGGCAAATGAATACCACAGTGAGTTGGGACCAGTTCAGAGATTGCTGTCTGGTCTGTAGATAATGCAGATTTTCAGCAGCATTGGCATGGTCTCCACATGGTACCAGCTGTCCCCTGCCACCTGGTTTTGTTTCCTTTGTGGTTTCAGATACTATTTCAAGTGCAGAGACAAGAAAAAAAGGAAGAGTTTATTTCCAGCGTGGCTTTTGTTACTTGTCACGTATGTGAACTGTGGCATCTTCCACCTTTGTGTTATGTGCTGTTCTGAGGCACCTTTAGAGACCACAAGGAGATAAAAATACCTACAAGACCTTCAAGGGTAAAAATCTACTTGTAGAGGTCATTAAATAATGTGGTGTTTCAGGCCTGCTAGAAACCAAATTTAAGGCAGGAAAGTGAAGTGATTTAATTTAGGAACAGGCTCTGTGCTCTCCTGTTCTGTATCACCTGTAATATAGTATCTATCACCTTATGTCCTGACACTAGCAGGTAAATCAACATCATATGCAGTTACATGGGTTCCAAAATAAAGCAGAGCATCACCAATGCAAGATAGCATATGATCATTTCACAAACAACTATATTGTCTCTGGAGAGGTCAGAGTATAAAAAGACAATACTAAATGTAACAGGGCAGGATAAAAATATGGAAGTGGTTACACCAGGGATGCATGAACTGTGTGACTTCCTGTTTTGGGTACCAGAGAACATGCATAAGTTTTGGATATGCCTGTTTTCATCCATGAACATGTTGGGGTTTTTAATTCCTTTTTAGGTGTATTAATCAGGTGACATGTGGTAGATCAGTGAGGTGAGCAAATAAATATTCTTGGTGGTCTTGTAGATCTGAAATTACTCTGGTATTTCAGGTTTCCTCTTGGCATCGGTCAAAGGTAAACCTGTTTGTGCTGGATGGGTTTAGTTCTGATAGTGTATTTAAGACTGCAGAGAAAAGAACATAGAAATCCAAGGAAGCTGACAAAACCACATGCATTTGACTGAAAGGGCTCACGGTAGCCCTTAAGTTTTATATTTTTATAAAAGCCAACTATGTATCTTGAAAAATCCAGTTAGTTTTCATTCTGAACACAGTCATGCTCTGCCAGCACAAAGCCTAGGATCGTTTCAAGCTGCTCTCCCTTCCTTGCCTCTGCCTCTCTGTAGCAGCCACTCTGCTTGAAATGAGCAGCAACTGTGCCTCGCTGTTTGAGGCAAAGCCTGCTTAAAGCCATCCCTNCGCTGCAGGGAATTAGGACTTAGAGTGAGAAGTTAATTACTTGGTCCTCTTATGGAAGGGGTGATGTTGCCAGGATTTCCACTGCTCCCCTAGCAGACTCTTTCTGGGTGAAGAAAAGGAAAAGCTTGGCACCAGGAAGACCATTAGGTATCGTTTTATCTTCCCAAGATCAAACTCTGTGTCTTGGCTTCAGCTGCAGTGCTTAAACATGGCTTTTACATCCTTTTGTGTGGTTTTAGTTGAGTCAACTGAACAAAAACCTTCAGTGTGTACTTCAAAGGCTCTCATAGCATGGAGTTCAGATAAGGTAGATGACATATAGTAAATACATATATAACACGTCTTAAATTTTATTTTTCTGTTCAGAGCCTCAAAAAGATGTCATGAGCTAATAATTATGTAGTTGTGTTACAACTCCTTTCAGTTTGGATCATTTGTAAGAGTGGCAAAATACTTCAATTGAACCACTGCAAAAAATATTTTTTTTTCTTCAGTTTTAAATTTTTATTGGACTCCTAATGCTGTTCAGAAACTCTGCTTTGTGCTTTGGAGGAATTGTATCTATTGAACCACATTTCCTCACTTTTTATAAGCTACTTCTACTAGTGAGTTGTCTTCATCTCTGTTCAAATCTGGTTGCTTTCTCATGGAATCCATAATTTCCTTTTTAAAAATCATTTTAGGTATTCTGAATTAGATAGGCTTTACAAATCATATTGTCTAGAAATTTGAAAGGGTAATATGGTAAAGATTTTCTTGTTCTGCATCTCTGGAACTGCTGAAGATAGGTAGGGTTCTACAGTATTGGGCATGTGGCACTTTTCTGAAGGATTAAATTAATTTAAAATGCTAACATGAGAGAGCGTTGTTCAAAGCCAGTGTGAAAGACTTGTAGAAGCTGTTGGGTGAGATAAAACCAATACCATAGAAGTGTGGCTTTTTTCCAGCTCTACCATCCCTAGCTCTGCAGTTTTCCCTTTCCCATTACAGCTGACTTTAAAGGTATATTTCAGTCATGAAGTTCATTTTTGTATGTTGATAAACCTTAACAAAGAGCTTGCTCTGTTAAAATGACTGGGGTTATGTTTTATTTCATTACTCTTCTTGGCAGGAACATGTAGATCTGCACAGTGCTGTTTAGAGAGATCCTTGATGCATTGAAAAACATGTTGAGGGAAGTCAGAATATTATCCTCCAGGGCATAGCAGTGACTGCCTTCCAGACTGTTCGTGATTTTGTTTTTCCTAGCAAGATAAATAAATATTTATTTTTTAGAATGCTGATGTTAAATATATTTCATGTACTATGTGACGCAGATATGGGTTTCCTGTTACGTTAATTCAGAAAAAGGGCAAAAAGCAGCAATGTCCCAGGAACTTCGGGAATAGTCAGTGGTCTGTGGGTTCCTAAGTATTTCTGAAACCGAGTAAATATTCAGTAACAGAGCAGTGGAAGACTCGGATGTGCAGTGCTAACTTGTTGAAGCATATTTTTATGCGCCTGCTCATAGTTTATTTCTTGCTTTGGCTTGATTATTCCTAACAACTCCATCTCAAGTTACAGTAAGATTTCTAAATAAAAATAGAGTAGGCTAATATATATTTAACAGTGCTGTACTTGCCAGGGAGGAACCAGTTGCTTGCTTGCTGCTTGGCTGAAGGGCAGAAATGAAGCATCACACCAACTCCAGTTAAACCCTGTGCTGAAAGCTGATGTTTGACCTTCAGGTGCTGTACAAATGCAAAGGTCTGCAATTCCTGCCTGTCCCAGCTCTGTCACAGCGTACAAAATTATAGCTTTGGTAGTCTAAGGTGAAAAAATTCATTCCTGCTTGTGTGCACATTGGAAGGTGAAGGGATTGTGTGTATGACCTGCTGCCATACTTGGCAATGCAAATAAATACCAGACTGCCCTCAGTGTCATGGTGCTTCCGTGGCAATCTAAGCTGTTAGGTCACAAATTGCCAAACAAGCTAATGTGACTATACTTTACAAAAACAAAAGAACAAGAACATAATTTAAGATCCCGAAATGCTGCTCTGATGTGCAAATCCCATAGCAACTGATAAGACAGTTTTCTATGGAAAATGTTGCTCTTTCTGTAAAATTTGGTTTAGGCTTGTGTACAAGATTTGGTTTTTTTAGGCAGAACAATTTCAAACAAGTATCCCTTTTGTAGACAATACTTCTGGCCTGACTTTATGGTCATACTCAGTGAGACCCTCAATTATCTGTGCAGCACGACTGCAAACTTTAGCAGTACAAAAAATAACTTGTAAAGAGGATACACTTTTTTTTTGGTAAACCAACTACCTTATAAATAGATGCAAGATGTTGGCTCTTCTTCAGCAGTAGTTTTTTGGGTGAACCTTGCCAAAAGAAAATCAAATGAGCCTTTCAGTAAGAGCAACCCACCATACTTTTATTTAAATTATTCATGAAGAAACACACCCAGATTATCCATGGCATATGTGTGCATATATTCAGATTTAGCCTTGAGAAAATTTGCTGACCTAAACATGGAAGCAGAGTGGGAGCAAGGCAACATGATTAAAGCCAGCTCAGAAGGAGTGGGTTTACATCCTGGCACTGTGCCTTGGATTCCCTGTCTGCTTAGTGCTAGAGAGAACTAAAAATAGTATCTGCAGTTTAGTGAGATAGTGTGAAGTTTACAAAATGCGTAAATTTCTTCCATTGTGACCTTCTGTCTGCAGAAATCACCACAGAAGAAGGTGATATAAAAAAAAATTATATTGAGCTATCAATCAATCTGTATGAATGTTGTAGAGTTTTTTAGGGAATTTTTTTTCCCTTTGTTCAATATGTATGTCGTCCTTAAAATATATAGCATTACAGCTGCGAGTGTGAGAAACATGGAGACCAGCCCAGACTGCTAGGTTTGCTTGAGTTTTGTGTTTCCTTATGTAACCAAGTATTTAGTTTCTGTATGATTGCTCACTGTTCTGCATTTCATCTGTTTTACTTAAAATCATAGTCTTCCTGGTTGTAGTTGTATGGGAGTTTGAAAGAGAACTTCATGTTTAGTGAAAATTAGAGGTTAAAACCCATTTTAAGCCATACCATTGGTGGTAAACTGAACAGGAGCTTAGATGTGGTGCCTTTTATTTCTTATCTGAGTTTAAATTTTTGAGATTTGACAACCTATTTGATATGCTTCTGTCCTGAGTTCTCACATGACCACCATAAAATGGTTAGCTTTTGAGAAGATAATTAATTCTTGTATTTCTGCAGCTCGATTGAGTGGGTGCTTTAGGATGTCAGCCTCAGCAAGGCAGGGGTGTATATGTATATGCTGCTGTTCATTACCTATCAAGTAACAAATCTGCAAGACTCACATTATTATCTGGATTATCATAAGCTTTCCTATTATGCTAAGATTGAAGTATCAAAATGAAGCGTTGCAGTGCTATTTCACTGTTTGCCAACCCAGCCTATAATACTGGAGTTTCTTTTCGCTATTTAGTCCTGCTGTTATGCTTTGCAATTCTACTGTTAGACTTTACGCACATAGTTTACCATCACCTGAAAAACTCTGGCAGAGTTCCACGAGCTTTGACACTCATATTGCGGATTTTAAAATCTTTACCATAGCTCTGTGGAACGCTCAGACTATCCTGTGGAGTCCCACAGGTTGTTGCTTTCCTTGTGGAAACAGCACCCAGCCCTGTCCTGGGCTGGTTTGTTAGAAATAAAGAGTTGGCTTAATAGTGTCCTGTTACACAGGTCAGTGAATTCACTTGAGCATACTGCTGCCACGTGGGCTCCCCAGCCATGTTTCAGGGAGCAGCGTACACGAATTGTAATGGATCACTGCTCCTGGAAGGGCTGTTGTTATGCACCCACAAGAGCCCTGCATGAAACTATGCAGGGTCTGCTTCACGCTTTCATCCCGGATTTAATTGCTTTGGGTTGGTTTCAGGGGACTATTCAGTGAACAACTTAAGACTCTGTCCAGAGAGCCATGCTCTGAAATAGGATCCAAGGCACACAAATCATTGTCTGAATTGCACAGTGTTTCCCTGTAGGATCACCAGCTGCCAGAAGATCATACGGTTTCACTGCTCTGTTACTACTTTAGGTGTCATCCTACTAACAAATATAGCAGTCTCTTACTATTACTATGTCATAAAAGTAATACTCTGGAAGTTTTTTGTTTCTGTCTGTACTGTTCCTATTAAAATGTCAAAATATCTTTCAGCTCAATTGAAGAAACAGGTGAGTAAGGATGTGACAGGTTTCTAATTCAGTTTCAGTATGGATTGCTATTGTCATTTGGAGACCTAAGAAAACAGCAAATCTACATGCCAGTAGAAGTTTGTGTGACTTTGTGATCTGCACCCCACCTGGAGTGTTCTTTGGGAGCACACTTGAAGGGATGTTTTCTCTAGTTAACACCTGTGAGTGATCACAGTGTAGGTGAGATTGGGAACTGCACCATGAAGGTAATGGGGAATTGGGTACAGAAATCAGAGCTGCCCACAGAACAGTAAAGAGCACAGATCCCTATGAGATCCCTTATGGATTGTTAACAGATGTACTACTATTCAAATTCTTGGGCTTTTCCAGTCTTTTTACCATGTGGGTATAGAAGGCTACTGCTTATTATTTTCTTACGTCGTATCTGTTGCTCTTCTGTTTTTCTCAGCTCTTTGAAATTGTACCGATCCAGGATTATAATCTTTGGTTTTTGCAGGAGTTGTTGGTACCGCATGCAGTACTCTCAATTGTGAAGAGTCGTGATTCTGACCATAGGGGAAAAAAGATAATAGTCCCTTTAACCCTACAGCTTCCCACAAGCTACTGGCCCCAAAGTAAAACTTGAAAGGAAAAAAAGCAGTCATTCATTATTTTGATTGCTTGCTGCCAGGAGCTGAGCTTTTCAGATACAGCTATCAGGTTTGTAAAAATTTTAACTTTATTCCTGTTCATATTGCTTGTTACAAGTTTCACATTTTAGAAGTATCACCAGCTAGGCTGGTTTTTTTGGTTTTGGTTTTGGGTTTTTTTGTATTGATATTAACAGTTTTTTTAAATGTATGTTCTGGTAACAGCTGTTTATTGAACAGCAACTTAAACAGAAAATTTTATGTGAAAATAATCATGCATGATGTTCATTTCAATTTTAATGGCGTTGTTCTGCTGTTCTAATGTTTTTACTTGCTCAAAGTTCCTTTGCATTTAAAGTTTAGTTTCACCTTCACACCCTTTTTTAAAAACTCATGACCTGGCACAAATTTATTTTTAAGTCATACTGCCAATGGCCGATGAGAAGTGAAAGCTGGTCTCCTCAGTGACCAACACAGTTGTATTGTGTTTCAGAAGGAAGGTATGAGTAGCAAAAAACTCTCAAACAAATAAAATCCCCAGCCTCTACTGTAGAGGGAAAGGATGCTGTGCTGTATGGTAAAAGGCTGTAATATTAGCAAAGTAACTCCTGTAGCCTCATATGAACAGCTGAGTCATTTATAGCTGGTAGTGAGACAAATTGCTGGTGAAGGAAGCTTGTTACTGCATGGCTGCTGCTACAGCTGGTGGATTGCCTGGTTAAGAGCAAAGTAAACTTGAACCCAGTGAAAACTGCTGTGAAAAGTACACTCCAGATAAGCATACTTTAATCTCTGGAACATTTAATTGGTTCAACAGCATTTTCTAGTGCCTCAGGTTTTCAAATGTGCAAACATACTTATGGCATTGACATAATTATCAATTTCTAATTTATTCTTCTCTGTCAATCCACTAGTAATAGTACCAGAGAACACATTCTTTTTTACTGTTAATACAGGTAGAGTTCAGATATCAAATTATAAAGTTAATGTCTCTCCTTGAAAGTCTCCTGACTATTGCTTCTCTGCTTCTTAATGCTGTACCAGGCTGCTATTGTAGGTCACTATGCTGATGGTCATATCTATCTAGTGAGGTTTGAATGTGTTTAATATGAGCCTCAGAGTATGCAACTATGTAAAATTAATCCTCTCAAAAATTTCTACTCAGTTTGTTATCTTTGAACAGCATATCCATTGGAAGATTGTTTTGACAGATTAAGGCAAAGAGGGCTTCTACCTTCCTTAATCTTGCTTTGCCTCCCAGCTGCTTTTTTGCAAGCAAGTAGACTTAAAACTGAGTGTCAGGAATAATTGCCAGCCCCTGCTCCAGTGCGCTGTGGCAAAGGGTGAGTAGGTAAAGTTTTTAACAACCTTTCAGTTCTCTCGCTGGTCTTAAAGAAGCTAGCAAATTGATGTGACTTGAAACTACACATTACAAAATTTCAGAGTGCCATTTTGGAGAGCACAGCAAGATAGGTTAAAGCTGAGGGCAAAAGTAGGGCAATTCCCCTGCTCCATGGGGGAATAGTAATGCTTCCATGGGAGTCTGCTGGAGGAATGATTAGTGGCCACTCATAGGAAAGGGAAGCTTTTAGTGTCCTGTATGATAATCAGGCTCCTGAATAATTAACCAGTGACTCTGACAAATACACTCCTTCTGTTTCTTGAATCATGTAATTTCTAACACCGAACACAGTTCGTTGCTGGTTTGCTTACAGATGTAGCACTGCAGCTACAAGTTTACAATATAAGTAACTATGTGAGTACCTTCCTAGGCGTCATACCTCCTATTATCCATGTCACCACTCGTCTGCATAGTTTGAATAACATGAAGGAAAAACCCCCAAACACAGTAGGAATTTTTTCAGGTATATTACATCTAGGCACTCACAGGTTCGAGTCCCACAGAGAAGCAGAGACATGCCCCCTGTGTTTTGACCAGGTAGCTCAGAGTGCTCTGATTGTTCTTTGTTACCCAGTAGCTTCTTTCTGGCAACCTGGTCTCAGCCAGAATACATCAGTGCACACCTCTTGCCTGAGCCTCCAGAGTATAAACTAGCAGATGGTGTTGGCTGAGGAATGAGGGGACATTAACTATATCAAAATTGCTCATTAAAAGATGCTGTTGCATGAAAATGTTTTTGAATAGCTCAAGCATGGAAATTCCATTCATAAAAGCATTGTTTAGCTGTGTCCCAGAAATAGGCTAGAAATAAATTGATGTGATTAGACTACATGTAGGTTTTTTTTAGATATGAGTAGATTAAAAAAAAAGTTACTGATGGAGGTGGGTTGACTTTATGTGCAGAATGCTTATTAGGACTATAAACAAGATCAGATATTTTCAGGAATAGGTTGAGTTAATGGCAATTTTTACTAGTCCAGATGAGCAAAAGTGCCTGTTTCAAGTCTTTGGGGAGCTCTAATGCTTGTGTATTTCTTCAGCTTTTCAGTGAAGGATGATTGGGTCTCAATAAAATTTCCCTGCAGCTTGTACCATAATTATATTTTCTCAAACATAAGTGACTTTCACTTTACTATTTCAGAGTCTAAGTATCTAATGTTTATATGTTGCATCTTTCACTGTGTATTCCAAGAATTCCCACCTGCAGTGGTATAAAGCAAAGACATCCATGCCTTGCAAAAAATGATACATGGGAACACTTAGACTTTGTAAGGTAATTTGGATGTGATCAAGCATAAGTGAATTTTTTGTTGCTGGTTCTACAGTTTCACATAAAGGAATCTGCAACTATGGTGCTGATGGCTGCTTTGAACAACACAAGTCCTGTTTCAGCAAACGTCAACCTCCTGACTGACCATCTTTAAATGTCCAGCTCTCTCTCTGTTGCATAGATAAGTTCCTTTCCTTTAAGTCTTTCCTTCTGAATCCCCTGCTGAGAACATGGGATCATATCTATCATTTCTAGTAAAGTACCTTACTTCAGGTTATTTCCCAGCTTGTAAACAACCTTTGTCTGTGACCTTGCAGTCATGCCGCCGCCTTGGGAGCTGCAGTTCCTGGTTGAACACAATCACCCAGTGTTACAGCTGGGCTGGCACAAAAATGCCAGTTATTGCACAGAACTACATTATTCTGCTGCTTTTACATGCTTAAAAACTTACAAGTAGTGATTCTTTCCAAGCACAGGCCTTTCGGGTGTTCTTGGACAACTCTGGCTGGCTTCAGGGACTTGGTCGGTGTATAAATTTTCCTGAAATTGGCTGCAAACCCAACATTTGACTGGGAAGGTTAATCTGAAGAGTGCTACGGTTAGGTCTTGTTTCTAAATGAAAGCTTGTTTGTAAATTTTGATTTTTACCAAGGCAAACGTTTTTTCATTTATTCATTACCTGGTTTGAAATGTGCTTTAATAGAAAAGTGTGTAGGATGTCACCTATCCTCTTCCAGCAGGTGTACTTTACTATGAAGTAGCAACTTCAAATAATTGCAAAACATTCTAAGAATAAGCTGTTACTTGTTTTCCCACAAACTTAGGAACCGAAGAATGTGCTATTGAATTTTCTCTTCCAAATACTTCTTGTAGTAGATTACATTTTTATGTGACCTTCTCATAACTTCAGGGTTTTTTGGAAAAAGCAGTTTTATTAGAAATATGCCACAGACACTAAGAGAGAGGGCAAACTGAAGAATTTGCACAAGACATTTCCAGATGCCTTGAAAGAGTTGCTTGTGGTGATTTTGTTTTTTAACAGAATCCAAAACCCAAGCAAAAGTGTATTTCTTTCTTAGCAGTGACTGAATTGTTTTGAAGATGTCCGTCCAGAAAGGTTGGCAAAGCTATGATCTGAAAACAGAGCTATTGTGTCATGAACTGTTGAGCAGCCTTTAATTGTAGGAGTTGCATGTAACTTTTATTTTAAAACTATTGGTTGGGGACAAACCAACGTCCAAGGTGGTGCTCTTCCTTAGAGGAGTGGACATTATTTTACATTGTTGAAAGTGCCATCAAGTTTTTCCACATGGATTTTCTGGGCTGGGGGTGTGGACGGGTGTCTCTTTCTGTAAGATATTTTTGGCTACCAAAAATGTGAGGGGAAAAAAGGAATGAAGCTTAATGTATACAGAAAGGGCAGTTTCCTTTAAGCTTACCAGGACATGGGACCTTTATGACTTAAGACCCACAAATTTGGTGGGTTTAGCTGTTTTTGCTATAGAAATGTTAAAACCTGACTTCTCAAACATTCAGTTTTCTGCAAGCAGCATGGTTCTAGTGCTTTTGAAATTCCGAATGTTCAGAAGCATTGCTTCCATTCATGTTTGCAATAAAAATACTGCGTTTTCTGTTGTATTTTAAGCACTGGGGCACTGTAGTTTCCCTCCAGATGGATTGACAGACCAACAAGAGGAACTAGAGAGGAACCCTAGCCTTTGGGGGTAGAAGTGGTTCTAAAAATAGAGATTTCTTTTTAAGGTCATCTTTAAGAAGGATGGAAGATGTTGATGCAGTTAGCTGATCTTTGTGCCTTAAGAGCAGACAGTGAAGACACGTGGACTAGATATTGTGTGCAGTCTGGAGACTGGTGAAACCCATACATGTGCAGTCCAGTGCTAAGCCTGCTTCTGCAAGAAGAGAGCCCTAAGGAGATGCTTTTCAGGTCAGAGTAAAACTAGGAGGGACTTGCACGTCTTAGGCGTAAGCATCTAGAGCCAGGAGTGTGATAGATGTTCCCCTGGTGTTAGGGAAAAGGTAGATGAAAATCTAGTCTATTTCCGTAAATTCCAAGATGTTAAGAAATACTAGAGTTTATGAATACCCTGCGCAGTTCAGTCAAAGTAATTCCATTTTCAAGAGAAAGGCCTTCCAATAGCATTAGAAGTAATTTCACAGCTTAAATGAATTCAGTCACGCCTCTGTAGTAAAGAGTGCGTTACCCTTTTTATTACCATCTGTGAAAAATGCGTTCAGCTGCATTTGAATTCAAGACACGATGGTTAGACTGGGCTGTGCATAGTTGAAAGTGACTGATCTCATTATTGAGAAGGTATTTACTGATAAATGTGTCTGTTTATCAAACAGAGTTTCAGAAGGGAAATGATTACTCATTTACTGAATTTAAAGGGCAGGCTTTTATAGCCTAAATTTTAGTAATCACTCTGAATATACTGCAACTACTTTTTAGAATGTTAGTATGTTTTAAGGCCAGATATGACTCTCTTTAAGAGGAAAAGTCTGTCACCTCTTAAAAAAATCACCATTTTTCTTAAATGTAAATGTGAAATTCACTGATACCCTTGGAGATACATATTATTTAGAAAAAAAATAGTGGCATTTCTTCAGATTGCCTCGGATTTTCAGTGATTAACACCTAGATTACCTGTAAAGACAGTTTAATCTGTCCACACACACTTCCATTTCCCTTTGAAGTTTCCAGCTCTGTCTTTTGGTAATGGCTGCTTGGTCTCTTAATTTTCTTTAGAGAGTAGAGAAACTGCAGCAGTTTTTAACACTTCTAGGCATTTCTGAGTTTGAAACAATCAGCTTGGACAGGCTGCATTTGAGGCAGAAGCACGTTTGGTGCCCTGAATCCATTCAGTGTTACAAACTTGTTTAATGGGTTTAAAATAAACAGACTTTATTTTTAAGTATGAGCTGACGTGGAGCTCAAAATTCTTTGCCAGCTGTGGGCAGAGACAAATGGGCCTAACAGGGACAGAGGTCTCTTAAAATACATAATACTTTAAAGGTACAGCGTTGTGGGCCATATGCTTTATTTGACAATTAGACTTCACGGAAACAGCCAATTTTATTTGATGTTGGTTGTTAACTGTTTTTATCAAACGGAGTTTATCATGTGCCTTTACGGGTCCAGCTAAACTGCACTTCAAAAGAATATTAAGAATCAACCTAACTAGCTGAGAACATAAAAAAATCAGAAATAAGCTGAAACACAGCTCTCTTGCAGAGAGAGGATCATGGAGTCTGGCTTTTGTTGGACATTATGCTGCAAAGAGTCAGTACTGTATAAAAAAACCCCAAAACACCACAACAAAATACAGACTTGATGGAGAATAGTCCTTCAGTTTTCTTAACTTTTCAAGAAGGTTGGAATTGGTGATGTGGAGCACTGTATCTTCACCTTTTGAGTAAGAAAGTGATGGGGGACAAAAATTGTTGTCAGTCTCATTGTTACATTTGTATACAGGTATATACACATGTGCTCCAGCTGTGGTGTTAAAGAGAGGAGAAATTCCATACATTAGGACTATTTCACAGTCTTTTTTTTCAAGACTGTTAATGAGCCAAGGAGGTTCAGAAAGCTTTGGGACAAACCGAGTGATGGGAGCAGTTGAGTGTTTGACGGTTATTTACTCTCGTATTGTTTCAATTAGGATTGCAACAGGAAGGAAATTTCCATGGGAGATTGCCTCACGATCCCATCAGAATACCAGTCTGTTTTAGTTGTTCAGTGCAAGCTTTATATGGCTCTAACACGAGTTCAGCAAAATTGCTGTTTTGCACAAATAAGCTGCACAAATTGCGCTGTTCTAGTTCTCAGATCAAAGGTAGGTGACAGATTTGTCTTTGCAAGGTGAAATCCATTGGGATTGTTCCTTGTTGTCAGAAAATAAACTAGGTTCTTAGTTGGTGTTTGTAGTATGAGAGAGACCAGGAATGGTTTTCAGCTCGTGATTCTGCTTTACTCTGTCCATGACACAAGGTCCAGGTTCACACTGCCTCCTACATACTTATTTCATTAGACAGAGAGCCCCCAGAGCAGGAGGAGAGCGGTGCTGCACCCCAGAAGTCTCCTCAGTCTGAAGAGCGAGCCTACCTCATTGTTCAGAGGGCGTCATGGGATGGCCTCACCTCTGTCATATCAGAGTCATTTGGCGTGTGTTACAGAAGAGGGTCAGAATCTGCCTCTGGAAACCAGGCATACCAAAAAAATCCCTTTTCCCCAGAAACTGGAATTGCTTTCTTACCAGAACATTTCTTTTCTGTTGCTTTCTGCCTTTTTGAAAGCAGATGTTTGGCAGCTGACTGCTTGCTGATTCCCAGTGTGGAAAGATCCAAGCTACATCTTAGATTAGCTGGAGCTAAGGCTAGTCCCCAAAGCACTGGTCCTGTCCTCTGAGCAGTGAGTGAATCAGAACATGAGAATTCCAGACATCCTGGCCATCACTCAGATGATACAATTGATTTAAAAAAAAAAGTTAACGTATATTCTCACTTTACAGTGGCTCAAGGTCAACAATGTAGAACCTTCTGATTTAGAGTTCCTGATCTACACACAGTCCTTTAAGCCTTTATTGGAAACACCAAAATACTTCTGTGGAACATAACCTTCAGGCACCATGGACAAGTATTGTGTTATGCAAGAGCTATTTTTAATGTATTAAAGATTAACATTGATGTATAAAGTTAATCAGGAATAAACATCCTGTGCTGATAAGGTAAAAACCATTCTCCATTTGTTAATACTCCTATTTTTAAGAGATCCAAAATTAGATCTAAAGCTTGTTTTTTTTACAGCCAGACATTGGTCCATGGAGTAGTCAGTCAGTAATATAACTTTTTTTAAAGAAATGTATTGTTTACAGGGACAGACCTTTTTTCCTTTGAATTTTCATCTTCATTATTAAATAAAAAAGGTAAATCTGTTCCTTCACTTTTCCACTGTTGCACATTTAAACAGAGGTAGAGAAAACCTAAAATCTTAAGGAAGCACTGACTGTTATAAATGTTCTTGGACATCTAGCATGTTCTTTGACATCAGCATGGGCTGAAAAACAAAGTCATTATTGATTTTGGAATATTAATTTGCATTTTGTGGTTCCCAGTCTAAATTTGACACAAAAAACACCGTAAAAGCACATAAACCAATAAGGAAATGATGAGCAGTAGGAGTTCCAGTGATGCATTCTGAAGGGTTTTCTTTAAGCACGACTTGAAAGCAGAGTCATAAGATTTCCAAATACTTTTCAGTAATTTTGGGAGTGTTAAAGCTCAGGTATTTCACATGGTTTGTAACCAAAACAAAAAGCTCCCATGTAACTGGGGAAAGCATGGTGCAAGACTGCCTGATTCTGCTGAACCTTTTTTTGGCTGTGTCTCTCATCGGTCAGAAACCATGGTTATGCTTATTTCTGGAGTTTGCTTAAGCTCTCAGCAATTATGCTTTATGATTAGCTACTACAAGTTCTCTTGTAGTCCAAATAAGCTTTTAACTCTCAGAAGTGGAATAGGAGATTGTAATTTGTACTCAAGAGGTTTCTTGGCAGAGGTTAAATGTAACCGTGCCCCTTGGCGTATATTAGAGAGGCTTTAGCATTGGCCCAGAATGGTAGGGCTCGCTTTCTCACATGCAGCCTCACTTAAATGCCAGAAAGTTTTTATTGCCTCTGCAGTTTTTTCATCCTCCTGGACACACAATCTGGCTTCTTCCAGGGCCACCTTTACCCTCCCCATTTAGATGTAAAACAACACAACAAAAACTAGTTTGCAGAAGCAAATGAGAGTAGTAGGTACTTGGAAGCTGTGGCCTTGAGGGTGTTTTCCTTGTCCTTCCCTGGCAGGAGAAGAGGTAACCACAGCAAGCATGTGTTACCTTGCTTCCTACTCCTACCTATATTTAAACCTTTTCCTGTCACAAGCCATATGCTGCTTCTCCTTTGGAGGAGTGTGAAGTATTGGTAAGGATGTTAGGAGGAAAATGCCTTTAGAAAGGCACAACATCATCTGGAGGAGGAGGTTGCAAATGTGGGATCGTTGGACTTAATTCCCTTCAGGCTCTCTTCCAGTGCAAAGGCAGTCAGTAAAGCTGTCCTGGTTCAGTTTCTAATATTTCTAGCAGTCAGCAGGCTGTTAGCCAGGGTGTTTCAGTTTGTGTATAGTTTAAGCTATCACATTTTAATTGAAGGGGAAGGATGTCAGTTATTTAAAGCTTCCTCCAAAGGTTTTCACAAATTAAATCTGCTCTAACAATGATGTTAATTGCGCCAATAAAACACTTGCATCTCAGCAAAAGCCTTACCTAGCTCTCTTGGATGTATTTCTTGAACTGTTTGCCTCAGCTGCTCAACTTTAATTTCACTTGTTGAAGGGCTGTCAGAAAGGTTACCAAACTGGCTGAAGATGTCACATCAGCTAGATACATTGGAAGGCATCTTAAATTTTTAAACCCCAAATCCTGTAAAACACAGATTAACAGGGAACATGTTTCTGCTACAGTCATTCAGATGAAGTTATTTATATTTCATCTGCTTCTGTATTTAACTGTGTTGCAATTTAAGTTCCAGTACCTTAGAAATACAGGAGTAAAAATCTGATGCTTTAAAGCAGTAACATTGTGCTGTTCCTTCCTGAAAAAAGTTAGTATATTAGATAAAATGTGTCATAAGTGACAGGAAGGATTAATTTTGACAGTAAGCTTTGAAGTGATGTGGTTGGGAAAAAAAAATTAGCAGATGTGGATATTTGCCGAAGAATCTGGATTTGCAGATTATTAAATGTTGTATGAATCACAAATTAAGGCTACTTGAAAGCTTCTCCACCTTCTGTGCCTGCAACTGTGTTCTTAGACTCCTTATTCTGAGAAGTTTTTCTCCTGCTAAATCAGAAAGTGCTAAAGAGTAACTCTCAGTTTTGTTAGCTGATTGTTCCTTAACGTTCAGTAGCATAACTGAGTAACAGCAATCTACTCCAGCATGCATTTTGCTAGTTACTGTTATAAAAAAGCAGCCAAGAAAACATTTCTTTGAAAAAGGAAGAAAACTGTAAGTTTTTATCATTTCTGTTACAATGCTTTTTTTAAAAAATATATCTGTTATAATGCTTTTGTTCTAGAATAAACTTGAATGTGTTTTAGGGAGATGGAAGCACGTCTTGCAGAAGAGCTGGGGAAACAGCACTGAGAACTGCTAGAAACAACTTGGGAACAGCTAAAGGGAAAAGAGTTCAGGGGCTGTTCATATCTAAGTTTGGGTATCCATTGGGTGAGTTGCTGTGACTTTCCACAAGAAAGCTACAGACAAAGAGAAATCAAGACCTCTGTTTACAAGAGATGCTGTCATTCCCTGACTTACTTTAAAAGTGCTAAATGGTTAAGCATCTTCCATCCAAGCATATTGTTCTGAATGGGACATCATCTTATGACAAGTCTGTAGTCTTACCTTTTTTTTTTGTTGTAGCTACAGCAGTGCTTTATTTCACTGCAAGTTGAAAAGCTTGTGTCAGACAGGTCTTGACAGGCAGGTGCAAAAAAAAAAAAAACCCAATGTAATTTAAATTAACTAAGGGCTTCAACTCATGTTGCTGAGTATTTGAAAAGGCTGATTAGCATTTACTTTAGATAATGGAAACTTTGGCTAGGATTTTCCGTGGGAGCCAGTGACTGACAAAATCAACACCTTAATCAGCTGCTATGTTCCTCATGCACAGTCAAAACCCTTGCGTGTTTTGTCATTAACCAGGAATGTTCACATGTTTCTGACTGAAATGTTAGTTCAGAGCAGGTGTCCCATGGACCTGTTCTGCCTCCCAGCAAGGTTACCTGCATTCAACTTGTAGGCTCTGCCCTCAGTTTTCCTGATGAAACTCCAGACTCCTGATAAAAGTCTAGACAAGATTTGCAGCTGTAGGAGAGTGTAGTGTGAATGAAGGCAAAAGTTTACTATTGCATTTTACTTGTCAGCAAAAAAAATACAAAATTCCCCTCAAAACAACAAAACAATAGTACTTGTTTTTTTAATTTCAAGCTTCATTAGCAGAGCTACCAATGGAACTAAAAAATGGTTGGATTATAAAAGACAGGTTGGTATTGAAGTACGATAAAGTAAACTGTCTCTGCTATTTTTTTGAAGCTACAAAAAAGCACCTATCCTAAAACATGTGGAGGTGATTTGTATGGGCTGCATTAGAGTTCCTGTTTTCCCATGCAAAATCTGTGCTCTAGTCGGTTTTACTATTCCTTGTTTTCATCTACTTGCCTTTCTTTTCCTATGTATGCTATAATGAGAGTTCTGTGGTGTTGCCTTGAGAGTAAAACTGTTTAGGATGATGATAGCAGGTTTGGCTCTTCAGAACAGGTTGCCATGTGGGTTGTACTTAAAATATCATCTGGAACAGTCCCTTTGGAGAGAAATTCTAGAATGGTTTAGCCTTCAATAGGAAACTCTGATTAGAACAGCTGCATTGTTGGGACATCCATTATTTTTGGGTGGACTTTGTCCTGGATAAAAGCTTGAATGGAGATGAGGAAAAAATAAAGGAAGAGTGCAAAAATAGCATAATGAACTTTATAGATTTACAAGTTGCTTAAATACTGAGATCTCTAGTGTATATAGTGTTTCTGTGTCTGATAGAGCCGAGACATCAGTGCTGTGGAACTAGTGCTTCAGAGGTCTATGAAAGTGAGGGAGATAAAGGAAAGGAGGCTTGCTTTGGGCAATGGGTCCTATTCCCCAAACATTTGTGGGGCTAAGGTGGAGTCTAACTATGATGTTCTTTCAGCTGTAGGAGAAGAAAGCTGAAGCTGGGAAAAAAAAATTCACTGTATTACACAGACAGAGGCTTTAGTGCACCAAGTTATGCATCAGGCTGTTATCTTCTTCTATCCAAAAGGTCTTCACCTGGTACCTTCATGTTATAGCTGGGATTTCATATTGAGAGCTAGTGGGAGATAAGAGTGAAAATCCTATGACTGTGCACTGTATTTCACAAAACACTACCATTTTGAAATGACACCTCCATCAGTGATACAGCGATGCATCTGTTGACCAAAACACCATTTCAGTGTTCACACTGGAGCAGGTATTAGATGAGTTATGAACCCACTCCCATTAAATTCAGTGTGTTATGATGAGGATCAGTCATTCTTGGAGAGGAGACTGCTGAAACAGTAAATGTTAAACATAATGATACCAAGAAGCATATGAAGGCATCACTAGCTGTAACATTCTTGGAGGATAATGGCATCAATGAACAGCTTGTGCCTTGCAGGATGTTTAAAGTGTTTTAAGTACAGTTTTGAGTGGCAGATTTAATCTAATTAGCATGGAGCTGATAGCATTAACAGTTGCAGTCTCTTGCACAGCTGAACAGATACAAGTCAGTGCTGCATTGCAGAGGGAGCTGTGCAAGCACAAATAAAGACATGGTCTTTACTTGAAGAGCTTCCTATTTCAGCTGACGTATATCCTGATGAAGGCATCTGCTCTGGGAAGTGGCTCTTGACCCCAGCACCAAACGGAAGGGAGTCTTGTGTTTGAACTTGTCCAGCTAGCTCGCTCCAGAGGGTACTGGCTCTGTCCACACTGGCCAGCATCTTCTTGGAGTTTTATCTGGGTCTCGTGTGGTCACAGGGCCTCTCAGCATAGGCAGGCACTTTGCGTGGTTCAGGGAGCTAAAAACATGAGGTGGGAGTTGGCAGTCGCAGGAGTGACACCATGGCATGGTGTTGGAGTGATTGTATCATGTCCTGGGAGTTGCCTGAATCGTGGAATCGCGGAATATCCTGAGTTTGGAAGGGACCCACAAGCATCATCAGTTCCACTCCTAGCCCTACACACAATCACACCTTGTGCCTGAGAGCATTTTTCCAACGCTTCTTGAACTCTTGTCAGGCTTGGTGCTATGACCACATCCCTGGGGAGCCTCTTCCAGTGCCCAACCACCTGCTGGGTGAAGAACCTTTTCCTTACACGAACAGTAGTAGGGGGTGCTGAGGGTGGAAAACAGCACTTGCATGTAAATGTTGGAGATAAAAGGGGAAAAGGGGTCAGATCTGATGCGGTCTCACTGTTTTTCTGTATTTCCCTGCAAGTAGGTACTGCTAGGCTTAATCCTTAATGTTTGAGCAAGCCAACAGGGCAAGACGGTGAAAGCCAACAGGGTACCTGGGAGTGAGTTTGTATGCACAGTGTGGGTGAGCAGGGATGAGACGTTGGACTGAAACTGAAAGCAAGTGGCAGGCTGAAAGGAATCAAACAGCATTTTCAAGGGATTTTATTTTGAGGACCTTAAGAGCATCAGTGAAAATACTTGGCCAGCAACTTATCCATGGTGAACAAGAGAAAGCTGCTGAATGACTTGATAAACTGCTGAGGGTTTTTTAAAGGATAGCAGGTGTGAGGAGACCTCTTTTGACTGACTGCTGCATTTCTCAAGAGGAGCTTACTGGCAGCTGTAGCCACTCAGACTGGTAGTATGAGAAGCAAATGACTGAACCGATCACAGAAAAGCTTCTGGGTGCGTAGGGAGAGTTAGTTGTTGGGAAGCTGGTCACATCTAACAGCAACTGTGTCTGCTTACCTTTGTAAATGAAGTAGTCTTAACGGGTGAAGAGGCAGTTTCTCTAGGAAGAGGGAGCTCCTGCAGAGAACAAATGGGTGATGTTGGACCATCTTCTTCATTCTGATGAATGTGGCAGTTTCGACATCCGGTTTTATGGCTCATTTCTTTTCCATTTACGCAAGAAGTAGGTCATTAAAAAGTTGTTCATTCTATTGGTGCAAAATAGAATGTTTGTGAATCATTGTTTATCTTCAGCAGAATGCATCTTTAAGTAAATGAATTAGCTCTTCCGAAAGAAAATTTATCTGTGCATTTATAGGTTTATAACTTATTTCCAGTATTATCCAGGAATATGAAAAAAGTGCTGTAAATTCCTTGGATTATTATTTGTGTCAAATAAGGAATTTTCCAATGCTTCTCTTAATGAATGATTGAATGCTTATATGACACCTGGATTTCACTGCCTTCATATTTAATTAATGAGGAGAACCTAGACTCCAAATTGCAGAACCAGAAGTATTTCCCTAATGTTTCCATAATAGGGTTGTCAAATTGCCTGCAGATTAAAAGTGTCATAGTGAAAAAACCCCATGGTAATCTTTTCTGCCAGGATTTGTGAAATTTTGCACTGCAGTTTAATATCACTAGTGGAATCACTTCCATGCTAGACTAAAAAGAAATGTCAAACTATGGAGTCCCAGCCTATGCTTGGGCACAATTATGGATTATGGCATTTGGTTGCTGACAGTGCTGATGTTCTCTTGCTCTGTATGGATGCTGAGTGAGTATGCAGTAAAGCTTTTTTTCTTTTTTTTTAAATACTAGTATCTGACTTTTAAAAAGGTCATTGTCCAACAGTAGCAAACACAGCCATGTGCTGAGGTTCTTCCAGGCACTTGTGTTCTGGTTTCTCTGATGCATGTTTCTCATAGCTTGCAAGAAGAAATGTATGGATCACTGATTATGAAATTACACCAAATGCAAAATACTGATTTAAGGTCTTTGGAAGTAATAGTTGTAGAACCTAAGTGCCACTTTAAATGTTTTTAAGGTATTTTCTGCTGTGCTGTCTTGATACTATGATTTCTCTGGCTTATTAAAGCAGGTAGGTAAGTAAAGCTCAAATGTTCTGCAGGAATAACAAGGTCAGGTATTGAAACCAAGCTGTAGCTAAAGAATCTGTTCCCCAAATGATGATGTAAACTGCACTTAGTTATGAGCTACAGGCATGGATTAAGAAAATAGAGTAGTAATGGGAATGGGGGGAAGAACCAGATAAAATACGCATTATTTTTTACAACATATATGGGGGTTTTTTGTCTCCTTTGCTTTGTTACAGTTAGAAATTACATGTTTTGCCCCTGCTGTTTATTCCCCGACTTGATTGTGCTCAATAACAAAGGTGGTTCATGCTGCTTTGGTGGTTAAGAGTGCACATAACATCAGCACAAACACAAACTTCCTGGACATGTGCTACTGCTATCCATGATCTGGTACACCACAACTGCAGCCACCATTTTCCTAAGTAGTGTGTATTTTAACCTAAGGTCATTGTTTCATTGACCCAGCTGTATCATGAACTCTTTTTACTCTTCCAGCAGTTTCTGTTTAAAGAAATGGAAATAGAAGTATTCCATTCATAAGCTTAGTGTTTAAGAGGTCCAGCGGTGAAAGTCATGATAAGATGCTCCTATTACACACATTAGAACAATGCTAGAGCAGATGAGAGGGACAGAAGGATTGTTATTGCAGGAAGAGTTGAAATAGCCTGGGGAGAAAAAATAATCTGCATCAGTGTGTCTTTGCATTCTTCTATGTCACTTCTGTGGTCTTGGAGCTCTGTTACAAAACTTTTGAAAAAACCTCCAAGTCTTATTCCCTTCTTGTAACCCTGTATTGATTCATTGCATTTTTCCATTGACTGGTGATGATTGTATCTCCATTAAGGCAGGAGATTACTTTTTAAAAAAAAGTTTTATGTCCATTCCTTTGTAGTTTTTGGAGTTCCTTAAACAATGTGCTTATGGAATAGGTGCCAAGCTTCCACATGTTCAGCATTTTTAAACTTGAGCGCTAAAACCCAGTGAAATTGCGTGCAGTCATGTACAAACAAGTGATTTAGATCTAACTTGGTTACTGTAATGCTTACACTTCACAGAATGGTAAAAATGGAAGGGTTTTGGCCCCAAATTAAGTTGTTTCATTTATCAAAAATCATAAGACCTTAGTTGGAAGACATTCTGCACTTGTGCACCTTGCTCTGTATCCACTTTTTCAAAGCTGCATGTGTTTAGTATTTCACTACTCACGTGCTTGCATTTATCATCAATGCAATAAACACTTGCAGAGCAGTGTATCACTTATGTAGAAAAACATTCGTTCTTTCCTGCTTCCTTCACCCTTTCCCACCTATCTGTCCGTGACCAGAGCTGAGTATGTGGGGCCTGGCCTCACAAGACATTTCTCAATGCTGGATGAAAGAGGCTCCCTAAGCCGCTGCTCACAGGGGTGAGCTGTGGCTGCGTGTGTGCTTCTGTAGCTGCTTTCAAAAAGGGAAGCTTTGAAGTGCTTCAAAGAACCCAGCAGTATCAGTACCTTTTGATTAAAAGGATGTTCAGTACAAATAGGAGAATATACTGAAATACTAAGATAAGCAAATTTTGTGGTCATGAACAATAATTCCTAGGGGAGAGCTGATGGTGACCAAAGTGTACCTAAGCAAAACCGTACTTTCACTCAGCTCATAAGGGCTGAATAAACAAACAAACAACCTTGATTAAAAAGAAAGTGGACTGAAACACAGTAGGGGCTGTTGTTACTGCCCTGTACTAGAAGAGACAAATTATGGGTAAAGCTAAAGTCTTCACACTACTGTATTTTTCTAAATGTCGGATCAAATGTGTCAGGGTTTAGTTTTATATATTTTACTGCCACTACTAAACAAATAATAGGACTAGATATATCTTTTTAAGTGGGTAACCTTCCTAAAAACGTTTTTACTTATGTTGAGTTGGTTTTTTTTTTTCCTCTAGAAAAATGAGGTTAGGGTTTTGGCTGAGGAGAGTTGTCTGTAATGTAACAGAACTTAGTTCATCTCATGCCAAACACCAACACTTGATATCAATAATCGTTGACTCAAATATTGCTCTTGGGTACATTAATCACTCCCATTGTTCCATAACACAGCGGGAAAAGCAGTCTTTAACAATTGCTACCAGGGAAAATTGCACAGTGGGAGCTGAAGCAGTTCTTGCAGTTGCGTAACAAAACTCCAGAATGTTGGCAGCACTCTGGACCTGGAAGGGGATTCTTGTTGGTGGGTGCTAGCAGTGGTTTCAGGCTGATGTGCGCCGTCTTTTTCTCTCTTTGTGGTATTGAGTTACACTGCGCATGCAAAAATGTGATTCTTAAAGGATGTGTTTTCTCTGCTTGCTGCCTCAAAGAGGGTAACTTGTAGGGAGCGTATGACTGGCAAATTGTGTCAGCATGAATTTTAATTTCTTTACTGAACGACTGTCAGTGTACATTTGATGGGTGATACATTTGTACTGTGTAGTCAGATCAAGCGTTTTTAGCATTCAGCTAAAAGCCTGTGCTTTAGAGCATGTACATTTTAAGAGAAAAGAAGATACAGGTTATTTCCCTGTGGTTTCTTCCTAGTAAGAGTAACTAAAGTAACTAAAATCCAGAATATTTTCTTCCATTCTGTACCTCTCTTCACGTTGTTTTTACCACAAACCATGCTTAGAAAGAGTAACATCACTTCACAAGACAAATGGCTTTAATTAAACTCCAGGTTAAAATCCTTCTGACTTCAAAGGATGAAGATCATTTGAGAAACAAAGATATTTCTGAGGAAGACACAAGATGATGTCTCCCCTGCTCCCAGTTAAAGGAATCTTATTTCTTTACATTTATGGAAGATAATTTGAAACTCTTTGAGGCTTAGGTACATTGTTACCTTGATGCTTTATGAAGTGGAGGAGGATGAGGCTTTCACACCTCATTAATTGGTTCAGTGTGCCTTCGAGTACATTTCCACTAAACCCAAGCTGTCATTCATTAGGCTGCGGCACTGGTGTGGAAAGTCTTCAGATCAGCCCTGGGACTGTTAGAGGTGCAGGTCAGAGCACGAGACATGTTCCAGCTGTTGTTAAGACCTGTCCGCTTTGCTGCAAAGGTGCAGGGAAAAGAGCTCGAGTGCTGACAGCTCCACAGTAGCTCTGCCATGGCTGTGTTTTCCTTGGAGTGGTAACACAGCAGGCGTACGGCACTTCCCTCCCGCCTCAGCCAGGTGTCAGCACAGGCAGCGTGGGAGATGCTGTGCAGAGAGCAGGTGAGCACGTTGTGGAGCTCTGCTTGGGCAGGATGATGCAGTCACTCATTAGCTGCAAAGGTGGCGTTTGCCTGATAACTGTGCCGTGTTAAGTGTATGCTTTGACTTCTGACTGGACTGGTCATTGAGACACTTAGCATTTCTAAGTCTCCCATTAAGGTTTTGAGTCTTTGTGGTAGTACAGTGAGATTCAAAGGGACGGGAGCTGGGGTTAGAGAAGGATTTCCTTATTAGGAATTGATCCATGGTAGAACTTACCACCCAATACATGCATAAGTTTTCCAAGATGATCTCTTGAGTGTTTTAAGCATTTATTGCGAGTTAGTAATTTATTCCTCTAGAGTGTCTGCATGCTTCCTTTCAGTTAGTGGTTTCAAAGGATTCTAAAAATATCCACTGGCTGGTGACATATTGCTCTGCCTTTATGGTTCCAGATACTAGGATCTGGGTAAGTTGCTAGCCTGAGTCTTAAGCCTGAGAATAAATATTCCATCCACAAAAATAAACTTTCCCTGTCTCAGGCCATCTGAAAACAATTTCGTTCTGGGTGCATTCATCTAGTTTGCATTTTGTAGTGGGAGCCACTGTGTTCGATACCTTTGTCTGCACATCTGCTGGGTGCACAAGGCCTCTTCGGTTTATGTTGATGGTTTTGGAGAGACTGCCAGACTGAATCACTAATGTAGCAATAGTATTTTATAATTCTGCAAGATAGTTCCCTTGATGCTATGCCAATTTCAGGAAAAAAGTCTAGGTAGGGAGTTATGTGCTCAGGTAGTGTCTGCCTACATATTGGAAACAGCAACGCTGTTCTTCCGTTAGAGCTTTAGTTAGGGAGAAAATCATGACATCTTTTGGAATATGTCATGGTGTGATACTTGGCAATTGTGACCAAAATAAAGGGATTTTCCGTCATAGGATGTATGGTTGACAGGGCATATTCGTAGTTTGTTTTATTGGTCCTTTTAAGTAGGAGCTGTAAAGAGCAACTTCTGCCCACTTGGCATTGGAATGGGCTCTCATTAAAGAAGAGATCTCACTGCTGTTTGTGCTGCTTTCCCCAAAGCACTGGGAAAATACTGGCTGCTGCTCTTCTACCCTCTGTCACTGTGAACAAAATCCCTTACTAATTTTTTCAGCCTTCCTAGAAATGTCTTTTGACTCCTGCCACAATTAATGAAAAGCTGTCATGTGAAAGATCTATATCTTTATAAGATTTAACTCCAACAGCTTTCTTCATATTTAAAGCTAAAGTTCTTCACTCTTACCCAGCTGTTTCTCCTTTGCAACTGTCTCAATAGCTATAGTAATTTCTTGGATAATATCCTGTAGATCATAGCTGGGGGCAGGAGAAAAAAAGCAGCAGGGAGAATCTAAGTTAGTACAGGTGGTGTTACGCTTGATGAAATACTTTGATAATGGCCCCTATGAGCCAAGAATCAACTGATATAATGTAGCTTGGTTTTGTGGGATTTTAGCAATACCTTCTTTCCTAGATGATGGCATTGGAAGGTGTTCAGGTTGCCCTCACAATGCCGTGCAACTTCCAGCAAACAGATTTTTTCCTCCAGTTGACTTTGTTGTCATCATTTGTAGATGACACTCTCTGACTTTGTTTGTGTCATTTCACTCACAAACAATTTTTTCAGCTGTCAGAAGTCAAATTGCCAAAGATGATCTCTCTTGTATGGTAACTGTAAGTCCTTTGTATGATTTGAACCTTGATACAGGTTTGTAGTTTTTCTTTTCCTTTGGTGAATGTAGATGAAAAATCAGCTTTCCTTGCTCTAGTAGTTCAGACAGAATCAGTTGGAAGAGGGGTTACACGCAACTGGCGAGGCTTTATCTTTCACAGGACTCTTTGAGAAGCAGTATTTGAGCTTCTCTTTTCAGATCTGGTATGCTTTGCTTTGTCTAAAATAATAAAAACCCACAACAACCCAGAAAATTAAGTTTCTTTGTATGTCCTCCTCAAGCAGGGAAGCAAAAGTTTTCTTTGTATGCATAACTTCATCACCACTATGAACCAAATTGTAAAGTTGTCTTTCTGTGAAATCATAGGATGGTAGAATGATAAAGCAGGATTTCAGTTGACAACTTTCTAGGCAGATTTGTTTTTTCTTCAACTTGGTAATTACTTCTACAGTAGACTCTACTGTTTTCTGAAAGTTCATACACTTTTGTGGAAAACTGTCAGTGCAAGACACAATTTTGGTAAAGCCGGTCCACGAATTAGGGTCTGTCGTAAAGAACCTTGGGCATACTCCTTAAATTTCTTTCTTCTTAATCAGTATTGTTGCCCAAAGTTAACTGTTTGGACATAGCAGGACCACTTTCCGTAGAGAAAGGAGTCTGTATCTCAGACTGATTTTAAAATGTGTAGTTGCTTTCTGTGAGCAAAAGTCATCAAGAAAACATTGATTAATGTCTAAAACTTGAGCAAGGATATTTTGGAAGCTAGAGAATCCCTGCTATAAGGGAAGGACTGGAAGGGCTTTCTGCAGCTGCCAGAGCTGTCAAATATGTGTGATAAATGGTTCAGTAAATCCACACAAGCTGATCCTGTAGCAACTCACTGGAGCTTTGTGATGGGACTCCCTGAGGATCCCAGGCTTGCTAGACACAAATCAGCATAAGCCTCCTTAGGATTTATGCTACTAACCATAAATTCTGCCCAGAAAGCATCCAGAGCTGGTAGCAGGGAGACTGTTTGCTCTGAAGTCAATGCCTCTTTTCAGGCTTATGGATTAAGAAGGGAGCAAGCTCTTAATGGCCACGTGAGGGTGTGGCGGAGGTGGTAGGACAGAAAGTTGTTATTCTGACTAGAGTCTGGATGTGTGACCTTCTTTCTATTAGAGGGTACTTATTACCCAAGGCTAAAGTGGAAGCTTTTGAAATGCATCTCTCATGTGATGCTGAATGTCATAGGAAATATCCTGCCTTCCTGGCTGTTGATGCTTTGGATGATAACAAGTAGTACCTCTGGTCAATAAGCTCAAATGGCAGTTGCTCATTTAGCCAGGCTTGAGGGTTAAAGAACCCTTTGGATAATAGTGGACTATAGGAAGAAGATACGATGGACTTTCTTTTTTTTTTTTTTTCCTTTAATGCAATTATTGTCTTACCTGGAAAAGAAAGTTAAATTCTGGATAGGAGGCAAAATTGAAGTACATAAGTTCTCATAATTAGGTAATTGGATATTAGGAAATACCCCTGTTGCCTCAATCAAATTTTTAAATGGTATCACTGAGGACTTTACGAAGGATTTGCTTTAGGAAGAATAAGTTTCCTAAGAGTAAGCATTAATTTTTGACTTCTACAAGGCAGTCAGAGAGAGGTAAGAGGAAATAACTACGAAGAGAATGATAAGTAAATGAAAGGTTTTAATCTGCTCAGTATAATTTGAAATACCAGATCAGGTTCAGTAAACTGGATTCTGATGTGCTTAATACAAAACTTAACCCTGTCCTGAACAGAACCAGGACAACTGGAAAGTGGAAGACTGTGTCTATTTGTGTTCAGAAGTAACTCTTGCCAGTTTGGGATACTTAGACAGTAACCTTGGGGTTTGTATATGAAGAGATAATAAAAATTGGAGTTGTTTGTGAGTGGATTCTCTCTCTATTGCTATTTCATGCTTTTGAGTTTATTCATAAACACCTACACCTGGCACATTATAGTTGGCGGTGGTCTACCAAATTCAGTCTGAGGAGTCTGGAGTGCCTGACCAGATGTCAGTGAGATGCAGGGCACTCTGCTGTCTAACTGTGTTTCTGCTGTGAGAATTCAGATTCTTCGGTCAAACTCATTTCAGGGGGGAAAAAACAGAAAGCTGTTTGGGCATGGGACAGGGCAGGATGGGATTCAGCTACAGGTCTAAGTTCCATCTCCTACACGAGATGGCTGTTTTACCTCATTCACGTGGAGTAGTAAAACTCCTCTCCATCTTTTATTAACCACCCACTAAATTTTTAATCTGGTTTGTTCACTCACAATAAATAGTCTTGCCTAAAGCATGAGAAAGTTGTGTTTTGACTGACAGTAACAGAAATACTGTATGCTCAGTAATACTCAGTTTAGAAAAGACAATCAGTATAAGTCTCAGACTAAATAGTTAAATATTACATAGCTACCTAGGATTTGAAGATTCCTGACTAGCCAAACACAGTACTTCTACACTAGCATTTTATGTGCTACTTGGAGTCTGTCTTTCTGTTGAAAACAAGTATGCCAAAAAGTAAACTTTACTATTTTTTTAATGTTGAATTTGATTGTAGCTTAGGTAGCTGTAGCGTTGTCTTACAGGATGGCAAAATCCTTGCTGTCGCTTCCAAGGTTGAAGAATTGTCTCTGTGCATGAGGGTTGTGTAACACTCCTTGAGTTCAAACACTTAATCATTTCAGTCCTTGAAGACACATAACAGATATTCCAGCTTGGTAGTAGAATGCCCTTGAAAAATAAGTTGTGGAAGGAGGTGAGGGGATAGTTCTTATGCATTTGGAAAACCTGGAGTCTTACCATCTACAAGCTCTGGATGTGCCCTGTGAGATAAGCTGATGGAGGTGTGTTAAGCTCTCTGCTGTCCTGCTGGGGATACAGCTCCATCTTGTTGCTCTTGTAAAGTTCAGCTGTTAAGTGAGCAGTTTGGCTTCAGAGGCAGTATCTAAGCCAGGGAAATGTTGTCCAATGTTTTCAGTGTTCTTAAATAGTGGGTGGTGTTCAGTGACATGCTGCAAAGTGTAAATAGGAACAGGTTGAGCTTAAACACACTGAATTAGTGTAGCATTGGAGATAATGAATAATGTAGTCTTAATGTGAAACATTTACTGTAATACTCTAGAGAGCTGTGACTGTAGCTGATGCAATGCTGCAAAGTGTGTATGGCTAGCAGGGAGTAGGAAGGAGGGATTCAATTTGTGATCTTCACCATGCCTGAAATAGCACTGTGTTAGCCTTCATGGAAAACTGTAATGCAGCTTCTCATTCACAAATGGGGAGAATCCAAATTGCTGCAAAACAAATACACCTGCCCCTTCATGAGTTACAGACTTTCTTGTTTTGATCCATTTCCTTCTGTTTAAAAGAGATTAAAAAGATGTTTTATAATATGCTGGGTATCTCAGAAGATTCAGCTAGGCCTTCAGCATTTCCTGGAAAATGAACATTAAATTGTCCAGTGAGGTGGAGCGGAAGTAAGAGGGAATGGAAAAACTCACAAATAAAATGCACAATAAGAACTTCTTTCATATAAAGCAGTTTATCAAGTTCTTTGTTTTAAACAGTCTTTCAGTTTTGCATCTTACTCTGTGTCCTCAGGTAGTTGCTGGGCAAGAAACAGTGTGTTATGCCAGCTGTAGCTGATGTTTACCATGCACACATTTGTGTGGGCACTGGCCAGCCGAGCAGAGCAGATGCCCTCAGTACAAGCTTGTCAGTTCTGCTTTGTGTGGGCGTTCTTGCTTTACACAGCCACTTGGCCACTTTCTCTTCTCCACCCACCCCTTGGCCTTCCCCAGCAAAGGTTACTTCAAAGGTAGACATAGCTGTCAAATTTGGTGGAAGACGTGGACCTTAGGTGCTTATGAGAATGGAGAAGACAAGAAGGAACTGATGATGTAATTTTAGAAGCCTTTTATTTAGCCAGGAAATGAGGTGTGCAAGGTTCCTTGATGTTTCATAAGGGACCTGTGATTATTTCTTCCAGTCTCGTGGCTGGACATGCAACTCTTTCATTGTGAGAAGCCTGCCAGCACACTGTGATCCCTTACAAAGGCAGATCAGGCACCTCCAGATTAGCTGTGGAGATCCTAATAAGGTCTTTCACTCTTACTTTCTAAATAGTAGGTGTTTTCTTTCAAATACTCTTTCCTTCTGCTGTCTAGGAACTGGTAAGCTCTGCTTTTCCCTGAAAGGTTCAAATGTCTGAAGCAAGGAATGAAGTTCAATTGCTGCACATCAGGTAGCTCATAGCAAAAGAAGGCCACTGAATGTACTTTTGCTCTGTCTGTGCTTGAGAATGTAATTTCTCAGTATTATCCTGCCATTCCTCATGATGCTGAGGATGAAATCCAACTGCCTGTACATGAGCAGCATTCTTACATCCCCGACTGTCCCCAGAAAAGGGCTACACTTACCTGTATGACAGACTAGGCTCATCTGAGAACAGAACTATGACAGGCACTGTGGAATTCTAGTCTGAGTCCTGTTTCCAAAAGTTAGTTTTATGCAAAAAGGAAAGAAAAAACATGTTGTTATGGTCTGTTACACTGTATTTCAATAGTTTCATTATGTGAAATGATAAATGATAATGCTTTGTAAGCAGAAATCAGCCTTATTTCTGCGCTGGAATTTAGTATAAACTGAAGGGTTTGCGAAAAAATAAATCAAGTCCTGGTTGTTGCTACAAGCACTTGTTTGCTTGTAGGAATGGTTAAGCTGGCTATGCTTTCAGCAAAATTTAAGATGTGCAGATGCAGCCTACTGTGTTGCCCGGTTTCTGAATCCTCAAAACAAGTTTTTGAGAGCAACTGAACCTCTTCCCAGCCCTGCTGAGTTGGACTGAAGGACCATAGGTAGGGAGATAACTTCCTTCCTAAGAGATGAAATTTTAAGTAGCATGTATAAATGTCCTGTCTGTTGTTCATGAGCCGCCACAAATCAGATTATGCTCTTCATGCGACTTATGTGCTATATAATGTAAATCATCTTTACTAGGGAATGAACAATCTGAAATCTCATTTTTTGAAGTATGAAAAAATATAACTTGATGCCTAAAAATAAACTCGGATATAGATTGAGTATGACTAGAGTAAATCAGAGCTTTTAATTTTTTTAATGCAGTTCTCGCCAAATTTTTGATAGTGCTTGGCAACGCATTGACGTGTTTCCAGTCAGAATTCACTGTAAAACACCTGTACATCTTATCTGTCCAAGTTCACCTTCAGCTTGCAGTGTTGCCATGTTTTCGATTGCTTGGTGCGTAAAGACTCAGTGCTGTATTTAAAAAAAAAAAAAAAGGGAAGAAAGAAATTTGATGGTGGCTGTTTCCTGTTGCTGAAATTTGAGGGGCTGGCATCTTCCAATCTTCCATCTTCCATCAGATTCCTTGAATGTGTAGAAAAATGATACTGGCAGGAGTGACTTCAGAAACACTTAACAGAGATAATGAGTGGACGCTGCTGGTTCACCCTGTGTGAGCTACTGTATTGTTTGCTAGAACCTGGCTGCTTTAGGAAGTGTCACCATGCAGCTAAATGGACAAATGACGCAGGTGACATAGAAGGAAAGCTTTATTTTCTGTCATCTTCTTCTTGGTAAAGCTGAACTTCATTATTTGGTTCAAGTTTTGGGAAGTGACACTCTCCCCTCCTCCTCCATGTGCAGATTTAACTTATTCATTATTGGTTACAAGACATAATAAAAACTCAATTTTTTTCTTTTTTCATTTTTTTTTCATAAATAAGCTGCTCTCGTTTAAAGATTCTGATACAGAAAAAACTTTTACAAAAGTGGTGCTTATTCTCATACAAAAATATTCTTCTTTTTTTATTTCTTTTTCTAGTGCATAGCCTTTGCAGTACTTCACAGTAAACTTATGTACATCAGATCAGATGAACCTTCGTAGGCATTTAAAACTGATCTTGCAGTTTGGTTTGAGAGGAAGACCTGTCCTTTCACAGAGCCCTGCTGATTAGAAATGGGTGATCAATCTATCTGGTCTCTTCTGGGCATGGTTGTGGAAGGAAAGAGATTAAAGCCTGCACTTTTAAAATAATGGAGAAACAGTGCTGGTTCAGGGGACAGTTGACTGCCAGGGGTCTCAATTTTTCATCTAATTATTGAGTGTCTCAGAATAGCAAAGCAGTTTTCCCCCAAAGCAGTTATACTGTAGCAAATTCAATATTCAAAATAACCTTATCCTTTTAGTGGTAAACTTGAGAGATCTGCTAAAGAAATGAAATTGCACTTGTAAATATAATGAATACTGTAGTAAACTATTTTCTTTTTTTTTCTCCAGAGTAAAATAAAGAATAATTTAGTCACTTCTGCTTTTAAAATTAAAAGCATTTGCAGAGGATCCTCACAGAGCCTAGGAACATGGCAAAACATTACAAGTGAGGGTGAGCACTGCAGCCGCTTTGCCACACTTCTGTTCCAAGAGCCGAGCACTCTGTACATTGTTGCAAGGTTAATTTAGTGCACCTTTGGATGTGGGTGTTGCCTGGCCTCTTCCTTGATGACCTCAGGACCTCATCAAAAGAAAAAAAAAAGTCTTGCAGTCTGTTTTCTGGCTGTCTGAATGGGAAGCTCTTGGCTAAGATGCTCAGCCTAGTGTGGCTGATGATGTTAGAAGGCAAAGGTTAAGATGACAAGATCTCAGGTTAGAATAAAAATAAAGCAATGGCAGCCACTGCTCTTTCAGGCTTGCGGGTGTGCAGAGGCTTCACTGTGCAGCTGCTGATTAAATCCAACTGAGTACATAAAGCCTGAAATCATCTGTTTCTGTGCTGCTTGTAATAGGGCTCAGGACACGTGTTCACATCCTGGTGGAGAGGTACAGCTACCTTAGCACAGGCTGGTTTATCGGGAAAGTGCAGTGTGTGTTTTGTTAGATAGTGCAGGGTGGTGTTCAGATAAGCAGTGAAATGATATAAATGAAGCTTTGTTCTTAACGTGATGCAGGGACTTTTTGTGTTGTAAAATGCAGCTCCCCCTCCCCTACTCAGTCTATTAAATATTTTTTAATTATCTGGGAACATAAAAGCTCTGAAGTTTCAGTTTAGTCAGTTTATGAGCAACACCTGCTGGGTAGAGTCTCAGCCTCAGTTCTTTGTATTCAAGGAAAGTCTGCTCATAAAGCCTGTGAAAGTGCTGGGTAAGCTGGGGTGGCAAAATTGAATGTTTCTTGTAAATGAGTGTTTGAAAGTACACCCTTACCTTCTGTGGGTGTAAGCATCCAACCAAGCTTTATAGAAATACAGTGATGTCTGCAGTCCTATTTGTATGCAGCTATAAGGATAAATCATCGATTTGTTAAAGTTGAAAAACGCCTCTAAGATCATCAAGTCCAACTATTAACCTAATACTGCCAGGTTCACCACTATTTTTGGTGTGATACCTTGAGAGAATACTGGGGAGGTGGTAGTGGGGAAGCTCTTCAGCATCTCAGCTTTGAGATGAATCTCTTCCTTTCCAGCTGCATATACGAACCCTTCTAAGGACCAGCTGCTGGGGAGTGGGGGGTTCCCTCTTCCAGTAGGAGTTTCTTCTGTCATCTTGTCACCACTTGGGTAGTTCTTCTTGAAATTTGAGGCTTTCCAATTATGCTGCATATAATTATGGGTTAAGAAACACTTAGGCTGTGCACTGTAGTTTTGGTAAATGCTTGGGAGTTTCAGTGTTGGATTGACATCAAGTGTGTGTTTTTAGCAGCTTACTCTTTTTAAAATCCTTTTTTAAAATCTTTCTAATTGCATAAATATTTTTCCAAATGTCTGTACGGGTTTTTTTGCAGAATGAAATTGTAGGATATTCTATAAACTGGGCAAAATTATGCATTTTTTTTTCTCAGAAGAATAAATGACAACTACTTTACTATAAATTTATAGATTTTGGAATAAGATGTAACTTAAAGTTTGAGGGGAATCCTAATTTCTGAGTAGCAGGTGTGCATCCCACAAGTTTTATTGAGGTGGGGCTATTTGTGTAGTCTGTGCTTCATGAGCAGTTCTTATCTGCTTGGGAATTCCCAAGCAGTGTAGTTTATAAACAATACAGGATTATTGACGAAAGTTGCTTGCAAAGATGACTCTGCCTTTTTTTATTTCTGGTAAAATCCTTGTTACTTACAGTCAACATAGATTATAGCCATGTGACCTCAACTTGATCCTAATTTCCTGCCTCTGTTCATAGATACAGAAAAAAACCCTAATAAAATTCTAGGCTTGCCAGTTGTTCTTCACCCATGTCCTAATCTTACACTATTTGTATATTTGCCACTGGAAATAAACCCTTGGTGTCTTAAACCCTGTATTTCACCTTCATGCCACTTACCAATGTGGTATAATACCAGGATGTTACTACATGCCATGTATCTGTTGTTGCCTAATACATTTCTTTGAAGTGCTGCCTTAAAATCATCCTCCTGCTTAGCAATTTATCCACTTAAACCAGTGACTGATTTCCAGAAGTGACAACTTCTGACACTTTGGATAATTTTATTTTTTTTCACTCAAAAGACTGTTATTCCTTGGTTGTACATAGAAATTTCAGGCCTGTCAATCCAGTAACTTATAACAGGCTTTCTTCTGTGTCCCCATAATTAACTGAGTTTGTATGTGACAGTATTTTTTTTTCCCTTTCTTTCTTTTTCCTTTGATTAGCTCTTATTTCATGGATTGCTTTCCTCTTGTGTTCGTAATGCAGAAAGAAGGCATAAGTTTTAAATTTGCCATTCAGTAGCTGTTTTTTACCATATGCTATTGGGGCTTACAAATTCCTTCCAGCAATTCTGCTTTATTGTGTCCTTCTACAACCCCTGTCTGCTGTGGTCAGCCTCAGAGCTGGCATCATCTAAATAAATTGGGCTAACAATGATCATGAAGCTGCTACAAACTGAAGGTAATACAGTTTTTGATGTGATACGTGCTGGTAGCAATTCCAAATTGCTTGATTCCGAGATTGGTGTTTACGTGTGATGCATCTTTGAAGGAATCCAACAGACTGAACAAGGATTGTGATAAACATAAGGACCTTGGCATAAAATGGTTCCTTTAGTACTTCCTCTGCTTGGGTAGAAGAGGTGCAGTACTTTTAGTGTGATATTAAATTGAACATCCAAGTCTGAGGCAGTCGTTCCCACTGTTCCCACGAGGGAAAATAGGATGTTAAAATCTCTTTATGGGATATAGGTTCGAGCACTCAGCTGGGCAGGTTGTAACACTGCAGAAAGCTGCTCTCAGTTGGCACCTTGAAATGATATACATACCAAGTACTGGATTTGGGAGCAAACATTCCTGTTCTTACAGTTTCCTGTTACTTTCACTTATGGTTTTGTCATTGTTTGCTCCAATGGCTCATAACCCTCTCATAAAGGACTCCCCCACTTAAAAAAATAAACAAAACTCAAACAAAAAAATTTACACGCTGGTGGACTTGGCTTCCGTTTATGAAAAAATATGGATGGAGATGTTAATATATTCAGTTTTATTTCTGTTCATGTAAATCGCTTTGAATTACATATTGGTTAACGAATTCCATAGTGGCTTCTCAAATGGATTATGTATTTTTCAGATTTTGCTTCTAGCTGACAGTCCATATTAATTTCTGAACCCTTATAAATTCTAATAAAATTCTCTTGATAAGGTATGAATCTGTTAAATCTGCTTCATTGTATCATAACTCTGTTTTGAAGTTACCTACTTTATGCAAGATGTTTTTACAAGAGCAAAAACACAGAAATGATGCAATTTGTGTCCTATGCTAGCTTCAGCTCCGTGAGCGCTCTTAAACAAACAGAAACTACAGCACTTGGGACTATGCCAGATGGTTTAAAAATTCCCTAGAGAATAACGAATCTAACGAGTGTTGTATATTTCTGTCATGTTTGGCAAAACCCCTGAAGTTGAGATGTGTGTTGTTTCTTCTTGAAGTTTACCTGTATCTACCATATAGAAATGTATGGAATTGTTTTGGAAGCCCTTGCAGGTGTCACGGCTGAGAAGGGACTGAGGCTTGGTGAGTAAGACATACCTTTCTCCTGAGATAGGGCGCTGGGAATCACAGAAGAGATAGTTAAGAAATATGCTTAACTTTTATGATACAAGGTTTCCTCGCTGGCTTTGCAAAACAAGTTTCAGCCTTGACTTCAGTGAGAACAGGACATTCAGACATGACCAAGAACAGATTCCTAAAGTAGATAATTCCCAGATCAACTAAGCTCCCCCCAGGGAGGGAGAGTTGATGAGCAGAAGGAATGAAGTTCACTGCTTAGGGGACCTTTTTTCTGATTTCGGTTAATAGTTACATGTTCACTGCTAACTCTCATCAGCAAACTGACTTTCAGTTGAAAAGAGAAATCTTTCATAATCTTAATTCCATAACTGGAAGTAAAAAATAAGCTGTAGAATGACCAAATTGTGGTAAACTGAGTTTTAAGTTCCTCAGTCCAGAGAAGACTGTTGTCTTCTATGAAAGAATAACTCACATACTTATTTCTGAAAGTTTAAGTTACTTGAAGGTGTATCTTGCTTTGATGGCAGCTGAGTAATACCTTAGGTGAAATCAAGAAACTCCTGTAGTAAGATGAAGTGAATGGGATTTATGTTATCCTTCCAAATAACTTACTAAAATATCATGAGAACACTGTTGTGTCAGTGACAAAATAACTCTTCCCTTCTCATCCCTCGCCCATCAGACCAGAAACAGGAGTTTCTATTTCCAGGCCAGACAGGAGCCGCATGATGGGATTTGCCATGTTACATCTAAGTATACTTTCACCAAGCCCTAGACATTAGGACTATGCTGCCCTTCTCCTCTACAAGCAGGGAACATACCTTACTATACAGGTATCCACCAAGATGTGCTAATAGTATTTGTGGGGGGGGCTGCCCTGGTGGGACACCAGGCACCCACCAAAGCTGCTCTCTCACTCCCCTCCTCAGTTGGACCGGGGTGAGAAAACATAACAGAAGGCTTGTGTGTCGAGGTAAGGACAGGGAGAGATCACTCACTGATTAGTGTCATGGGCAAAGCAGACTCAGCTTGAGGAAATCAGTTTAATTTATTACTAATCAAATCAGAGTAGGGTAATGAGAAAGAAAAACAAATCTGAAAACACCTTCCCCCCACCCCTCCCTTCTCCTTGGACTTAACTTTACTCCTAATTTTCTCTACTTTCTTCCCCCTCAGCAGTGCAGGGGGACAGGGAATGGGGATTCATCACATACTATCTCTGCTGCTGCTTCTGCTCAGGGGCAGGACTCCTCACACTCTTCTGCTCCAGTGTGGGCCCCTCCCGCAGGGTGTAGTCCTTCAGGAACAGGCTGTTCTAGCGTGGGTCTCCTGCTGGAGTCCTGCCAGCAAACCATCTCCACTGTTGGCTCCTCTCTCTACAGATCCATGAGTCTCTGCCAGGAGCCTGCTCCAGCATGGGCTTCCCATGGGCTCACAGCCTCCCCTGGTCATCCACTGCTCCAGTGCAGCATCCTCCATGGGCTTCAGGTGGATCTCTGCATCCCCATGGCCCTCTGTAGGCTGCAGGGGCACAGCTCCATCACCGTGGTCTGCACCAGGGGCTGCAGGGGAATCTCGGCTCTGGCACCTGGATCAGCTCCTGCCCCTCCTTCTTCACTGACCTTGGTGTCTGCAGGGCTGTTCCTCTCATGTGTTCCCATTCTTCTGTCCTAGCTGCCCTTGTACAGGTTTTTTCCCCTTCCAGATATAAATACATTGTCCTGGAGGGGCTGCCAGCATCACTGATTGGCCCAGCCTTGGCTGGTGGTAGGCCTGTCCTGGAGCCAGCTGCCGTTGACTTTGTTGGATGTTGGGGAAACTGTGGCAGCTTCTCTTAGAAGTCACCCCTGCAGTCCCCTTTGCTACCAAAACTTTGCCATGTAAACCCAGAACACCTACTGAAATGAAGATGCTGCCACAGAAGGTGAAGCAGTGTGGGCTTTGCTCTGCATTAATAATAAACTTAAATTTCAGAAATCCTGGGTTAATTTGTCGTTGCTAGGGCATTGTAAAGCCAATGCCGCTCTTTCAGTGAATATTGTTATCAAAAAGCTACAGTTATTTAATGCAACCTAGCTGTTCTTCTTACCTGTGTGGTCTCAGGCAAATGCCCAAAATCTTACTGTTGATGCTGCCAGGCAGTGCTATGCAGCTGCTGGTGCAGAAATACCTAGCACATACCAGGCACAATAAATTCAGAAAATATTAAGTTTAGCAGTATTGAAATCAGTAGCATCTACCAGCAGCAATTAGTGAAGCAGTGCAAAAGTTACTTTACCTGATGCATATGAAAATGTTGCCTAAAAAAGTGAGCAGAACCTCCCCGATGATCTCAGAAATAGCTCCTTCCCACCCATCTTGACTCTATATACCTATTGTGCTTTCTCAGTTACACAGTGATTCAGTGCCTCTGTGCTCCCTTTTTCCCTTCAGTTTTGTAGAACCCATATTCATAACCAGAACAAAATGCTCTCACTTTTTGGCTTTTTGGAAATACATATAAATGGTCTCATGGGTCTCTATCACACCCTTAGCTTACTCTTCATGTATGTCACTCTTGGTGCAAGAATTGCCTTATAAAGCTATTTCTCTAAAAGGACTTTACTGTCTGTTTACTTTATTGACTTCATTATATCAAAGCTTTCTGGGAAAGCATTTCCTTTTCTGTTAACCCTGCGTCTTTTGGGTTGTTTTTGTTTTGTTTTGGTTTTTTGTTTATTATTAGTAGTAGCAACAGTAGCTCTTTAGCTCTTTTAGAATTTCTCTGTGTCAAAAAGCAAAAGGACCATGCATTTAATTACTTTCATCTATTAAATTTGAAATACTTGCCCATCCAGCTGTGTCTGTATGGATTTACATTTGAACACCATAACTATCTAATGATTTAATTCTCTTCAGAGCTACCATAACCAGCTGATGAAATCTTAGTATTTTAAACAGTTACTGATTGACAAGATTAGACTAATGTGACTCCCAGGGAGAGGAGTGTTTGGTGTTCTGTGCTGTGCTAACTTTGCCTTCAGGCATGGTATTCATTATTCCTCTGAGCCCTAGGCAAAGTGGTGGTTGAAGGCTTCAGTGCTGGAGGAAGTGTAGTTAGGTGGAAGTTCCCTGCTCTTCCCAGCACCTCATTTCAAAGCAGTTGGTAATTCAGCATCTGGAAGAGTATGGCTTTGAAATCCTTCCTTGCTGTGTTTATGCTTGGGTTCTTTGCTGGTTGTTATCGTGGAAGAGTTAATTGTACTACTGGTTGCTCAGGCATTTGATACTGTCACAAGACAATGCAGTTGCTCTTGTGAACTGTGGTATTAGAAGACAAGATGGAACATGTACAGGTGTGTATCTCCAAAGTACTAGAAGACTAGTGAGCATTATTTGGCAGGTGTGGAGAAGCTGTTGAAATGCTACTAAATTGCAGTCTATTTTCTTTATGTTCCGTGCACATTGTCTGATGAATCATGTGCATTTCTCTTTCACAGTTTCCTAATGAATGTTCTTTTGGGAAAAGGAGCCTTGAACCCAGTAGTAACACGTTTTGTCTCTGCCACAGTATCACCTGCTGTCCAACTTTCTGTAAGGAGAGCATTTTTTTAGGAAATTGTGTAGTCTGCAACCTTCCACTGCAGTTGAGAGTTTATGGGAAAACATTAAACAGGGAAAGAACTAACTCCTTTGTTTCATGTCACTGAGGAATTTCTAGCCTCCTTAAGGGAGCTGGAAGTTACTGCAGTTATTGGACCAAGTATATCCACATGTGCTAGATCTGCTAGACTGAATAGAATCTAACTTTTCCCATCTCCTAGAGGCAGCACTGAATTACTAAGCACTTGACATCTTCTCCTTCAGTGATAGTAGAAGAAGGTGGTTATTGTAACAAATGAGTTATAAAAGTGGTGTTATCCATAGGTATCATGGTGGGTTTCAACCAGATCTGGGATGATACTCACTTTAGGAGTCTCTGTGATCTGCCGTGTAGGAGTCCTGAAACTTTGATCTCTTGACTAGGGAAAAACAGACTTTTCAAAGTGTGTTCATTTCATAGTGAATCAACATGTTAGTTAATATTTTAAATTTAAAATCTTGAGAACTTCTATCTGAAACTACAGAATTAAAAAATTGCCACCTTCTTAAACATGGTGCATGGGGCATTTATTTCAGTGTTACCACTTTAAATCTGCTGAAATGAAGTTCATGATCTTCTGATCTGTAGTTGAGAAGTGGGTAGTGACCATAAATGGGCAAAATACTTCAATGAGCTCTCCAACTTCCCCCCCCTCCAAAAGGAAATGAATGCAGAGAATGTATTAATTGTTTGGGACTGTCCACGTGACAGTGTTATCTTCTCAGGCAAGCCCTTTTAAAAATAGGGTATGTGTTAAACATGATGGAGTTTTGAAAACAACATCTCTAATAAACCTCTTACTAGAACGGCCAAGTTAAGCTAAAATGCAGTTTTTGGGAGAAAATTCATAGCTAGTATCTGAATTTGTGCTTTTATAGTTTGTAAGAACTTGGGTTAAAGAAGTTTAAGAACTGCTGTTCCAGGCAAGCTGTGCTTTGCTAAGTCTTTCACTGGGAACTATGTCCTACACTTGGAAACAAACTTGCATATGCTCAAAGTATAAAACTAGTAGATTAACTGAGCTTTACTAATCTGCATATTCAAAGAAGATAAGGATTGTTATGAGACCTCTGTACTGACACTGCTGTGGGTTGCAGAGTACTCATGCTGAGTGAATGTGAGCTGTATCTGAAAGATGGAAAAGCATCAAGCCTGACTGGCCTAAACATAGGAACAAAATACTGAGTGCAAGAACCTTCCTTGCTTAAGCACTGCTCCTGTTGTGCTGCGCTGTCACTGCCAGCACTGAAGTTCTTTGATACACCGCTGTGGAGTGCTTACATAGAAGTATAAAGACAAGCGCCTATTGTCTGCTCAGGCATCTAAACCATCTTGTAACTCTTAGACATTCCTGTTAAGTAACTTGATCCACCTTCTATCATCATAGTGCTTATTTAAATTTGGATATTTGGCGTAGAAGCATCTTGTGTGTGTGTGTAGCACACAGAATGTGTTAGGTGATCCACAAGTTTCCGGCAGCAAATTAGGTACTGTGATAGCTTGCTAAGTGTGTGCTGTGCAGCTCTGGCACTTCTTTCTAGTTGTTGACTGTATCAAAACTAAACAGTGTAAGTAATTGCTGGGTTGATCTTGGATAAGAATTATTTTGAAAACTGAATTTTATTTTATTTTAGCTTACCTATCTATAAATAGATCTCTCTTTAAGGTGGTGTAGTAGTAGTCTTCAGCTTTGCCTTTGGCAGGAGTATGTGATCTCCCCAGTATGTGGTGTGAGGCTGAATGTCAGAGTAAAATACATGCACTGCTCTGTAGCAGTTCTTTAGAAGCAAACCTAGCTGGGTCTTGACCAGTCACCTGGGAAAAATACAGGCCAGGCAAAGAGGAGGAAGACTGTCTCCTGAAAGCAAAACTTTATTCTATGCAATCCTTTAGTGTTCCTCTATGCAATCCTTTAATGTGTTTTCTGATGCTTTAAGCTTTGGCTAAGCTCACGAGCCTGTAGATAGCAGCAGAAATGTGAAAGCACTGGCTGTCAGGGGTGGCAGTCAGCTTGAAGCTCCAAAAACTGCTTTCACTGAATCTTTCTTTGCCAGCCCGTGTTCCAGCTTTCTGCTACTGGGCTTGTGTTGTGTTGGCCCAGACATGCAGCAGAATGAATTTGAGTTGATGGCAGATGCTTATTACTGCCTGCTGAGAACCTGACTTTGAGTTTTCTAAACTATTTTTAGACCGTACACTAAGTGCAGATGGGTTATGGAAATGTGCAGTAATTTGGATGTTACTCCTTTCCTTTTGTGACAGCATTTCTCTTGGCCACACATCTCCTTATTTCTGTAAAACAGAAGACAGTCAGTATGCCTTCAGCAGTAAGTCAGCTGATGGAGGCAGAGTCTTCTGTTCTAGTTTCTAAATACCTCTAGCATAAACAAAGTCAGCAAATTGCTTGTGTGACTGCATAAGTTGAATCACGTCAACCTGGTCTTTTATCTCTTTATTAGAAAGATGAATTTTTAATGGTGAAAACTGTTAAGTGGAACGCTGTCACCAGAGTGGGAAGCAGCAGAATGCAATGCAGTGGTTTTAGGAGTACAACAGGTCTGAATGATCAGCGCCGGACTAACAGGATGGCAGTAAAAACATTTATAGCAGTTAAAGGAAAACTGTTTTCTCCTTCTCCCACCCTTCTTTCTAGTTGAGAATGGTTACAGATATCTGCACTTTGGCTGGCATTTGGGTGTGTTTTTATGTAAGATAAGAACTTTGCCTCCACGTCAAATGCCTAGTACATAGCAGGATATGATATGCGGCTTGTTTTGTCTCTGTTCATGTTTCACTGTTGTGGCTGGGTTCTCCTATCTCATGGATATGCAAGTTAACACTGACTAAAAGGAGAGTCGTTCCGATTGCTCCTAATTTTTTCTTTCATTGTACTGCTTTCTAATTGATAGATGTCGAACTCCCAGTAATTAGCGAAGCGCAGGGTGTTGATTTCTGAACAGTATCCTGTTTCTCTTTTGTTTGCTTTTAAGTGTACATAGCTTGATCATGAGTGGGATGCATTATTCAAATCCGAGGCAGTGCGGATGCTTCCAGCCCCAAGTCAGGAAATACTTGGCTTTTGAAGAATAACGGCTGCTTCACGGATCTCTGGCTCTGCTGTGATATCATGAAATGAGCCTGAGGAAATCCCGTGACAGCACTGCTAGCTCTTTGTGAGAGGGGGATCCTTTCTGCTCTCGCTTATCCCAGGAATCTGTTCCTGAGTCTTCGTGTTTGTGACACTAAGGTTTGGTGACAGCTGTGCTTGGACATGCCTCTGCTTCTGAGCTGGATCTCACACCAGAAGGTACTGACTGCTCCTGTCGTGTGTGTGAAGTTCATTCATCTCCCGTCTCTGTGTACGGTGGAAGGGATCTGCCACTGCACTTTGTGTGATGGAGTAAGAGGGGTTGAGCTTTATCCTTGTTTTGAAAATAATTGCCTTGCTGGAATTGCTGTCATTAAGTAGTCAGATTTGTTAGGCATGTTTGTTAGATTAGTACTTCACAGTCACACTAATGTTTATAAGCCTTATGGTGTGAAGAGGGGCTTTGCTTTGTTAATAAATTCCAGACTGAAATTTTCGATGTGGAAGCTAGACACAAATTAGGAAGAGCTGCAGCTTCTCTGCAGGGAAATTCTGTTCATCTGTGGAAATAATGAAGTACAGCCAATAAATTTTGTTCTTTGCAATATCTTTAGCATTCAAGTTCTAAGTTTGGATTAAAATTGAAAGCACTGCTCAGTAATTACCGAGGGATGCATTTGAAAGTTATAACTCCAGCAAAAATGGGACATCCACCTTTGTTCACTGGAGGATCTTGTAAATTCAAAGGGATTATTATTTTTTTTTTGATCCTTCCACTTCTGTCCCTGCTGTTCAAGAAAGCATGTAGTGTTATGATGGAGATGCTCTGCCCATTCTAGAGTTGTGACAAAGTGTTCTACTGTTATGCTGCGGGAGTCATGATTTAGTGGGCTCAATAATCTCTCTGTTTTGCAACTTCAAGATATTGATGATAAAGACTCATAACTGAAGTTTTGTTTTTGAGGTTTTAAGGGTTGCTGAAGTTGGAATGAATTTTAACAAAGCCTCGGTTACATGATGTGAGACGCATTTGGTGGTAATTATTTTTCTGCAGTCCTTTCTTTGGTTCTAATCCTCACTTAGGTCCGATGAAAGACCTTGCGCTACTTATATCAGTCAAAGTGATGTTTCTTTCCAACATGAAGATACTATTCTGTGTAGAACACAGTGAAGTGCCTTGATGCATAGTAGAATATTTCTTGGCAGTACTAATCCCCTGCCCTTTGTGCAGTGTGCTGCTAATGCATGAGGAAGGTGTTTGTTCTCCTTTGTGAACTGACCCTGTTACAGGTTTAGTCACAAGGGACAGAACTAGATCTAGCCCTTGAACTGGAGAGCAGGAATTAGCTGAGTGCTGCCACCTTATTCTACACTGTCTGGCCAAATGGATGATGTGGTGCAGTAGCTCAAAAGGTCTCTAGCCAAGACCATAGGGGAAGGTGTGTGGTACAAATGGAGGAGGTGGGGGATTATCTGGCTAAAATTGGTGCTGACATTAGTTTCAACTATCAAAACGCTACTGCCCGTAGTAAACAGAGTTAGTGGCAGTGTCATGCTTTACTTCTTACGTTGTTTTTTCAGAGCAAGATCTAATTGTAAGTGATGCAGAACTCGGCCCGTGCCATCTGTTCTGAGTACAGCTAACTTTTCCTTATTGAATTGCCACATATCAAATCAGATCTGTTTGGGTGAAGACTGGTTCATATAATCTTGGGTTACTCAAATGTGAATAACAAATCTGATTTGGGTTCCCAAGTGTGGGGTTGGTTTTTCCTTTTCTTCAATTACTCTTATTAGATAAATATATTTCCCTGGAGGGAAATACTGCCTCTTGAGTGACATTATAGAGCACTTATTATTTGCCTCTTAACTCGCAGCCTTGTTTGTTTGGTTTTGGTATTGGGGTTTGTTTTTTTGGTTTTCTTTTTTCTCAACCAAGTTTTATAGTGTTGTTCCCACTGAAGAGCCAAACTAGTATCACAGGTTTAGTTTCGTGCGTATGGTAGCCACTGCCCATCCTTGTCTTATTGGCCTCTTGCCTTTGGGGGCATTGTTTGGTGAATACTGAAAACCTATGCAATAACTCATTCAACATTTTAATTTTGCTGGACTGTAACAGCTGGCAGTAGATGTCCAGGAATATTGCCAATGGCCTTCTGGGTTTCAGGAGTAAGAATCCCATTTCTCTAGGATCCCTCTGGCTGCTTAATTTAATGAGACTTCTGCAGGGAAATACTAGAACTTGGAAACACATTAGTAAGTTTTGACTCTTTCAGGAGTCTCTCTTCTTAATATTCCTAAACTGATTTTGAAAAGTGGTTAAGCATTTTCATCCAGGTAATTCGGTATTTTAAAAGCTCTGTTCTGCTTATTATCTTGTCTAACTTTGCCCTGAAATTTTGACATTAACGGATAATAAGCTAATATCCAAAACCAAAAAAGTTACACAACCTTGATGGTGAAACTTTATGGCTGGGGTTTCTTGATACACAGAGGAGCAAAATGTCAAAAACCAATGATATATGTCAAAGAAATATGTAAAAAGCCGTACTGGGATGTATGCTTGATAATTACGTAACTTTTCCTGTATCTTGCGTTTCAGGAAAATGCAGATGCAAAGTGTTGTTTAGACTCCACTTGATCCCACACAGGGGTTTTACTCAAAGTCAAATCTTTACATGAAAATGCTATGCTCTGTATATATATAAATGCTATATGTATACATATATGTATGTATATGTATAAATGCTATATGCTGTACATCTCAGAAGTAACTCTTGGTTCTTGATAAGAAAGTGTCACTCTGGGAGGGAAGAGGGTCAGGTCTAACAGCACAGGCTGGCACATTGTCAGTCATTGGGTAATCATCAGCAGCACACAGTTACTCCTGTACACTAAAGACCAGTAAAATCCATGTGCACGACTAATAGCTTGGCTATGTTAGTATCTGTCTTGAAGGTTATACTTGAAGCTGTTTTTTACACCATGCCACTCAGAGCCCCCATGAAACAACCAGCAAGCATCTGGAGCTAGTTCTGGGCTGTATGACAGATATTAGTTATCAATTGGGACATCCCTGTATTGCATTACATTGTTTTTCTCTTCATCTGTGTATAAGAAAAGTATTCATAACTACAGAGATTAAACAGGTCTCAAAATGTTCACTTTGATTTTTCACTTTAGTTCTGTCTGTAGGTTGAAAAGAAGAAAAAAAGCAAATGCTGATGAGGGAGCACCCCAAAAACTAGCATAGAGTGTAAAAAAGTTTACCTAAAAGCAGGAATAAGGATTGTTTGGGCTGTACGATCTGAAACCCCTGCTCTAATGCTAGGATCCCTCTATTCATAAGTGAAAATACTGTAGCAATTTACGTGATGCAAAAACTTTCTAAGGAGCAGGGATTCTGAAATAATAATTGTGACTTAAATACTAGTGTCTGAAGAGTATACACAGTCTGCAAAAGATGGAAATAAAACAAAGTGATAAACAGCAGGATACTTAGGGTGGTGGGTTTTTCTAAGTCGAATTGCAATAACTTAAAACTCTGTGTATTTGTGAGGGACATCTCTGACAGAAGAGGGAATGGATGGGTATTCCTTTGGGGTAGAATTGGTAATGTCTTATCCCCAGCCTATTTGGACAGTTACTGGTGGGGGAGGGAGGGAAAGGATGTGTTAGGAGGCTACTGGGTATTTTTAGAAAGACTTAGGAATTTTCAGTTTTTCTGTCTTAGAGGTGATGAACAAGAGGCAAAACCCAGTTATTGGAGTGGAAGTGATGGTACTGGTACACTTTGCAAAAAAATGTAAATTGCTGGTTAAACAGCTGACAGTGGTTACTCTAGTTGATTGTGTGTAAAATGTATGCATTTTTAATAGAATTATCATTTGTCACTGTACTTTGAATAGAAATATATGTGACTTGCTCTGTAACAGCTTCTGGATTCTAAAAAGGGAAATTTTAATTAAAAGGTAACTAGTTTGTGAATTTTGTTAAAATAGAGAACTAAGAAATTCAAACTCTAGAGCTTCTTTAAGCACAGGCCATAGGGAGAATAAGAGACCAAGGAGTGGAAAAAGAGCTGCGTCTTGGAACACAAACAGGCAAGTGCAAAGTGACGATTGTTTATGTCCAGCTGAACTGGCATGGCTGGGAGGAAGTGCACCTGGGGTGATGGTAAAGCAGACTGGTAGTGAGAATGGAGGAAGAATAGTTACACCCTAGTTACCTGTGTCAGATCTAGATTTAGCTTTTAGCCTCACTGAAAACTGAGATGGTGATGACATCTAAAGGGATAGAAACCAAACGGTCAGCGAACCTTAGGGTAATTGAACTTAATTTTGTAATAAATGAACTGGAAGCAGATTTGAGTTGAATGCCCAAGGGATGAGGAGTGTGTAATGGGAGATGGGGATTAAGATGAGGTAATTTTCCATTGTGATTTGCAGAAGTGTTAGTATGTGAGATTGCTGCCTCAGTAGCAAGCTTCAGCTGGTGTCATGTGACTGAAAGAGAGATACTGTAGGGAGCATGGATTATTTACTAAGGTGTGACTTTAAAGTTACCTTTTTTTAATAGAAAAATTCTTTGAAAAATATCATATATTGTAGATACAGTGGGAAGCTGTATGAAATACAAAAGCTGTTGATTGATTATATTGAATTAGTTGAATGTTGAGATCTGATTTCTCTTGCAAAGAGAATTGGATAGATATTCCCTCTTTATCTTATTGTCACTAGTAACTTCCCCAATGCATGTAGTGTGATGCCATTCATTATACTTCTACAGAAAATGGGAAAAAGGTATGATTCAGAAGAGTAGGTACTGTCTAAAGAGCAACTATTGTCACTCTGATCTGCAGTTAGTAGATTTGGGTAAGTCCTTGTTTTCTTTAGCGAAGCCAAAATGAAAAACGAGCTTGCTTATTAAATATGTTGGTTCTGAAAGCAGACTCCTCGCAGGGTGATTGGGATTAAATGGAGGAAGAACCAGGTGTCTGTAAACGACTGTGTGATGCAGGGCTGAAATTGTGAGTTTCTACTGGAGATGCTCAGTTTGGCCCCACAGGGTATAGTAGGAGTCTGTGCGGAGGAGAAGAGAGATTTGTGTGTGCTGCTTAACTACACGATGACAGAGGCAGCAGAGAAGTGTGACCTTAAGGTGAACTGTGTCATAGGATGGATGGGGCAAGGTTTTTATAGTTGATAATAAGTGAGACCTAATGCAATTGCACATGGTACTTCAATAAAATGTCCATATTCTTGCTACCTGTATTCCAAAACTGTCAGTTGAAACTGATGGAGATTGCTGGTCTCTTTTCCATAAAACTGTTCCCGAAACAGTCTTAAGAATAGAGTAAGTGGCTCTGCAAAATAAAAATAAAGGAACAGTGATGGCCCTTTGCAGAATGCAGCAGTAAAACATGCCAATGTGGGCAGAGGAAAAGAGAAGGTAGTCTCAGTGAAAACAAACGAAAAAAGATGTGAACATTTGCCAATCGACCCTCTGATAATTTAAAATCTTATGTACTGGAAGACGTTCCAGGAAAAAATTAGAAATTATTTGCTCTGCTTCCACTGCGTAATTTGTCCATACAGAATTTAGACTTTACTGGTTTTATATTGTTTGCCAAGAAGCTTGTGGCACTCTGCTGGAGAAATAGCTTGTGTAAATACTTACCTGAACAAATGCTTGATGCATCACTGTCTGTGCTGTCTCATTTGTGGTTACTAAGAAGGCCTTTCACACTGTCCCCTTAGGTTCCTGATGTCATCAGCAGCATAAGACAAGTCTCTAAAGCAGCACTGAAAGAAGATGCCAAACCAAGTAAGGATAGTGAAGATGCCTTCTATGACTCTCAAAAATTTGAGGTCTTGTACTGTGGAAAGGTGACAGTGGCTCACAAGAAAGCTCCCTCCACACTAATTGACGACTGCATAGAGAAATTCAGCCTTCACGAGCGCCAGCGCCTGAAACTGTTAAACGAGCAGCGGAATAATGAGTCGAGTTTGGACTTGCCCCTGTGTGAAGAAAATGTGCCAGCTTCTCCACTGGACAGCCCGTTTGAGGAGCTGGACAGCCCAAACAGCACTTCAGGGCATGCTGCAATGTTTACAATTGGCAGCCAGACCAACTTGACCAACCTGGCCAGCACTCGTGGCTCCTTTCCAGAGAGGATTTTAGAGGACTCTGGCTTTGATGAGCAGCAAGAGTTCCGCTCCCGGTGCAGCAGTGTCACTGCAGTGATGCAGAGAAGGGTTCATGACACAAGCCTGAAAATACAGTCCCGCAGAAGACACGCCAGCGCACCCAGTCATGTTCAGCCCTCTGATTCTGAGAAGAACAGGACAATGTTGTTCCAGGTGTGTACTAGGATGAGCAGTTAATTTCTTGTTGGTTTTGTACCATATCTTCTTCCCCTGTGCAGTTTGAGACAAGTTTTGCAAGATGAGTAATATGGATCCAGTATGGCTGAATGACTTGAATTTGTCATAAAAATTTTTGTATCTGTTCATAAATGGTTGGAATACAAGTAGCTGAACTTTCTTAAGGAAGTCACCTCAACTCATGAGCTCAGGCAAATTTTAAGAAAAAGTAATTACTTATGGAGTAATCACTTAAAGTAGCAGAGTTTTTGAGAAATAATTCTTTTATATGCAGTTCTGGATTGTCTGCATTGTTGATATCTAGAACCTAGCTGAAAAACATGAATAGTCTTTCAAAAAGAGAATCAATGAAGACTACCATGCAAACAAAACCTCTTTTTTGTGCACTCAAAAAGAAACTCACAACTTCACATAAGACTTTCACAGCCTTATGTTTGAGCCAGCCTCTTTTTGATAGTTTGTATTAATGTCTCCTCTTTCCCAGATGAGTATTCAAACATCTCTGCACTGAAGGCTTCTTCCTTCAGACTCCAGTGGTTTTTTCTTCTCTTGCCCAAAGTGCATTTCACATCTTTGGAGCTTGTTTTGAGAAAACAGAAGGACACATAAAGGAGGTGACCCATAAAAAGAAAAATCTTTGGACTTTAAAATAACAGCAGGCTAAACGCCTGGATTTTGTCTTTCCATTTGTTTTAAAGATCATTCTTAGTTTTTATTCTCTTGGGGAAATGATAACTGAAGTGAGAATGCATTGCCCTTCAGAAAGCCACAGCTTCTCACTAACAAGGAAAATGATTTAGCTGAAAAAATCTCTGAGGTCTGTAGAATAAGTTCCATAGGCTTCAGAAACAGTTTGGGAAAGCTGAAAGGTAGTGTGCTGCAGAATGTGCTCTTTCTCATTTGGAATTAGTGCAAACCAAAAAGTATTGTCTTACTTCTCAGCTTATGTATGGTATAATTTAATAACCAAAAGTCCCCAAATTATCTTTTTTTTTCTGCAGCTTTTAATTTAGCCACATTGTTTCCTAAAGGTTTTAGTAGTGTCTGTCAAACATGTGATCGTTGGACTAAAATAACTTGAAGAAAAAAGGTGGGGAAGGGGAAGAAAAACTGTCTTCTTTCCAAGTCTTTTTCTCATTCAGCCGAGTGTGTTGTTCCTGCTGAAATATTCTTACTTGACATAGGCTGAGTTACGGCACCCTGGCACCCTTGTTCCTGCTGAGTAAGCTGTTGTGCCAAAAGGTGCTCTATGTGAACAAGAAGGGGCTAGATTCTGGCATTTTTGTTGCTGTCAGTGCTGTGCCCCCAAGACAGTTGTAAATTAGATTTGTTTTCCTCCCTCTCAGGTTGGAAGGTTTGAAGTTAACCTCATCAGTCCAGACACCAAATCTGTTGTGTTTGAAAAGAATTTTAAAGATATCTCTTCGTGTTCTCAGGTAAGTATTAATGAGAAGCCATATGTAGATCATCAAGAGAAAAAGATTTTATTTGTTCTTCAGCTGTGTTGCCTTGCTGGTCAATTGGCAGGAGGAAAAAAGAAATGTAGAATTCTTATTCCAGAGAAGTCCAGAAAATATGAGTGCAAAATAACCAGTCTGAGCTGTGTGATGGCAGCAACTTCGATCACTGGCCAGCAAACAAAGTATAAACTGTTCTGCTTTGGGAGAGTATTGGATATGTGTTTGGAGGTAGTTTAATCTCCATTTAAGGTGCTCTGAGTGTGCTGTTTCTGGGCAGACAAACTCCTGAAATCCTTCAGAATGAAAGAAGGAGAGCATCAAATCAACCCCTCAGAAACAGAGCAGTTCACCTGCATCATTTCTTCTGGAGAATATGGCAATAGGTGTACCTAGCTATGTTCAGTAATAAATATTTCTTATAAAGTTAAGTGTCAAGGCTAAGAGGTTTACCTTTCCATCTTGTTCAGCACCAGTTACTACAGACACTTTCTGGTTTGAGGTCTTACTTTATTATCTCCTTTCATTTGCCATGCCCCACCATCACTTCAGGCCTCCTTAAACATGATTATTCTAGTTTAAAGTACACTTTTGGCATTCTCTAAACCTGTATTTCACCCCCAACTGCTTTCATTTTAATGCTAATAACAAGTCTGCTCTTGCATGACTGGGCTACCAATGCTTAGACAAATTACGAATTAGGCAATACTTGTAACTCAAGTGGAGTATTGAGCTACCAACTAAAGGTTCAGGTCATTAAATCAGCTCTACTGTTTAACTACAATTTGTATTGCTTTTGTTAAAGGAAAAAAAAAGCTAATGCAAATACAGAATGGGACAGTATAATCAAACAATGTTGTAATAGCTTTATAATACAGATCAAAATGATTCTTAACGCAGGGGTATGGAAAGCAGAATTTGCAGATGACTTGGATCTTCTGCTTTTTGGGTGTACTGAACTAATAAAAGTGACACTTCAGCTTTGAGTACTGGGCTCCTAGGTTGTATATACATACTTATAATAGTCAAACAAAACAGTCCTAAGTGGGTGCAACCTTTTTTCTGCTGGCTTTAAAGTACGCTGACCAGTAAGACCATGGAGGACCTTCAAGGCCCAGCTTTCCTTCAGGAAAATAACATACAGTAGGTAGCGTCAGGTAATCCTGTGTGCTGGGCTTTGGAGGTGTTTTTCACTCCACCTCTTCACTTTCATTTGGAGCAAAGCTTCTGTTACTTTGCATTCTTGAATAGCTCAAAGAGGCAGTCACAACATTTTGGGGATTTTGGTTGTTTGTTAGTTGTTTTTTTTTTAATGCAAAAGAGTTACTTTAGAGAAGTCAAGGGGGTTCTCTGTTCAATAGCAATAAAATATTAATATGTTCAAGACTAAGCATTGGTTGCATAAACCTCACCAGTGCTTCCTTTAAGAACTCAGTGCTAGCCCCAGGGCTCCTCTGTTACGGATTTATAGGGCAGTGATTTACTATGTATTGTGGGACTGCGGCTTAGGAATGCTTGTCCTTCCAAGCTTCACAAACAATGAAAAGGAGATGTTATCGTCAGTTTGCATTCTGGATTCTCTTAGTTTGGTCTAATAAAGGTATTTTTTATCCTATAGCTTAAGCATGGTTGAGCTGCTGCATTCAATTAATTATCCACACTCCTTATAATTGTGCAGCAGCAGATGTAATTGATGATAAACCTCTGTGTGTGCAGTCTCAACTCAGATATCAAATAGCTGTAGAAGTTTTCTTGTTGCAGCCGTCCCCTTCAGGGAACCCAGAAAAACAGAAAACTTGGCTCTTTTGTCATGACAAGTCCAGCCACCCTCTTAAAGAAGTGTGATGGAAGTACTGTTGATTTAGGAACATACCGTGCTATCTGTGCTTCATTAGGGCAAGTGTCACATCTGTCTCCTCCCTCAAATGTTCTCCTGTGGAGACTGAGAAGTCGAGACAGCAGTAGACTTGTTCAGGCACTGTCAGCAATGAGGGAACTGGCATCTCCCCAAACCACCTTTAGTAAATGTTTTCTTGCAAAACAGAGGTCAACACTTTGCTGTTCTATAGATCAACATGTGCATATATCTGACCTTTTTTATTTGATGCTTTTGAAGACTTCATGTGTCATGAGAAAATGAAGTCAGGATTAGCTGGACTATAGCTCAACTAATGCCATTTGTGTCACCTTAGAGACCCTCTGCACCGGTTAAGTTTTAGGTGGCACAAATGTGTCTTTTGGAATTTTGTTTTTAAAAACAACTATGTGTAGTGACAAGATGTTCAGTCTGTCACGTACTGCATTTCCAATTTTGTCTAGAGTATTTTCTGTAGTGACAGGCAAGTTGCTTTGCCTCCTCCTCTCTTTTATGATATAGGTGTTTTCTTTGGAGATGGATCCAAGCAGCTGTGTTCTGATTTTTGTTGTATTTGAACTTGAGAGATTAGGCTTTCATTTTGAGAAAATCTACTATTACCATACTCAGATGATAAAAACATTGGCAAAAGCTTTAACAATAGTGAGTCATGTTCCATGAATTGAGACTGGGAATATAGTGCTTCTTAGGAAGCAGCTGTCTTTGATCTTCTCAGTGCTGTTTTTAGCAAGGCAGCGTTCCCTGTCAAGCTGTTATACTAAGATCTTGTAAGAAAGTATCAGTAGCAATGTGTAGTAAGTCTTGAAACTTCTGGTATGTAACTCAGTCTCAAGTTAATTTGGTTGGAATTTGGTTGGAATTCTTTATGTTGCCACTTATTCTCTGCTTTTTTTTCTTTTTTTATTTTGTGTAATATTACAGGAAAGTAAGGGTCTGCTGCTACCCTGATACTTCTCCAGTCCTGTGCTTTATCATGGGCTTATTACATCGGATTTTCACTATGGAGGCAATTCCAAATGCAACCTAGCAGTCTTTAGTTTGCTTCCCTGAAAATCCAGTTTTGCTAATGGAATAAATTCAGGTCCAGATTTATTGCTGTATAACTTTGGATTTGATTGTGTGAAGATCTTTATATAACTTAAATACAAAAAGCAATTTTAAAAAACCCTACTTGTGAAATAGATCATTAGGAGTATGCATTTATAGCTTCTCAAATTTTTGGAAACGAAATCTGTTTATAAAATAGTCCACTAATGCTGTTTTAAAACTCTTTTAGGGTATAAAACACGTCGATCACTTTGGTTTCATTTGCCGGGAATCTGTGGACCCTGGGTTAAGCCAGTACGTTTGCTATGTGTTCCAGTGTGCCAATGAGTCTCTGGTGAGTATGTATTAATGATCCTGGCCTGTATTTGATTGTAACTCTTCTGATTCTAACTGCTGAGGGACTTGGTTCCCTGTTAAACACGTAAAGACATGTATTGAATCAGTAACAAAGCTGATGATAAAACCCAAACATACCCTTCAGGGTAGGGTTTAAACTACTGGCTGATCCTGCATGTGTCTTAAGCCTACGTGTGGCTTTAGCTTTTTCCCTGTAGTCTGTTTTGTTTCTCAGGAGAAAAAAATAGCAGCGTCTGGTCACAGAAGAAGAAAACCATAGTATTCATGGATGTATGTAACTATAAAAAAAGTACATAGGACATTGTATAACGTATGCATCAATAAACAGAAGTTCAAATGCCACTGATTTTACTGATAACAGGTAGCTTAATTGTGCGAGATTCATACAGGAAATAATTTTGACTACTCCATTTTTATTTTAAAACTCTGACACTTTAAAAGAAGTTGTTTCCTGTTCTGAAATGTGTTTGTTTCTGATGGCTCTGCTAACTGCTGCTAGCTCTCTCAGATAAACCTAAAAATCACTTTTCTAGCTAGCTGAAAATGTGATTTGTTAATCCATTGACTACCTTGAGAGTGAATAGATTTACATCAATAAAACTTCAAACAGCTAACAGCTCTAGATGTACAATGGCAGCTGAGGCTGCACTTTTGTCAAAATGGGAGCTTGTTATGAGATCAGCTTTATCATTGCACTCACAGAAAATGTTACATCTGACCTATTGATAAATCTGACCATGCGTAATTCAAAGGCTTAAGTGATGTATAAAACCCCCATGTTTTTATGAACCTCTTTGCCTGTTCTAGCACTGATATGTGTGGGTATGCCCACACTGCAGTACGAAATAAGAAGTCCTGAGCTGCTTTCAGATGCAATCACTCAGATCCTGGTGGCAGTTTGACTGTGGCAGGGCAGAGCTTTCCAGATTCTCCACTGCCAGGCAGGCGGTGTTGGGAGGGTTGTGTATATGTGCTCCTAGTTACAGTTTGTGCTATAGTTATGATTTTAGTGTAGTCATAATCCATAGGCTTTGCACTGTTCTATGGATCTTGCGCTGGAGAGGGATTGTAGCCAACTTAAAAAACTTACCAGTCTGTGTTGTAAGATGGTCGTTCACTGTTCAATGTCCTGCTTTGTTGCTAGGAAGAGAAAGCACCCAGAAATTACTGGTAATGCTTAAAACTGTGAGGTTTAAAGCAAACAGAACAAACCTAGACATACTGGGACATAAACTAGTTCAAATTTCTACATTCAGGTTCCTTTCCTACATTTTTTTTCTTTTTTCTCACAAGTGACAGACCCTCAAAAAAGTCTGTATGTTTTCAGTGTTAAACTGCATGATTTTTGTCTCAAATATTTCAGTTTTCTTCTTCCTGCTTATTAAAAAAGCAGAGTGAAGACCTGATCCTAAAGTAGAACACTGATTTCATTCCTAAAATTGTTCTCAAACTGCTGTCTCCCTCTTTCCTTGCTAATGCTAAGACTCAGCAAACAGCTTTTAATAAGCCTTGTATTCCCCTGAAATACAGAGAGGGGAGCTCCAAGTGCTTTATATGCAATGTGGAGAAGTGCTGTGAGCTCAACCTTCCTTAGGTACAAGTGGAGCTTTTCCAGTGCTGGTGTGTGGGAACATAGCAGTGCTGTGTTTGTGGTAGCAGCAGAGGCAAGATCAGGGCAGGCCAGCAGTGCTTGAGGATATGCAGTGACTGTAATGAAGCTGGTAGGCAGTCTGGTATCTGGGAGGAAATGTGGGAAGCTCCTGTCTGGCAGCAGGGATGGCTCTGTGGGGGTTGGTGCTAAAATCGCTTAGTGGTGAAAGGACAGAGGTTAAGAGGGAGCATGTGCGGTTTACAGGAGAAATTTGAAGCTAAAGAAATCAATGCTTTTCATCTAGCCAGCATTTATTCAAGCCAAAAATTCCCACTTGCAGCTTCTTAAAACAGTGGGTGCCTTCCCAGTAAGCTTGAGTAGCTGCAGTTAGATATCAAAATTACACTGTCTGGCTGAACTTAACGATGGTGAGCATCTACAGAAAAGGTAGAAAGCTGGGAATTCAACCTTGATCTCTTTAGAAAATGTGTTTGTATGGTTTTGGTTTTTTCTTTAATTCTAAAGCACCTGTGATGTGATTTATAAATCTAACTTCATGCATTTTTGTTTATATACTCTTTTCCCTCTGTCCCATATAGGTTGATGAGGTAATGCTGACCCTGAAACAAGCCTTCAGCACTGCTGCAGCTCTGCAAAATGCCAAGACACAGATAAAACTGTGTGAGGCCTGCCCTATGCATTCACTGCACAAACTTTGTGAAAGAATTGAAGGTAGCAGCTGAGTTTATTTTCTAATTGTTGTTTGCTGATTTTTCTGGAGGAATAACTTAGGCAATGTAAGAACAGAGGGAAAAGTATCCCAGTATGCAATTGTTACTGTCACTTTGCATTCTCTGTATTTAGGTGGAGTGTTAGCAATAATGATACTGCGACAGAAATAGTGTAGCTTCTGTTATAAACACATACTCTTTCATCATTATACCTTTCTTAAGCAGAGCAGCAAATCCCACCAGTTGACCCTCCATTTGTTTGGGTTTTTTTCTCAAGTTGCATGCTTTCAAAATGACTCATGAAAAGACAGTCATGATCAAAAAGGATCTTTCTTTCCTGTGTGTTCCTTCTTTCCTGTGTAGGGTTATTTTTTCCTTCTTTGTGTTTATTCCCTCACACACTTCAAAATCGAGTTATATTATGGGAAAATAAATTATTAAGTTAGGAGATTAATATCTAATAAAGAAAGTTAAGGCAACTACCTGACTTTAGATATGAATAGACAAACTTTTGTAGTATCTCTGGAAGTGAAGTATCCCAGAACACATGCAAAAAGTCTTACAAGATAAGATAAAATTTAAAAAAAAAAAAGTTAGAATCCTGTTTTTATAGTCACTCTGCTATGTGTCCTTGCAAAGTATTGTATGCAAAATAAAAAAGCATATATGTAACAAAAAGCAAATAGTCTTGGATCTTCTGGTCTAGTGATCATGGTGCTCCATATTTACAGTTCTCCCATTTATTGAAACTTCATTGAACTTGCTTCCCTCTGGTGGATGAAAAGCGAAGTGTAAAATCCTAGTGGGGTGAAATTTTGTTAGGCTGTAACTTATAGTTTCCGGGTTTAGCAACAGGTGTTCAGAAGTGGTAAAGCTTAGCTGGGAAAGGCTTCTGTAAATGATAAGCTATAGAGGCTGCTGTATAAGGCAGTGTAAGTAACTTGAACACAGGTGCTTGCAGGATAAGTACCCAGTATCAAAATAAAATCTCTCTTAGGGCAACAACTAGAATACTGTAATGGTAGTTTCATAAACTTTGTGACTGAAAGACTTACTTTAGTGCCCCCTTTTTTTTTATCCATCTGCTTAGTTTTGAGTCTAGAAGTTTAGCAAAATCAAACCTAAAGCTGCATGACTTTGAAAAAAATATTTTATCTGTTCTGATTGCAATTTTCTATGAATGACATCTACCTTGGAAAAAACATCTTCATCTGGTTTGAAGGGTTTGTTTTCACTCACATTTTTGGTAGCTTCCCTAGAATGAGCTCTGTGACAAAATATACATTTTACTGAGTATCAGAAATTCTGTCCTTTATTCCTACAGCTTTTATGCTGTTCTTGCTTTTGTAAGTGTCTTCGTTTCTCTGGTATGACCTCTACCCTAACATTTCCTTGGGCAGAAAGACACCTAAGTTTTTCAGTTAAAAGCACCTGAAGACTTCCAAGTATCCTATGCATTGATCATCTCTTCAGTTATAAGCCTGATCTGTTCCTTTCCTCCTCCTCCTCTCCTGTACAGTTGTCAGGCTTCCAGCTGTCATCTCTTGGCATTAGGACAGAAGCCATTGGTGGGGTAGGGAGCATGACTTTTCACACACGAGCCAGCCACTTAGCTGCTGCTGGTTTTATATTGTTGCTGCTAAAGAAAGGAGACAAAGCCATGTGGTTTAGCAAAACCTCAATTATTTTGTACCATGTATACAGAGGATGTACAACTGCCATACATTTAACTTGTATAAACTCAGATACAGGTTTATATCTTCTAGTGTCATTTTGCTCAAATGTTTTTTGAGAGATCATTTGAGAATCTAGAAGCTTTAATGGTCCTTTCTTTTCCCAGGACTCTATCCACCAAGAGCCAAACTTGTAATTCAGAGACATCTGTCATCACTAAGTGATAATGAGCAAGCAGACATTTTTGAACGTGTTCAGGTAATACCTTAGAAGCTGTTCTTCCTAATTTGAAAAAGACCATGATAAAATGGACTAGATATTTTTGCTTTTGATTATGTTTGGTTTGTTATGTACTTGATCTAGAATTTACTATTTCTCCACCAAACATCATACTGAAATAGCATACTCCAAGTTAACCTTATGTGTGATACACTGCTGCTGGAAAAGTTTTGTTTCCCAAACTTGCTGAGATACCGTGTGTTTTTACCCAGAGTATACTTTTTATTCTGAGCTTAGTTTTTCATCTGTAAACATGTTTCCCTGCTTTAAAGTGATGTGGGAGTAGGCTGAGAGTGGGAGAGACATTCAGGTATCAGGAGCATGTCTGGCATTTTCAGAATTTGTCTTTTTTGACTTACTTTGGCACAACATTCTAGTGTAAGCAGATGTACTCACAGTGATTTAGGCTTCCAAAGGCTGTGCTCCTCTATAGATTCCTGAAGAACAGAGTGGCTTGGTTTCCTTATGCCACTTACAAGGCTGTATAGTAACAGACAATCTTAGAAAACAACATGTATGGGCTTAAGGCTCCTTTCTCTCTGCAGCCTGCAACGTTTTTCAGTTTTTGTTCTATCTTGCTCAGGAGCGTGAAGGCACACAGACAAAATTGCAAGTCAACATAGTCACAGTGCACTCTGGCGTTTGGTGCACCTGTATATTAATTTGAAAGAATACCTACATAGCAAGGGAAAACAAACAAATCTTGACTTGAAAGACAAACTCCTTTCTTTGCTGTTACTGACAGAAAATGAAGCCTGACAATGACCAGGAAGAAAATGAACTTGTGATCTTACACCTCCGTCAGCTCTGTGAGACTAAGCAGAAAACGCACATCCACATTGGTGAAGCACCATCGGTAAGGCTTGGTTTTGTATTATTCCTCTCCCTCTTCCCACCCTATTAAAATAATGTCTTAATTACTAGTAGGACCACTGCTAGATTTCTTCAGGAGTAGCTGAAGCTGGGTATTGTAATTAAGAAAGGACTATACAGGAAAAGAAATCTGATTTAATTTGTAGTGGCTTGCTTGGGTTTTATAATTTGAGGGGACATGACAGAAAGAAAGACAACCAATTGCTTTTATGTCTGTATTTCCTTATGTTGTGAGAATAACTCTTCTTTTTCTTTCCCCTTTGATCCCCACTCCCAAGCAGTAAATATCTAGGGAGGATAGGAATGAAGAGGGCATTGGTTTCAGTTTAAACTATGAACTTACCTTGCAAAGGAAATGGGCAACAGTATTGTTAAATTGTGGTATGCTTTAACAATATCGACTTTGGAGATGGAATGTGCCTTTAACGGTGGGTTTGTTTGTTTGTGAGACTGTTTTGGTTTTTTGTTTGAGGTTTTTTTTTGTTTGAAGAAGGGTAGTGTGTTTGTGGTGTTTTTTTTAATAAGGCCAAGGGTATTTTGTTTCTTACGTAGCTTGGTTCAGCTCTAGTATTTGGAAATAGTCTTCACAATTAAAAAAAGAATTGGCAAAGCTGAATAGTGTCCTTGCTCATTTCAACAGGTCATTTCTAACAGTACGATTCCAGAAAGCACCACCAGTGGTGGCAGGTTTAAACTTGACATTCTGAAAAACAAGGCCAAGAAATCCTTGACTAGCTCTCTGGAAAATATCTTCTCAAGGGTAAGTTTAACAACTCATTATCATCAGCTGTCTCAAATACCCTTGACAATAAAGACCTATGAGATTTTTTTTTTGTTTTGTCCTCAGTCTGATAAATGCTTAATGAAGCAATATCCCCATTGTGAAATCTGACAGTTACAGCTGGGTTGATTGTGTCTTAACTGTACTAGAAAGTTTACAGTGAGGCCACACACACTGAGGGGAAAAAAGACAAATTTCTGAATAACAAACCTTCTCTGTAGGTGGCAAGTGAGCTAGCTGAGTATTGTCAGATGTGTTGCTTCAGAATAAAATTTAATCAGGATGGTTGCATGATCCCATAAAGAGACATATTATTGGTTTTTCACAGTGTGAGTAAATGTGTCTGCGTATATGGGAAATCTTTCTGTTCTGAGAAGTAATGCCTTCCAGCTTATACTCATATTAGGCACTAAGAGTCTTTAACATGTAGCAACAAAGTTTCTTTTGCAGGGGTAAAAAAAGCAATAGTCTTAAAAAGTGAGTTGTTCTTCATTTTAATGTTCCTAGCCAGATATGATGTGAAATTGCAGATAATCACTGAAACTCTCTTACATGAAGTAGTCTTTTAGTAAAGAAGTCTGAATGGCAAGTTGTGCTTAGTGTCCCCTGCTTAGAAGGGTGAGCCAGAGAAGAGGCATATAGAGAAGTATCTGAAGAAGGCTGTGTGCCTGGGATCCAGTGTGTCATTACAGAGGAAATGTCATGAGCTGTGAGTACGGGATAATTTGGGCCAGTGTTCCAAATTATGAAATTCCTTCTGCTAGTAACTTTAAAAGCACTAAGATGCACATGTCCTGCAGCGTACGTGGACATGTCATAAAGTAACCTACAAATGTAGGATACCCTGCAAATATGGGATGTTCCCTATAAAGGAAACAGATAAGTCTTAGCCAATGAGAATCCTTAGAACTTAAAATCCTTAGAACTTAGGTGTCAATTTGATCTAGGACTGAAATTAGCAGTAAAACTCTCCTGGTCAAATTTGACCTCTGTGGTATAGCAGATTTTACAAACTATGGATTTGGTGTGAATATGGAGAGAGAGAGAAAGAGAGGCTGTATGCACAAGAGAGCAAAAGAGTGATAGCAGTCAGAAGATCTGGGTAATTTCAGCAGTTTAGAATATCATCAAATGGTGACAGCTACAGTAGTGCCTTTGATGAGGCTGGTTTCTTTTCCACATCTAAGGGACATGTGACTGGCAAGGGATCTAGCTCTGGTGGTGGGTCACTAACCCTGCGGTGGCTGTGAAAGAAGCCTGTATCACTGAAATAACTCAGTGAAGCATATACAGCCATGCTGGCACTCCAGTCATGCCAAGGAAAAGTCATTTGGAGGAACTACTCTGTTTAAATTGAAAAGTCTCTGAAGGGAAATTTCTTATGAATAGATGTTAGGGGTTTTTTGTTACAGTTTGTTTCTTCTCACCAAGGCCACTGAGACATGCTGCATATTATAATATATAATATAATATATAATAAATATATATTATATAATATATATTATATAATATACACTATATATTATATAATATATAATATTCTCTTGAACTCAGCCCATGACTGAGTTCAAGAGAAGGAGACACCTGAATCTGAATTAGGGCCATATCAAGTTTGCTGTTTATGAAGTGGATCTGTGATTGTGAGAAAGGTTGTCTCATCTTTAACTTGACAGTGCAATAGATCAGGAGCAGCAGTATGTTGCAGTGAGTCACGATACACGTAGGGGTTCATCCTTGCAGATCCACTTAAAGGTTACACAATGCAAGACCAGGAAAAATTACTTAAGAGTGCAGGTCAACCACTAATTATTTGTTTAAAGCAGGTACATACAAGTGTCTCTGCAGGTGTGCTGTGTGTTAATATGCACACATGTGATACACAATGACTCTTTCAGTAGTTCTTATTCTTCATCAGGCTATTGAAAGAAGCCTAATGGATCATGGTTAATTCCTGAAGGTATTTAAACATTAAATACCTATTGGTGTAGTGTGTTTTTCTGTCCTTAAGCCAGGTGCAGGTGGTATTGATGTAATAGAGCTAATTATGCATAAGTTGCCATCTTTATCTAAAAGTACATTTAGTAACGAAGAGACCAAGAAAGAACTTACATTAGTTTTGTTTTGTTTTGTATTTTTAAGGTGGCATTCAGCATCTTTTTATAGATAAAAATTTTTAAATAAAAGTTAGAAGTCAGTATAAGTTGGGGAGAGTCTTAGACAGCCTCAATCTTAGGAAAGTTAGAAAGAAAGAAGTATGTAGTAACCCGTATCTAGGAGCACTTTAAGTGGATGGCTTCTTAGCTAGGTAAATAGCATCAAGGGACATTTTAAGCCACTCACTACTTGCCTTAGGAAACATGCTGGTTTCTGTGCCCTGGCTTCACATAGTCCCAGAGCAATGTCACTTCTTCACTTGTTTGTTTTGCTGGACTGATCTTACTTTTGTGAGGTTTGAACCAAAAACAGGCTTCCTAATGAGGTACTTCAGAGAAATAAATATAACCTTTCTTTGACCTCTTGAACAGATTTTGTCCAGTCCATGCTGCACTAACCTCTTCTGTTGTTCTTTCTTAACCAAAAAGTCTTTTTTTACAGTGCTAAAAGTGTGCATTTTCAAAGGTAATGAGAAACTTCCAAGTTACGCTTTGCTCTTGGTTTTTTGGGAGATTCAGTGAAGAGATGCTTCAGGCAGAATATGTATTGGTAATGTGATTAAGTGGGATAATGTACTTAAAGGGCACTCTAAGTCTTGAAAACGACTCTTACCAGGAAAAAGTAGGCTAAATAAATTCTGGTGATGTTGGCAAAACTTCCCCTGGAGTTGTAAGCATATCAACCAGGAGCTCTGTCTATAGTTTTCCTAAAACCTAGGCTATTTTTCTCCTGATAAAGTACTGAAAGCAACTTGCTGCAGCAGTCAGAATTGTCCAACTGCAAACATCACCAGGGAGTTAACGTTAGGAGTGAAAGGTAGTTAGAAGTGCTGTGGATCTGTTGCCTTTTCTTGTGGAACCAAAGGACTCTTACAGATTCAGCAAAGATCCTCTAAGATAAATTTCTAGCAAATTTGCATCTGCGTTATAAATGAATAGTCTTGTCTTGTCTGGTGCTATTTGGCTGGATTTGCTGCCAAGAGAGCATTTTTTCCCAGTTTTAGTACTTTTACTCCTTTTGCCCAGGTGGACTTAATTTGTCTGAAATGTTTAGATATCGATAAACTGTGTCTCGTGGGACTGCAGTGTGTCAGATGCATCCATCAGGAGCAGTGCATGCACAGTACTGAAGTCTGGAGTTTTTTGAACTCAGCTGTTTAAGCCGACTTAGCTACTTTGCCTCGCTTGTGTCAGGAAACACTCACTTGCCTCAAACAATAGAGCTGCAGGTTTAAAACTCCTGGGAGCAATGCGGGACAAGATAGAGTTTGGCCAGTTAAAGATGTCATTTTTTGTAAAGCCCAGTGCTTGACTCATGATCTGTGGTCTTATGTCAGAGGTGTCGCATGCCTGAACTGTCCCGTGTTCACCTGCACAGGTGTTGCCATCTTTGCCTAACTTCAGGAAAAGGGGAAAAAGACCACATTAAGTTGCTTGCCTTTTTTCTCGCAGGGAGCCAACAGAATGCGAGGCCGCCTGGGAAGCGTGGACAGCTTTGAGCGCTGCAGCAGCCTGGCTTCTGACAGAGTACGTAAGGAGCTTAGCTTAAACTGGTGTTTTCATACACGGGTGTCAGTGAAGCGTAAATACGGCACTCTGCTTTAATTTGAAGGAAGTAGAACAGGGCATTCATCAGCTTACAAAACTCAGAGACGTTTCCACTGGGAGGCAGAGGGTGTAAGAAAGCTGGGATTTTATGTTTACTTGAAGCTTCGGCTTTAATCTGATTGCCAGTCCTTTTTTCCTACACTTCCCTCGCTTTTACAAAAAACAAGGAATTTCTGGTTTCTGCCTCGTTTTACTGAAGTAATTAAGTAAGGTCATGTCTCAACGAAAGGAAGTGCTCTGAAGGTGAAGAATCCTTTCTGTAAGTAATAGTTGCTTTAGGGAAGTAAGAATTTTTGACCTAAGCCCAGCTGTTGGGGATGCTGTATGGTAGCAAGAGGGCGGAACTCTGTTCACTTTCTTTTTATTTCCTGTTTTTAAAGTTTTACCTCACATGAGGGTTGGTTACTGGTTTTCCCAGGAGGCGAAGATTCTGTTATGGTTTTCCTGCTGCAGTTACTCATAAACTGGCTGTGTAATAGCAGTCTCTCTTCCAGGATGTTGCTGTGACGGTACAGGAAGTATGCTCGCGATATGTCGAGGAAACTAGCTAAAAGCAGTTTCCCTAGTCTTTTCCATTCCTGTGTTTTCCTGAAAGAGACAGAAGTCTGATAGCTGGAATGCCAATCCCTGTGAGAGGATGCCTGGAATAATTAGTCTGTTGTTTGTGTTGCGTATACATTTTTATTCCTCCCTCTGCTTTCCCTTTTTGGAAGAAGGACGCTGCTGGTTTGGAGTGAACTATCAAAGGATGTCTGGTTTGGGTGATATTAGCATACAATAGGCCATGACCCAGAAGGGGGAGAGGCTTTGGTGCCCTGGTGCTGGCTGCCCGTGGGTTAAGGGAGAGCTCTCGTAGGGCACGGAGCCTCAGGCCTTACTCCGCCAGCACTTCCTTTCAGGACACTTCGCCAGGCGATTCCCCGCCAGCTACTCCTCCAGCGTCCCCCGTGTCCTCGGCCTGGCAGACGTTTCCCGAGGAAGGCTCGGACTCCCCTCAGTTCAGGAGGCGTGCGCACACCTTCAGCCACCCGCCCTCCAGTGCCAGACGGAGAATAACCTTCCAGAACGGGAGGTCCCAGAGCGCCCGGTCCCCGCTGCTGCGGCAGAACTGCGTGGAGGCGGCAAGGTGAGTCGGGGCATGCTGTGCCACCCGCCCGCAGTCCCTGCCATTCCGGTGCTCCAGCCTCGCCCGTGTCCCTCCTTACGGAGGCTGCAACAGCCCTGCTTCTGGCAAAGTACGTAAGGAGCTTAGTTCAGATTGGTTTCTGCACTTCTCCGGGGTTGGTTTGTTGGTTTATTTATTTGTTCTCAGCCTGTCTTCTCTGCCTCCGAGTAGTTTGGTACTTTGCAGTAACTCAGTAATCTCTGAATTAGTTGTTCAGGGGAGGCATCAATCCATCAAATTGATGATTCAGCTGAATGCCAGCACCAATCTGTTTATTTATTTGTCACCTCTGAGCTGAGCCTTTTTTGGCAGTCTTGGTAGTCGGACACTTTGGAGAAGAGGCCTTCAACACTTTGAACGGCAGAGATGGCAGCCTGAAACTTTTATGCCAGGATGAAAAAGGCACTAACAGCTTCAAGTGTCTGTAGCCGTGTTAGTCAAAGCTCACAGAGAGTATGTCCAGAATTAAAACTAGTGAGGAGTCTTGCAAAAGGACGTGAGGATTAAACACATCCACTGAATTCTGCGGCATGTGATTTCCCCGTTTGCCTTTCTCCAGATCTTCCCCTCTGTAGCTTCCCTCTGTAACGTCTTTCTCCTTCCTTTTTGGAGACTCTCCAGCTATTAACATATGGAACACTGTTCCTTCAGGAGTTCCTTCACTCAGCAGAAGAGGTCCCCACAGTCCATTGTGGGCCTCTTTGGTTGTACCTTCTTTTTCTCCTCTATGCTGGCTATCCTGCAGTAAGTAACTATACAAACTACAAACCCTTTACAAAACTCAGGTCCAGATGAGCTGAATTTTTTTCAGTTTGAGGATCACATTCTCCAATCTATTGTCTGTTTCAGTGTTTGGCTATAATTGTACTTTTTGTGGGCTCTTTCTAAAAATGGCTTTAAATAGTAATTTGTCACCTGTTTGATGTCTACATTAAAATAACAATGTGATGTCTACATTAAAATAAGTGTGAATGCTGCACCAGCTGGCAGAGAAGGGCAAAAAATTTTATTCGGTTTTGAGAGAATGGAAGGGAGTGAAGGGTAAGAAACTAGCCCTTGTTACATTGTGTTTCTAAAGAGATAAATAATGTGTTTTTTACTGAGATAAACTTTTTTCCCACTGACCGTGTTGTATGCAAACAGGAAACTCTGACAGTTCAAAGTGAAGGACTTGCTGACTGCACTTCTTTGTAATAACTTTTAAGAAGTCACTGATTAAGTGGCATCAGCAGATTTTTAGTGAAAACACTTTGTAGCAACGTGGTTCTAGGCCGAGATTTTTCATTCTTTCCTTTTGAGGATTAGTCATAAATGTTAGACAAAAGAAACTGAATTAATTTTTATGTCCCCTCCAATACTTGTTACTACTGCTAAGTAATGTTTAACTGTGTAGTAGGACTACCTTTCTTAATTTAATTACCTCACAAAAATTTATCCAGAAAGACTGCATTTAAATAATCTCTACTTCCTAATGTGTTGTTTACAAAAGCAAAAGAAAACTGAAGGGGAAGAAACAATGCGGTTCGTATTATTGGAAGAAGGTTTCTAAAGATGTGTTCTGAATGTTTAAGAGGTTCTTTTTTCTAAATTTGCTTTGAGAATAAATAAAGCTAAAGAAATAAGGTGATCTCCCTGTTCTGCAATGTCATTGAAAAGTTTTTTAATAGAAATCAGCTGTAACAGCAAAATCAATATCCCCCAGGAAGCTGCCCAGGAGTGCACATGGTACATTTTATCTTCTGGGAAACAGAGTTAATGTAAGCCAAGATGAGATATTTGGCCAGTGTCTCAAATCTGGTGGTTTTGTTGTTGTATCCAAATCTGTGTTGACCCATCTGCTGTGTTCTCTTGTTGCCTGCACAGTCCTGTGGTCGGGGTTCGGCGCGCTCTCAGTGAGAGTGAATCTGCGTCGCCTGGTCTCCCCTCCTCTCTCTCTGCCCCTTCTTTCCTGAAAAGCTTTTACCAGGGCTCAGGAAGGTTGCTCCAGCACTCAGAAAGTGACCTCTCCAAGAGGTGAGAGCGTTGTCTCCTGCCTAGTTCTCCAGTGCCACCAGCTTCACAGCAGGATTCCCAGTGGAATGCAGCACATGGCATCTCTCCCACTCTGCCTTGTGCTCCTGCATTTCTAACAGACTTCCGTGATGCAAATGGGCAAACAGGCTTTTGGATAAAAAAGCCTGTTGAAAACAGAGGCTTCTATGCTGACACCTAGTAGCTGTTACCTATTTCTGTTGTAGTGTTGCAAATCTGCTGCATTGGTTTGTCACGTGAAATGCAATTGATTTTAGGAGTGTTATGCCAATTTAATGCTTTCTCTGCTGAATGCAAACCAGCATGTATTGCCATGGTCACTGGCATGTGAAAATAAGAAAAGAGCAATGTGAAGAGTGTACAGTACTAATGTGGGATGCCTGTGCATGAGGAAGGGGAAACATCAAGTTAACTGAGTGATACTAACTGTGAGACGTTTAGAGAGAATTAACAAATAACTTCCAGTTGAAGAGGATTTGGGAAGAAGCAAAGGTATGAGAAGTGGCAAAAAAACCCCCAAACCTGTCTCTTACAGACTACTCTAATTTGGGTTCCAGTCCAGCTTTGTTTCTGTGTTCCCTTTAGATAGCAGACTTGATCTGAGCTGAACCGATGCCCAGGTCAGTTTGTACAGGCAGTGGACACCACTAAACCAAGCTTTCTGGATTTGGGGAATGAAGGATTGAGTATTGTATGAAAACTGTACTTTATTGCCAGATAACTCCAAACTGAAATTTTGAGTTACTGGTTTTGGAATTGGTTATGCAGGCAGGTCAAGGTACTGTGTTTCATTATAGAGGAGTTTTGAGCTCTTAAGGTGGGGAGATCTTCAAGGAGTAATTCCCAGAAGACCACCATGTTTCTACTTAGGTTTTACAGTATACACATTTCTGATATCATTTGTTCTTTAATTTGTATGAAGACTCTTGTGAAAATGGGATCTCATTAGCTGTAGGTCTTGCTGGGAGCAACTGGGCTTGAACTGTCGTGGTGAGGAAATTGCAGTAGCGAGAATGCAGTTACCATCTAGTTGGGTTTGTGAAGGGAATACAACAAATATATTCAGAAAGAAGTGCCAAATGAATAATGCTGATGTGATAAGGGTCACTGAGGTAATCCACTTAATCTGGCTTATGGAGAAGGAAATATATTGTCCAACTGACAGCGGCCAAAACTTGCGAATGTACGTTATGCCATCAGGTTTAGGAATGAGAGGAAGTTCTCATTTTTTACAGTGTGTTTTTTCTTGTGGGTTTCTTTTTTGGTTTGTTGAGGTTTTTTTGCTTTAGTTCTTTTTCTCAGTGAGAACCACCATTTATCCCAATAGGATCAGTGTGAGGTGTTCTTAGCATTCTCATGTGAGTGAGTAGATGATAGGTTGGAATTAAGCTTTGCAATCTGCAGACTATAAACTGTGTGACTGTTAGGAACCCTAATTAAAACTGCAATGCATTTTCCAGAATAATCATGGTTACTACACATTCATGAAGTGTGGAATTCCTATTGCACAGGAGAAGAATTCTGTATAGTCTGACTTCTTTATCATATAGCTTTGAGATTACACATGATGCAGCAAGCAGCTTTTCTTGGCAATCTTCAGTGTGCAGGAGCAGAGACATTTTCAGCTGGAATTCATTTTAGATAGATTTTTGAATTGTAGTAGTCAGATGGGCCTATGCAAAGAGAATGTTGTGGAATGGTATGGGATTTTTTGTTGGGTTTTTTGGGGGGGTTTTTTGTTTGTTTGTTTTCATTTGTTTTGGGGGTTTTTTAATTGAATCACAGAATGGTTTGGGTTGGAAGGGACCATAAAGATAATTTAGTTACAGCCTCCCATACAGTTCCATTCTTTAAGGAATGAACAGTGTAGTAATTTTTGCCGTCAACATAATATTTATGCCTTCAGAATGTTTTCATGGCATTGTCAATACATCTCTCTGGACAGAAGGCTAGTATGGAAATGGTCTCCACATAATCTTGACTTTTGACCAGTGTGCTGTGCAGCATTCAATATTGAACAGAATTGCAGATAAGGATTAAAAAAAAAGTCTGGTCAACATAGGCTTTTTAATATAAACATAAAAGCAGCACTTTTAAAAATGGAACAACCTTCAGCGCAGGTTTGACTAGCCTACAATTTCTCTGTTCATTGCGTTGCTGTGCAAGGATAATTTAAGCTGAATTTGAATTTGAACAGATTCCTTTTTTTAAAACAGCTTCATGTCTCATGAAGGAAGTAAACTACTTGACAATATTCTTTAAACAAAATAGCAGAAAGTAATTATTCAGAATAAAAATGTGTGACAGGAGTGAGAACCAATAGAGGGGTGTAAACTGAAAGAAACTGGTTTTTCTTCTTCCCACATGGGAGGAATGCTTCATGTATTAGTCCTACGTATAGGCTTCTGCCAGCTGAAGTGCTGGGAAGTTGAATTCTGTACTTGATCTGGGGCATTTTGTACCATCTCGGCCTCCAAATTGCAAAGTAGGTTGCGTTGGTTCAACTGCTACTTAGAGCAATCAAGAAGAGAAGTTGAAATGAAAGCAAAATGGGGAAAAATACAAGTCTTGGCATGAGCAACAACAATATTTATTCACAAGTCAGGCTTTCTTGGACTCAAGTGCAAAATAATTCAGGTAAGTATTATGTAAAGAGTTCACAAGAAATGGGGTAGCATTGTGGTTTTTAAAATATCAGTCTTTGGGAGCATTTTAAAGAACAGTTCTGGGAAGAGATTTAGATAATTAAAACCAAGCAATAAGCATATTTGTAATCTGAGCAATTTTTTGAGATTTCATCTTTCTTTTCTTTTTTTCCATTTTTTTTTCTTCCCCTGAACTAGCTGTCTCATCTTCATGCTGTGCATTATCTGATAGAATAGTGAATGGGTGAAACTGAGTTGCAGTTACCTGAGATAAAACCTTAGATGATTGGTAGTCTGTGCTCTTGAGTACTTGGGTTGTTGCTTGGAACAGCTTAAGGATGAAAGTACGGACTGAAATATTTGAGGCATTATATTGAATTTACAGCTGTTCATTTTTTATTGTATACAAGCTGATAAATGCGTTTTGGTTTCTGTATTGGGTCAGAAGCATAGGCTAAGTAGCCCTGCAGAGAACCATTATTCTCCAAACTGATTTGTGATGCATGTGTCTTAAATAGAGAGTATTACATTGTTGTCTTTCTCCAGAGATTCTTCCGCTAGGTGACCTTGCAGCATGCTTCCCGTGTAGATGTCTGCTTAGGTGGTAGGGAAAACTCTGCTCTGCTTTTCAGTAGCAGTGACTGAACTCTATTTAGGAAGTTGTTTTTCTTGTTTTGGAGATGCTTTGGCTCTTAGTCTCTCCACTCACATTAATAAACCTCTTCATTTTGCTGGGAGCTGATAGTTAATTTTTTTTCTTTACCCCCACCCTGTTTAGAGAAACTGTTTTTTTGCACCAACCTCCTGAATCTTTTTTTTTTAGGGTAGGAGACACTACCATTTTACTCTGACTTCTTCCTGCTTTTGCTCTGTAGGGTATTGTTTCACACCTTCAGATCTGATACTAAGCTAGGAGTTGTCTGTCTTGAAATGAGGAAACTTTCTTTGCTCCCTTTCTACCCTCCCTTTCCTAAGTCTTGGTGTTTTCCTGGGTTAACATGACAAGGTGTGTTTCTGAGACTTGCAGAAGTTTTCCTCTAATCACTTATTGGACAGCTCTTTGAAAGAGGAGGTGATTAATATTAGTTGCCTAAAATGACAGGAGATTTTTGTGAAGGGAGGACTTAACAACAGAAATACACATCCTCAGTATTTGCAGGATTTGCACGCTTCATGAAGTAGCGTACGTGATCAGTTCATCCCAAGGTAAACTCCGTGACTCAAATGGTGTAAACAGCTTAGTTTCATACCCTAAAATAGCCACCTTCTTGTTCTGACTTTTCTGTGAATTTTGCTACTGTAAATTGAACACTATTCCTAGGACTGTCTAGAGGTACAGGAGCTGAACACAAATTTTTGTACATAGCAGTAGAAAGGAAGCTTTCATTCCCTTGTTATGTAGCGTCTGTTGAGTAAGCCCTGGAATGACTCAATTTTTATGTTATGACATGTGATGATATGTAAGACTTGAAATAGTAAGCAGTAGTTCTGTTTCAGTTATTTGTAGAACATTCTAACGTAAGTTAGAATTACATATATCCAAACTCAGTATCCCATTTCCAAGAGCTGTTGGACTGAAACACCTTTGAAAAACAGCACCCATAGGTTCAGAATTAGTGTTATAGTCTATGCAGTCTGTGTTTGGCTACCACGGGCAGCGGTCACCCATCATCAAACACACAGAGTTAGATAAAAAAGATTGTCACAGTTGCTGTTTAGGTTAATGCAACATGGGGATCTACTAAGACCACCTGTCTACTGTGATGCACAGGGAACTGAGGCGCTATGGAAGCTAAATCAGGAGTGGAGAACAGTTCAGACTGTGTTATTCAGGGCTCCCAACCAGCAGCACTGTGCTTAGAGGAGAACAGGGGTGGTGCCTCGTGGGTAGGTGAATTTGTAGTCATGGTTATTTCTCTGCCAGGATATGGAAGGAGGGTCTTATACCTTGGTGTGATAGTGAGTCCAGTTGGTCACTCGGGCTAACGAATATCAGGGAGCTGTTGTAGATCATTAGCGTGGTGACAGCTTTGGTCACCAAAAAGGCCAGTTCTAGCTTGATGAATTCGGCACATTCATTCAGCACATAGTATTAGTTAGGAAGTGCTGATTAAGATAGTGTGGCTGGCAGACTGGTGTAGCTGAAACTTCATAGTCCTCCCTTGCAGATCTCTCCTGTGCAAGCCAGGTGTGGGGGGATGGACTGCAGCTCTCAAACTTCAATCATCTGCAACTGCCTTACCACTAAAAACATAGTGAACGTGCTGGGCTTTCCTCTCATCTAATTTTTTAGGATCCTTGCACTATAGCATGGAAATTTGTTACAGGATGAAGGTTTAAGTGTAGCTACTATTTTGATATAGCAGTGTTCCCTGTCATGAAGGTGAAGCTGCAGAAACAGCTCCCCCTGTTTGATGCTCCCTTCCTAAAAGCTTGTAATTGTGCCTTGTGCTGTTGACATTACGTGGAAGGATTTGTGGCAGATACTAAATGTACCCATTGCTATGTAATATCTGCGCACGTAATTTACTATCACAAATGCAAAATTCTGAAATATTTCTGAAAGTGGATCAGGTACTTATGAAAGCGAAATATCTTCTCTGGCAGTAGTCAGTAGAAAGGTATGCTTGATGTGTCCTCCCAGTAAAGCTTTCCTGTATCCTCTCCTTGCTTCTTCCAGCAGCATAAGATCATATTAAAATCAGTGTGTGATTATATTTCTGCATGGCAGCTGGGGAGAAGATCTGCCCTCTATTTGCAGGGGCTCTGTTCCTACAACTGGAGATGCTGATGAAACATGAGGACATCTGTCCCCATTTATCCAAGTGACGCGTCCACTTCTTGAAGCTTAGGAAAGAGACTATATGAGAAGGCAGAACATAGTCTCCAATGAAATATTCCCCTGTGAGCTCAGCATGACATTTAAAATGGCACTAAATGGAGTGCTGTGCTCCACTGGAGCACCATCTCTGCTTTTAGGGGTGTTACATCAGATCGCTCCCAGAAGACTGATGTATGGCAAAACAAAACCCATTGCTGTCAGAGTTAGAGACTAAGTATTACCATGTTTCTCTCTTAGCTTCTCCAAAAGTTAAGCTTTTATTCTAAGCTTCCAGCTAAGCCCTGTATGAATGCTATGAATGCTTCCTGGTGGTATATAGTGCAAACTTCGCAGCACTGTGCTACAAGAAAACAATTGGGCACTTCAGTATTCAAGGTGAAGCTCACAGCACGCTTTGCCGCCTTAAGCTTCCCTGCAAATGCTCCTGCAGGTTTGGTTATACATTAGACAGAGTTAATAAAGATTTTTTTTTTTCCCCTACAAGGAATACTGACTTTAAATACCCCATCTGCTTTTTTTCTTTCCTTCAGTGATGGGGAGGGAAAGAAAAGAACATCAACCTTCTGCAGCAGTGAATCTCTAAATGCTGTGGGGGCCACGCTCACACCTCGCCGCATCTCCTGGCGGCGGAGAATATTCCTGCAGGTAGCTTCACCTATGAATAAATCTCCTTCCAAGATGCAGCATCCAGGTCTGTGTGTGCTTTTAAAGACAATAAACAAGCAGTTGTTACTTAATACTGTAGTGAACTGCAACATGTGATAATATGAAAGGGAGAAGAGAGTCAGTGTGGTACAATATTCATGCTAGAACCTCGCCAGAGATCAATTGTGCTCATTTAGGCTTTAGGCTATTTAGGTTTTTGTTGTTTTGAAGAGAGGATTTTGGCATCAAAATCAAATGAGTTGCAATCTGCCATAGCTGGTGTAGCAAGGAAATTAAGACAGGTCTCTTGCTGACAAAGATACTCTTTTTAACAGTTAGGAAAATTTTACCCTAGCCTGTGTGCATAATAGGAGTATTTGCAGAAAATGGTAAATTTTATGTCTTGTCCTTGTAGTGCACATAGCACCTGTTGAGTGTGTTAATAATTCTTACAGCTTTAAGCCGTTTAAGGTAGAAACCTCTGAAATAGCTGCTATCGTGCTATTGGTAAAGTCCTGTTTGGCAGAATTGAAAGCCATAGGCAAATGACAGACTCTATATTTAGTGACCATAAAGTACTATAGCACTCTCTGTAGTGCAGGTTAGCAGATGGAAAAAGTTGTTTTTAATATAGAACCCATGGTAAATCGCAGCAGTAAACAAGCTCAGCTGTAAAGGAGGCTTTATGGATAAATGCCTCATGGTAACTATGGAAGGAACAGGGGAAAGGTTTGAAATACTGGGTGACCCTTTATTTAGCTCTATTTAATTTAAATATAACTTTATTTAATGTAAAAAAACCACTTATTTAAAAATAATTCTCTACTGTTGAACTGCATTTTCTCTGTCTTTGGAATCAGCAACTCACTGCTGAATGTGAAAGACAGCTATTTTTGTTCTGCTATGACATAGATTTTCATATGTCAAACAATCTGAGTTTCCTGTAATAGCTTTCTGATTCTTTGCAGATGGTCATGATGGAAGTGAATTGTTACCCTTATCCCCTCTTGCTCCACCCCTGGAGGAGGACCCTCTTGTTCTAGTATTGCAAAATGAGGATGGTCCAGATAAAACTGGAGAGAGGAAAAACTCAGAAGAACTACAAAGTCTGTGGAGAAAAGCCATCCATCAACAAATTCTGTTACTTCGAATGGAAAAAGAAAACCAGAAGCTGGAAGGTTAGCTATTTAGAAAATACCCCTAAAAGCTATTGCAGATTCTGCTGCCTGAAGATGAAAACTGTTCTGGTGTTGGGTACCTCAAACAGAGATATGGTTCTGTAACTTTAGTTAACAGTACTAGAAAAAAACTCTGTTTTCCTAGTCCTGTCTCACAGCTACCAGGTTATCTGTCTACCTGATTTTAAATGAGTAGTCTTAGTGACAGAGGAAAGTAATAAATTTTTCTTTTTGAGTGCATCTTAGACAAGGATGCTACAGCCTGTGTTGTATCTGTCTGAGTCTAGGAGTTCTAATGTGAAGTGGAGTGAGGAGAACAGGTGCTGTGTGAACACTTAGGTATGGTAAACCTTACCCTTTCTATCTCGTTTCAGTCCTTTGCAGCTCATGGCCTTTCTCTCCAGGCTTTTTGTTCTTCATTAACCACATCACAGTGGTAATTTATTAATGCTTGAATCCAAATATGATTTTTGAGCAACTGGCTCTTGAGGTATGTCAAAAAGTTCTGGTTTTTGGAACATGAGCACTGTACACTGAAAATTGAGTGCTGCTAGTGAGGGATCTAAAGTTGACCATTCTGATCGTCAATTGCCTGAGCTTCTGGCTAAGGTATTTTATTATGACTGGGGAAGATTCACACAAATAGAAGATAGGATGCAATGTCTGTCCTAGCATATAGAAGTTCTTCAGTGTAAAAGACTAAGAAGCTTTTGGTGCACGTTGAAATTCCAAGTGTCCTCTCTGCAACTGCTGCCTTCATCTTCTCCTTTATGCTGTATAACCTAAAAGGTAGTCTGATTCTTCAGACAATACATGATCTTGCTAAGGTCAGTTAACTCTTTTTCCATCTTTAGACTAGCTTACTGGAAAGTCTGGGAGAGGAAAGAAAAACATCAGGACAGAAGTCTTTCCATGTCCCTCCAAGCGTACATCTTTGAATGTATTTCCTGTGCCCATAGTGTATTTCTTGGTGCCGTTTCTCTCTGCAGTTTGTCTCCCTGTTGACACACAGTTCTATGGAAACTCTTACATTCACAGGGAACATCTAGAGAGCGCTTCAGCCAAAATCTTCATTTCATACATTTTAGAAAATAGTCTGTTGTTGTGGGGGTGAGGAAGCTGGAGATCTGCTGGCGTGACTAATTTCATGTTATTCTCTCTGTTATTTCAAGCTGCTGAGGGATAAACTCTTTGCTATACACACCCTGTGTGGCTGAGGGTACTGAAAGCTGTTAAATCAGTCCAGTTCCTTTAGGACTCAGTTAGAAGTTGCTTCCGTTCTGTAACGGATGTGTAGAAATTAGGTTCTTCCTACCTGATCATTTGTGGTGAAAACAGGAGTGTTGGCACCCATTTGCCAGCCCACATGCTTGGTTTGTGCTCTGAGGAGCATGTCTCCATTCTTATTTTCAGGTTCATAAGTACTGCTAGTGAAACTGGTGCTCTGGCTAGCTAGAATTCATAATCTTATTTTCAAAGGGTGAAAAGTAAACTATTCTAACACCTATCTCTAGGTTTCCTTCCTGTGGGCTGTTATAACATGGGCCATTTTATGGACAGGACATGTGCAGAGCTGATACATTCCAAACAAGCCTTGGTTCAGGTGGTTCTTGGCATCCTAGCCTACAATTAAATGTCATCTCAGGAAAGGGAAATATAGTAACAGAAATGCAGAAATTTCTTTACTTGAAGCCAGGTTCCTAGCTGTGAATTTATTAGTTGTATATGTTCGACTGGTTTAAGACTGGAATTGCTGTGGAGCTGTTTCTAGTGGTTTGCTGTTAATCATCTGTTGACTTTTATGTACAAAATATTAATAGAACCTCTTTTCCTATTCCTTTTGCTGTCGAGGAGACTTGAATGCTATTAGTTCTTTATTTTACAGAAGGTAAGTTCTGTCAATTGCAAAAACTTGCTTTCTTTTTCTTTTCCTTTTTTTTTTCTGAGAAGCTAGAAGCTCCTTCTTCCAGTAGGTCACCTAGAAATGTAAGAGCTGGGAAAAGTAGCAGGCCACCTAGCAATGATTAGGAGAAATGTTAACAAGGATGGTTGAAAACAACCAAGGATGAGGTAGTAGTTAGGGCACGTATGATCAACGGGCAAACTTGCTGGCTTTCACTAGGGTTGAGTGCACAATTAATGGGGGAGTTTGTTGTCACACTGAAATATGTCACTGCTGTCTTGAATCTGTTGCATGCTGCTTAGGAGAGTGAGAGTTCTTGGGTGAAATTGTACAGCAGTAAGGTAGCATTTGAAATCGCCCCAGCTGAACTGCAAATTCCTGTGGTAAAATCGCATTCTCTTTTTTATAGCAGTGTACTGCACCTTGCGTAATACCTGCTTCTGCAGGGGCCCCTGTAGTACTGAGTGGGTAAGATCAGAGGTGTAACATAACACTTTTGGAAATAATTTGTCGTTTTTGAAGTGGGCTAGGCAATGATCCTGTGGATTGATCCAATATTGACTCTATCTGAAGTGAGATGAGTAGGCAAAGGAACAGATTGTCTTGTTTTGCAAGATGTATAAAAATGTGAGCAAGAGTTTGCTTTTACCTGGAGGTGATGGTGGGGAAGGAGATGCATTTGTAAGTGGAAGGAGGCTTCTGCAAGAAGTACTGTGCACAGTTCAAGGCAAATTTGGGATAAACTCAAATGCAGCTCAGAGGTCAAGTTGTGAAATGTACAGTCCACTCCAGTGGCAGTTTAACATATCTCTCTAAATTAAGACACATTCAAGTCTTGATTTCAGTTTTTGGTACCAGTAGTTAGAGGAATTGGAGTGTTTTTCTGCACATACATCATGAATAATAAAATACCCAGAGTTAATTTCTTAGTAATGGAAATGAAAGCTGCTTCTCCGTGAAATGCCAGGATGACAATGCAGCTTTGTTTCAGAAGTAGTGTAATAAATACTTTGTACCAGGTAGTCCTATGCAGCAAAGCTTTTAAGTTTATAACATCAAGAGCTCTGTGCTTCACCACAAATGTATCTTTTTGGATATGGTCAATGTTGGTTCCTTCTGTTTGCTCAGCCCAGTGATGCCAGGTAGCAGTGCCAAGAGCTCTTCTCACTCTCTTAAGGGACATGTAAGAACTGGAACCAGTGTGACTGACTTCAGAGGACTTGCTTAGCTTGTTTGCCTAAATCTCTAATACAAACATTCGTATGTTTGGGACTTTCCGTACTAAAACAATTGTAATGTTCTGTATAAACAAGAACTAAATGATCAAAGGTGTTTTTGCAGAGCAGGTGCTATGAGATTTTGTTGAGTGTGGGGTTTTTTTGCCCCAAGCTTTAAAAAAAAGTTTTTATGTGCTTCGTGAATTGCTAATATTCATGACCCAGTAAGAGAAGTTAAATTGTTTCATGCAGCATCTTACAACTGTCCCCATCTAAGCTATAAACTAATGAATTGTAGATGTATTTATCCCCGGTCAGCTTATTGGATAGATATATCTAACTTGAATGGGGTTTGTATATCTGTTGTTATCTTGTAATTTTCTGATATTCTGGTTTTCTGTGTGCTCTTCCTTTTTGTTGTGTGTTCTAGCAAGCAGAGATGAGCTCCAATCAAGAAAAGTAAAACTGGACTATGACGAAGTTGGCACATGTCAGAAAGATGCCATAAATATTTGGGATAAGAAGTTACTAAACTGCAGAGCCAAAATCCGGTGTGACATGGAAGATATTCATTCCACTTTAAAAGAAGGTATTTGTGTAGGAGGGCTTTTTGGTTATGAAGTCTGAAGATCATATTTTTTGTTGACTTCTGATCCAACAGAAATCTGCTAGCAATACACTTTTTCCAGTGGCAAAAAATTGCCCTCTTTTCACAGAGGCGCCCACCTTCTCCTGCAAAACAGAAAATAGGTTCTGCTGTGTCTGCAGCTTGCAATGTCAGCAGTGCAGAAACATGTACAGTCATACTCCTGAAAGTAGCATCTTGTTTCCATGTATCATTACATCCAAGATTGAACTTGGAGCCTCTGCACCTCTGACCTTCTGGTTTCTGATCCAATTGACTCTGAGTTTCAGATGCTCTGGTTTTACTTGCTTACTGAGAAGGCTGGACCATAATGTCTACTGTGGTCTGTGCCCAAAACTTAGGGGAATCAGAGCCAATCTTTGGAGAGTCTGGAATACAGTCACTTAGTATTTCATTTCCTGGAGTGAAAGGCTGGGGATTTTGTCTTGAAGTAGATCTTCCTGTGGACTAGCCATAGGCCAAGAGAGTATCCAGAGGGCCTTGTTAGCATAGTGCAGATGTAGGGCCTGATTGCACTGCTCTGCCCTCTTCTGTAGAATCTCATATCTGTGTTACAGATGCTGAAAAATAATTCCGTGTAATCTGGCTGTGGTACAGAAGGGAAGTTTAAATTGCTACCAAAGTAAATTGCAGGAGATATAAAGCAGTTCTTGTTAGTGACCTGCAGAAGTTTGCCAACAAATTACTTACCTTGATACCCTATCTTCTGCTGTTGGATTGCAGTTCAGAGCTGGGAACAAGGATATGGTATTTTTAACTTGTATTCTTGTTAAATAATTATTTACCTAGAAGGTATTAGCAGAGTTGACATTTTGACTTTCAAAGGTTGGTTTACAGAGTCAGATATCAAAGGGAGATGTATTTCTCCGCATCTATGGACTGACATGAGCAGCCCTTTGAGAAGGGAAAGAGGAGGTCGACTTCCCTGTACTTTACACTTGTGTATTTATTTCAGCCTTTCTAAACAGGTCGTTCTACATTCTCTGTGTAGTCGTGCATCTTTTCCTGTTGGAGGCTAACAGCTCAGACAGAGCAAGGGATAGTTGTGCTTCAGTTGCCCTGGGTACTGCTCAGTGTAATTGCCCTTAAGTTTGTAGTTCATGTTTAGTTTGTGGGACTGAGCGGTGGCTACTGAGTGAATGCACTGCAGAGTGGAGTTCACTTTGTAAGGGATCCTCCAGAGTGGGTCAGCCAAGATTATGTCAAAGCAAATTCTTGTGTTGTAGCACTAAAAGTGTCCCCCTGCTTAGGCCTCTTACTTTTTGACTGACCTGCAGGTGTACCAAAAAGTCGTCGGGGAGAGATTTGGCAGTTTTTGGCTGTGCAACACCGAGTCAGGCACAGGCTGCCAAACAAGCAGCAGCCTCCTGACATCTCCTACAAAGAACTTCTGAAACAACTGACTGCTCAGCAGCATGCCATCCTCGTAGATCTAGGTAAGTCTGACTGGTTTTGTGGGTCTTTGAGTAAAAAACACACCAGTCAAAATAGAAGCTGTTGCTGAAGATAGATGCTGGTCTATGAGCACCATTTTCTATGTCATCAGGATGCATTCTGTGTATGCCACTTAGAGTCCTGTAAGCTGATGATTTCTTAGGCTATGCCATTCATGTTTATGCCCTTCTGCATCTGTATGAAAAGACAAGTCAGGCAGTTGCTTCTGCAAGTTCTCTGCAGATGAGAATATTAAATGGGATCAAAAGGTACAGTCTAAAATCAGTCGTAAGATACAGATTGATATAATTAAAGCCAAACTGCTTTAAAAAAGGAGAAATGCTGTTTGTCAGATGGATTGGGGTTTTTCTTCAGAAGAATTGAGTATCAACTAGTCTTCTCTCTTTACATCAGGACGGACATTCCCTACGCATCCTTACTTTTCCACTCACCTTGGAGCAGGACAGCTGTCACTGTTTAATCTCTTGAAAGCATACTCTTTGCTGGACAAAGAAGTGGGTTATTGTCAAGGTATAAGCTTTGTAGCTGGAGTGCTGCTTCTACATATGAGCGAAGAACAGGCGTTTGAAATGCTGAAATTCCTCATGTATGACCTTGGCTTCCGTAAACAGTACAGGCCAGACATGATGTCACTACAGGTAAGTCAGTCCTTCTGGAGCAAACCAGAGTTTTAAATTACTTTTGAGCTCTCAGGGGTTGCTTAGGTTCTCCATGGCCTTATGAAGCTTCTTATGCTGTTTTGGAGGTTGTAAGGTGCATATATATTTTACTGTCAAACCCCTCTCTGCCTCTCAATTTGCAAACAGAGAAGTTTAAAACTTGTAGGCTTTTTCCTGTTGCGCATCCCTGTCATCTCCTCTTCAGAAATTCTGCTTTCTACTGCTTTGCTTTTCCTTTTCTTTTCCTCACTGCTCTCTTCCTTATGCCAGAAAAAAACTCATGTGCTTTGTCATGTGTGGATGGAGTTTAAAAATTAATTCGATTTTGTTTTGCTTCAGTCCATGAGCACTTGGATGTAGATTTTTGTCTTGTTAAGGCCAAGTCAAGTCAATAGTGACACACAGTGGCCAGTCGATGTATTCTGCAGGCATTTGTACTTGGGGCTGCTCTGCCTTGACTCATCGTTTCACCTCTTTTTCTCTCACTGTCTTCTACTCCATCACCCTCAGAGAGAGAAAACAGATGAATTTTTAATCGTTTAATTAGCTTTTGCAATGATGCATGCTCTGCAATATTATTTAACAGCTAGCTATAGATACTCAAGACTGTTTAGGAAGGAGACAAAATTTTTCAGATCTGTATGAATTTCAGGGTTTAAAGTTTGAGAAATCTTCCACCTTGACATGCAACTGTCCACTGACTTGAATAATTATATGTTACAAACCCATTATAATGTAAAGGAATATACCACTGATGAGCTTTTATAATCTACAGAGGAGGAAGAGAAAACAAAGCAGCAGATACAAAAGTCTCCTTTTTTTTCCCATGCTCCCTGCATTGCAAACAGTTATAATTAAGTAAAACCTAAGGGAGAGTTTCAGCCCACTTTTCATGACCAGTCACTTTAGGTGCTTATTTGGCAAATGTCCAGAGCAATGGAATAGATTATAGTTAAATAAACTGTATGTGCTTATTCTAAAAACGATAGAGGACTGTGGATGTAAGTATGCTATAACAAGTTTGTTGTTGATGAATTAAGAGTGAACAGCCATAAAAAGCATTGTTTTACCTCTTCCTGTTCCATTTCCCCCCCCAAATATGTTTTAAACCAGTGAGGGTCAAAGTGTGATAAATGCATGTTTGTGGGGTTTTTTTTTCCCTAGCAGATGCTGAGTGTCTGTGTGTTACACTGCAGTTGTAGACTTCCAGCATCTGATGATTTGAGAGCATTCACATGTCCGGGAGTTCACATTTTAGTTTAAATGAGTGTGACTCTTTCATTGTAAGAACACTTTTAAATTCGAGAAAGTTTACCACTTGTAGTACTGTTTGCCTTTTAAATTAAATGACCTGTCTTTTCCCAGTTTGCTCCCAGGCAGTTCTTCTGTTAAAGTCAAATTTTGTCTGCTCAAGACAAACTAGACAAGAAGACTTAGACGATCTTACTATATTTTGGTTGTTTTGTAATAGGAGTAGACTATTGCAAATACTTCTGCATTTACAGTAGTGAAACACAAGCAGGCTTTTAGGCAGAATTGGCTTCAGTCCTGTAGAAGAAAAGTGTTGGATGATTCTTCAGGATAATGAAAACTTTTTTGTCTTAGATTTTTTAGTTGTTGTCTGGAAAAAGTAGTAATCTAGATCCTTAGTTCATAGTGAACTATCCCAATTGGTTTACTACTCTGCGATGCAATTCTGGCTTCACACTTGTGTTTTGTATTGACGCAGTCCAAACTGGGCTTAATTGGTATCTTTTGCAATTAAAGCAAAGACTCAAATGCATGCACACACTTAGCTGATTTGCCTAAATGAAAGTGATCCCTCTGCCTGTACGCAGTGCTGACAAACAGGTAGCTTCAAGGGCTCTCAGCTTTTGGTAGGGAACAAGCATGAACTCTAGAAGTAGGAAAATAGCGGGACCTAATGAGTCATTTTCTTACTGAGGAGCAGATTCACCTTAAGCATAAAGCACTGTTGACAACAAAATGGGGCCTGACAACTAATCAACATACGTCTGCTTCTCCTTGTCTGCTTTCTGAGAGAAGTGTCGCAATGAAATAATTTACCACAGAGCGATATTTTTAGCAATGAGTAGCACCTTTTAACCATTTTCCCTTGCAGCCTTTTATAGGTTGTATAGCAACACTTTTTGCACCAGTATCTTAAATTCCTCAGGACCACTGGGAGGTGTGCTGGGAAATATGTATGTGGTACACCTCTGTATAAAATACGTTCCTTGGGTACAGAAACTTTCTAATGTGGTGACTGTAGCATTGGAGTCTTAAATGGAGCAGAAAGAAGGCCGAAATTCAGAGAATGAAAGCTGGAATGTGTAAATTTAGTCAGAAATAATTCATGGAGAGTTTTGACATCTTGGAAGAGATACCTCTACTTTCATTGCTGCGAGACTGAAAGTTCTGGTTTGTTGACAAAGTTGGAGCAATATATTCCCTTCTTACCTTAAGCCTGTGAATCTGAAATGATACTTCATTAGTAATCAGGTTCAGACTGTTCTTTGTTATTGACTGCCCTGTTGGTTTTAATTCATTACTGGCAGGTTGTTTATATTTGAGTAGATACCACTCGAGGCCCCAGCCGGCAATTAAGCTTCGTTTTACTGTGCCGTCTGTACTGCAGTTAATTTCCCTCGCGTGAAATATGAATGATTTGGAAAACTGAGTAAAGCTGAACTTTTCTTTCTTTACTTCCTTCCCCTCCCAACCCCCTCATGCACTGTAGATTCAGATGTATCAGCTCTCAAGGCTTCTACATGATTATCACAGAGACCTGTATAATCATCTTGAAGAAAATGAAATCAGTCCCAGTCTTTATGCTGCACCGTGGTTTCTCACCCTGTTTGCATCTCAGTTTCCATTAGGATTTGTAGCCCGAGTATTTGGTAAGAAAGTTTATTCTGTTGCAATAATAAACAGTCCATTGTGTTTTGAAACTCCCCTGGAGTAGTTTTCTACATGCTGGGGACATGCGGGGTGACCGTTGTGGGTGGCAAGTAGCAACATTTTTCATGGCGGGATGTCAGCTCCTTCTTGAAGAGGAAAATCCAAAAGGTATTCCTTGAAACATCAGACTTGAGCAAATAATTATGTCTTCTCTTGCTACCTAAGAGACTTCTGAAGTGTAAACAGCAGAAAGTTTATCGTTGCAAATGTATTCTATGCGAATGGATTCGGTTTATATCTATAGAAAAGTTCATCTTGTCGAACTTGCAAACTGAAAAAAGAAAATGCATTTCTGAATTCAGATTCTAAAGTGCTTTCTAAAAAGATGCAAGCAAATTCGAACTTAAAGGCTGGTTTAGGAATTCATGTATATACTGAACAATTTCCAAGTCTTAGTATGCCTCTGATTTCATTCAGATAGTTTTTTCATTATATGCTCCTCTTCAGGTAATGTCTATAACAGAAGCCTAAATATTGATTATGCCTGGTAGTGTTTACAGTATCAGAATGTCAAGTAATTGTTTTTTGTCTTCTTTTCTTATCCATAAGAACTGCCAGCTTAGCCAAATCTCTAGTAATGCACCTTTTTTTAAAATTTAAAGTTATTTATTATTGCAAAACTCACTGTACTTGTATGTGCACCAAGAACCTAAATGCATGTGCAAGGTGCTTCCTCTTAAATCAGATACTTTTTTCCATTTGATCTTTCTGTTTTCATACGGCACCTTTCATCTTTTCTTAAGAAATTCAACCTGACTTTGTCTCCTGTTTTAATACTGGAGTGTGTTAGGTTCTCAATTTGTGTCGTGTTTTGGCTTGGGGGTGGGAAGAGGGTTTTGGTTGGTTGGGTTTGGTTTTAAGTTTTTAATTTTATTTTACCCGGTGATTTCTCCATTATACAGGGTTTTTTCCATTTACAGCAAATGTTTTCTGTCTCCTGTCTGGGTGGACAAATGATTGGTGTATCTCTTTTTCAGTGGTGTACCAATCATGTGAATATCTCTTTCCCAGTGGGATTGCTGAATTCTGGGACACTTGAGCATTTTGTGTTTTTCTTTTTTGTTCTTTGGGGTTTTTTTTTCCTAAATGAATTTTTAAAGGATGGGGGAAGGTGGGAAAGGGGTTTGGTGTTCATTTCTCTGTAAATAGGTTGAGCAAGGCATGTTCCCATTTTAAAATTGAAAAGTTACTGTGTTGTTTTACTTCCTAACGCTTTGAATTCCTGAATTTTCAGTGTCTTATGGGCCATTGTAATATACCAGAAACAAATGGCTATTGTCCACCTGTCACAAATTAAATGCTTATATTTATGCTGTTTGAATGTCCATCATAGACTTGAGAAGGGAGAATTTCAGAAATTGCATTTGAGGGCGGTGGCTGCCTCATCAGTGTCCTTGTGCTACTGTCCCTGTGATACTGGATTAGGCCAAGGATGTCCTCTTGAGTACCAGGATCAGGAACTGAATTTCTTCAGTTGTATAGCCCCGAACAAACACCCTGTGGTGTGACAGAGCTGACAGCTCAGGAAGTTTATTTGAGCTGCCCATGTGCTGCCTTCATCTCAGTAACTGCAAGTCCACCGGTGTTTCTGAAGCAGAATTTCTATTTACTGTCATCAGGATTCCCATTTTGGTACAGTCTGTGTCTACTGACCTGCAGAGCCTAGACCTTCCTCTCTTATCCACATAATTGTACCTCAGAGTAAGGATTTGGGGCTTAGATTGTAGCCAGTAAGATCACTACTATGAATTTTGAAAATACTATAACGCGTTATGGAATCTACATGACTTTTTTAAGGACTAGCTTCTGCCTGTAGAAAACAGTTGTGTTGTGGTCTGCTCCCCAGTTGCTTTTCAGTCACAGGAGCACTTAAAACCAGTTAGCAGTTGGTTAACAGTCTGTGGCAGACAGTGATGAAATGCTTATTGCAGATAACTGCTACAGACATAACAAGCGTGCAGTATTTTCTTTAATGCTCTCTCACGTCTGTAAGATGAAAGAAAATTCTTTTATATGCTTTATCCTCATGTTCAAATAAGACAGATTGCAGTTCTGAACTGAATACATCTGCACTGTGATTGATTACAAAGAACATCCCAGAAAATATGTGTATTTATCCAATGACTCTAGCTCCCATTTTCAAGATACTGTAATTATTTTCTCTTTTAGACATTATTTTTCTTCAAGGAACAGAAGTCATATTTAAAGTAGCACTCAGCCTACTTAGCAGTCAAGAGACATCTATAATGGGATGTGAGAGTTTTGAGAACATTGTTGATTTTCTTAAAACCACTATTCCAGATATGACTAAGCCTCAAATGGAAAAAATTATTACTCAGGTAAGGATGTTTTTGTCTTTCCTTTTTTCCCCCATTTAGTTTACTTTAAAAGAATCATGCCTACAGTATAAGCAAAATTCTTCTCAGAAGAAGATACAAAAACCTTCTTGAGAAATACTGTCTGTGGCTGGAATCTTCATCTCTATACCTAAACTTCCTCTGCACTGAAGCTGCAAATTGAGAGTGAGCCTCAGTCTAGTAGCTTAATTGTGAACCTGGGACCAGCTTTCCCCCTTCAGGTGGTAGTTTAGAGATAACAGAAGAGCTCTAGAAAACCATGTGCAGGAGTGAAGTAAACACTTACGCGTTCCTGTGGCTTGTTAAGGTTTGAATCTTTCAGATGCTTTTAGATAAGAATTCATTTTTAGACAGTGTAAGTCTTCATTTCCTCATTGCACTGACTGTGACTGCTGTGCTAAACCTGTGACAGACACTTTCGTGTCTGTCTTCACAACTCATTGATTCTGGCAATAATAGAGATGGCACTTTAGTACTTTCGATACTTTTAGACATTAAATCTGTCCTCTGCTCTGCACGGGTTGCAGAGCAGCCATGCTGTGTGGGCATGGTAGAAATGGCTTTGTGCAAAGCCAGGTCTGGTAGAGTAAAGAATGGGTTATGTTGCCTGCAGAGCTGAATGTGATTGCATGCAGCTCAGCTCAGCTCAGCTCTGCTGGCCTGTGATGTGGTCTCATGCTGAGCAGCCTTCCAGGTCTGCATTCATGTGCAGCCTGCCTGTGTCCTAGTGCTCCTACCCAGCCTGGCTGCAGGGACAGTTGTTGGGCTATCTCAGTCTTGCAGTTCCCAGGATCATCCCCTTATAATGGGTAATGAAAGAAAAATGTGGACATTATGCAGATCTGTAATACACAGATGATCTATTGGGTAGCTATGTGGAGGAAAATGGTACTTCCCCAGCTTGAACACTACATAATTTAAAGTTTTATCTCATTTAGAGATAAATATAATATAGAATATAGAATAGAATAATATAGAATAGAATAGAACAGTGAAAGTAATACTGAAGTTGGTTTTTCAGGGAATCTGTGTGTGTCTTGTGTTGGTGGAATATTTGTGATCTCTAGGATAACAGAAAATTGATGCCGCTGTAGACATCCTTCCAATCCTAGTCTAAAATCTTTGGTAATTTTCCAAAGCTGAGAGGCTGTGACTGGATGTGTAAACAGGTAAGGGTCATATGATCCCTTCACTGTTAGAGGCTCGGTTCTGTAGTCTTCACCATGCTTTGTCCCTAAAGTATCCCAGTAAGAAAGTAGTGTGTCATCATGCAGAGACAGAGCACATGGAAACTGTAACCATGAAGAATGTTTTTATTCAGGTCTGTAAATAAGCTCTTGGAGTCAAGGGATCCAGTTTTGAAGGTAGAGATCTGATGAATCCCAGATTTAAAAATTTTGTCTTGAACTTCTTAATATTCCTCATCAAGAGTCAACAAAACTCGGTCATATTATAAAATTCTTGGATTGAATAAGACTTTTCTGCTGATACATCTTGTAGTAAGAGATGGTATTTGGTAATTGTAAAAGGCATGATCCAGTTTTTTCTGAAGTCTATGATTTATTATGGCTACAACTTGCTATGTTATAGTGCTCTTACTGTAAACATCCCCTTAAACACTTTTTTGAAGGGAACAGGAAAAGCACTAATCAAGAAGAGTTGACTCTTAGTCAAACATTCATGTGGAGTAAGTCCTCCCTATTGTAGTTAAAAATGTTTTTTTCTCTCATGGCAGGTGTTTGAGATGGATATTTCAAAGCAACTCCATGCCTATGAAGTAGAGTACCATGTTCTTCAAGATGAACTACAGGAAAACGTGAGTCCCTGTGATGAAGGTGAACCCCTGGAGAAGCTGGAGAGGGCAAACAATCATCTGAAGAGGCAAAACATGGATTTGTTGGAGAAGCTACAGGTAAATGACTTAGGCTACAAACTTGTGGAGAAGTCACTTCTAGGATTCAGCCAATAGAAGAGAAAGTGTTGTTTTAAGTCTGTGTGAGAAGTCTTGCTGCAACACCTTGTGCAGTTGAGCAGTTCTCTTAATTACACTGATACACTTCTGCTAGGCATACTTCTAACTCCTTTGTCATTCCTTGGACTTTTCCTACTTGATTTAGATTTCTTTTTTCCCAAAATCTCTCTGCCTTTATCTTCCATAAAATCTGTTGGCAAAATTTGTGTTATCTTACTGAAAAATAAGTTCTCTGTCCCTTCATCTCTTTGCTTCCCTGTTGGAAAGTTTTAAGAAATAATTCGTAGTGCAGCAGACTTGTTTTCTCCAGGCCTTTGTAGGCAGTGTTGTTTTGTTTCCTTCTGCTGAAACTCATAGTTCTGCTTTTGGAAGGTGGTCTCTCCTAGCAGACCTGACTACATCTGGAAGCTCACCAGACTTTGCCTGATAGTTATGCTTTAAAAAAGTCCTTCCTCCTTCACGATTCACACTTTGTCCCATTGCTTGGCCAAGACTTGTTTCAGTTTTGAATATGTATGCTCTTGCATTTTCTTGAAAGGCAAGTTCTTGTTTTTTCATCACCTCACTATTTCTTGTTATATTTGTTAATTTGAACAAGCATTGCAAAGAGCTCAGAAAGCACTTTCAGTTTCTGAAACTTGAAAATAGAAGGAAGGAAAAAAGGAAAGATAAGTCCTCCTTATTTATGTTTTTATGGGCTTAAGGGTGCTGTGTTGTGTTCTTTTGATACTGAAAACAGGAATCACTTGAACTTTTTACTATTATTAATTTTTCTTTCTTATTTTTCTTTACTTATTTACTGCAGCTTTGGCTTTTACCTCTGTTCTGAAAATGTACCACAGGCATAGAATAATTGAGTGGCTGATTTGAAAGGCTCTATCAAAGCTTTGCTGTTCTTTCAGAGTGCCTTACAATAATGCATCTTTCTCAGTTTGTTAACCTCTTCACCTTTTTGTTTGTATAACTTCTTCATTCCTCTGCTTGTACCCTTTTCTAGTCAGAATTCTTACAGTTCCCACAGAGGGAACTGCTACTGCTGTGGTCCAGGGTTTCTTTGACTAGTCAGAGGAAGCTGTAGGTTTTTAATTGGACAACAGGGAACATAGTCTGCTTCCAGACTTAATGTTGAGGTTCTCTTTCCCTCCAACCTCTCCATCCTTCTAACTTTATCCCAGAGGGTTCCCCCTGATCCATCACTGTCACACAGGTTATATCTTCCAGTGCTACTCCAGCTGCTGATTTCCTTTTTCCCCCTCCAGCTCCAGTTCCTTGTTACTCTCAGCTGCCCCTTGCTTGCTTGCAACTTGTATGTCTCCTTCCCTCTGTAAAGCTTTGAGGAATCCTTCAGACTGATCTGGTCACTGTGAGGAGGTTTTGTGTATGACACACAATGCGCATTGCCTGTGTTGTCTGCCTACACAGATGTCTTTTAGAAGTAGCTATGTTATTCTTTCCTTAACAGATACCTTATCATCATACTAAAAGAAAATTATTCAGAATTTATCAATTTATTATGATGCTACTTTTTACAGGTTGCTCACGCTAAAATTCAGAGTCTGGAAGCCAGCCTGGAGACTGTTTTGACTCGGGAGAACAAAATGAAGACTGCGATTCAGTCCCTGGAACAGGAGAAGATAACATATCAAAAGACTCTTGAGCAGATAGTGAAGTATTTGCCAGCAGAAGTGTTGTCTGACTGTGAACTGCTCCTGAAGGAAGTAAACTACAACCCAAATAATAAAATATGGAGTAAGCCATAAACCAGGGGTTTCTAGGCAGCATTTCTTAAAAAAAAAAAAAAGGGAATGAAAAAATGAGTATGCTGCTTTCAATAGCTACTTAGCAATAGGCAATGGTATTACCCAAAAATAGTGCTGGGACACTCATAGCTACAGATGGGCCTTCAAGTGTCAGTATGCAAATTCAGGCTATTAATTTTTTTATGATTATGTAAATAAATCACAAGGGGGAAATAAAGGATTCTCACATGTAATTATGATAAGTAGATGTATATTTAGAGTTGACCTAAAGGAAAAGAGAAATTGGAGTAGACAAAGATAATGGTGATCTGCAAATTCACTCTGGATGTGCTTGTTTTGTAGTGAAATGAGGATAGTGTGTCTTTATATATATGTATATTGAATATGTTGAATAATACTTGAAGAAAAAAAAAAGGAGAATGTAATTTTCCCTCCAAAGAGCAGCATGTTTCACATCTTCTGTGAAAAATCTGTGTGAACTCATGTGTGCCTCTCTTTTAATTCTACTGACATTGTGAGCACAGACCAATAAGCAGAAAAAGTATCCTGACATGGTTTGCACAGAAAGAGCTGTAGTGCCATCCGCTGCCTGGGCTGTCCCAGTCGGCAGTGTAATTCCACGTGCATGTTGGAACTGGAAACACAAAAGCGTTGCATCATAGCTCCGCCTCCGTAACCCAGAGCTGAGGAACAGGTGGCTGCACGCACCCGCAGAGCTCACAAAGGCAAGAGCTGAGTTACTGCTGCTCCCTTCCTGGCCTGTTTGCTTCCACCTGCCCTGGGGTTGATCGTGATGAGGAGAGGAAGGAAGCACAACAGAGGGATGGGATTTATTCCGATGTTAATTTTCCACCAGAGACTTGCCCGTTGTAAGAGTTAGGTGTGTAAGGGGTTCTCATTTAACCAAAGAAATGCTGCAAGAAGCCTTGTCTAATTGTATTGAGATGCAGAAGGCTGTTGTATTTGAGAAGAAAATTGAGGTAGGTTGCAGGATGTTAAGCTTGAGTGCACAAGAGAGGACCAAGCAAGTCTCAGATATTATGTACCTTTCTGTTTTCACATATACAGTGGCTATACATTTCAAGGGGGATCCTGAAATACAGGCACAGTTTTAATAATGCTTTCCAGGCTATTCCTGTTTTAATACTGCTTTGTGGTCTTCTTTTTAAAAGAAAAGTCACAAATTTGTGTGTTCTGGACAGAAGGTGAGATAAACTCTGAGTCATTTCAAGGGAGAAATTATGTTTATAGAGGTATAAAAAGTTGCATATAGATTTGAAAATGTTTTTGAGTGGAATTTTTAAGAAGGCTTAGACAAATGTGTAATAGACAAGTATTTTGGAGTGCATGTCTGAACCCTTAATTGCGTGTTACAGTGGCTCATGTTATCTCTTTCCGTTTATACTGTATTTCAGGAAACACTTAGTCTTTTTAGTAAGAAAACCAGTTAAGCAAAGTGCCAAATCCAGCAGTGTCTTTTTGCATAAGATTGTCCAGTTTAGAAAGCAAGGACTGAATATCACTGCTTTCTAAGTATTATGCTTTATGTTACCATAAAAGTGAGGAACTACAACGCTTACTTGCTGCACACTGCTGTGGAACCTAGGGGCTTCAGCTCTCCTGGGTTTTTTGTTGTTGTTTCTTTTATTTCCATGATGTTTTATTTGATTAAAGATACTGATTTACTTAACAGTCTCTCTTTTTACATTTGGGGTGAAAGGTCTTAACACTGTGTATCAAATTATGTGGAATCTGTCTAGATGTTTCGAGAATGTTGTATTGTACTAGATGGGGAAATGCCAAGTGAAAAGGCAGTTCTTTGCAGTTTTGTTCAGAGTGAGTTTTATCTGATGTGTACATAAAAAACTAATCCCAGGAACTGCAGCAGCCTCTATTACAAAGAATCAAGATTATTCAGATACATCTTTTTTTTAAAGATGCACTGAATGAGCTTTATCCTCTGTTTCACTTCAAATTTTTTTTCATGTAATGCCTGGAGAAATTCCAATAAATGTCATTGCTGCGTTTCCCATAGCCTCTGGCTAGTTTTATTTGTCTACACTTCAAGTACCAATCTCATTCTATATAGTACTGTTCATATGAAATATGAAAAGGATCTGGGTTTAGTTTCTAGTTGTGGGGAAGGAAACCTGCAGGATTTGTAAAAAGTACACAGAGTACAAGGATATATTTTCTTCTCAGGGAGAAAAATATTGCATTGTTCTTAACGAAGATGAAATTGTTAAAAGGTATTTTTGTTCTGTAGCAGTTCAGTTAGTACATATGCATGCTGAGAATAGTACTTTGATGAACTCTGCTCTGTGCATCTAGCTTTGGAGGGGGAGGAGAGTGCGGCAACACATGGGAATCAACTACAGAAGTAAAACCACAGTGAGGTAAGTGCCTCGTGGCACCAGGACACTTCTGACAATGTTTGTATGCTGAACCCAAGAGTGCCTTGTAACTGGGTATCTCTAGGCTGTGTAGCTTGAAGTCTGCACTCAAGCAAGTATCCTCCAGACCATCTACGGGTGAATAACCAGCAGGATTGTCTAGAAGACTGAGCTGGATGTGTGTTTGTGTCCATCTGCCTAATGTATAGAGAGCTTTACAGCTGTTCTGCGCAGTTGCACTTGTGCAGCTGTGAGGAGGGAGGTCTTAAGGTGCAGTGGGCCAGAGGCAGAGCTGCAAGGAAAATTGCTTGGGAGAAGGGATATTTCCTGGTATCAGACAAATTGCTCTTCTATTTCTATATCTTGTTTTTCTGATTGGAAAAAAATTTTCAGAATAAAACTGTTGTTTTCTCTGAGCTAAGCACAACAGAGCTCTCAGTTTTTGCACTAAGATTGTGGAGAATTAACTCTTGAGGAAAAAGTATCTGCTGTTTTCAGAAACAGGTAACTTAGACTGCTTTCTCTTGGTAGAGGGCTTTTTTCAAAGTCTGGGAAGACATACGTCCTTTTAGCTAGCAAACTGGCTAGGAATAGAGTTGAAATAAGTCAGTGTGGTAAGACGGGCTAATGTAGGAGACTTTGGTATTTGCTGCTTTTATGGATGAAAAACCTGGACAGAAAGTTGTTTGTTGGGGTTTTTCTCTTCTCCTACGGAGCAGAGTATTTATTTCTCTCCTCAAAAGAATATTTATTTAAGGTGCCTGAAAGTTCACTTCTGTCTAAAAAAAAGCATTCAATTTTACTGAAAATCAACCTTACTTGAAATCACAAATCTAGTTAATATTAAGTGGTTTGGTTGTGCCCTCTTCAACATGACACTTCTTAGCCCAGTATCACTACCATAAAGCGGAACAATTTGTAACATACAAAAGAATTTCAGTGGTTTGATCCAAGAATTTGACAGTACTAGTGTGATCCAGAGGGTCTACATCTGGACACTTAATCTAAACCTGAAACCACATAGGTATTAGTGTGAACAGCCTTTTCTGTGCTGAATTGAATAACCCCAGGCAGTGTTAATAGTGATTATCCAGTCAGTCTTTGTAGTCATAGATGGGTGTTGACAGGCATGTGCAGGCTGTAACATGTCAAGATTTATGCTAGGCTACATCATCCTTTAGAAGAATTGTAATTGATTCTGTGCTTCATCTTTTACTGCCAGTGTTAGCTGTTGGATGCATTTAACATTAGCTTTTCCTTCCTCAGTCTTTCTAGTGACTATAACAAACAAAATTTAATGCTCTTTTCAAAAAAGACATATCCAGTGTTTAGCTATATCCTTGCTCCAGTGTGCAAGAGAGAGTTTATACACCTAAAGTTTAACATGTTAGCTCACTCTGTCTGAAAGTGTGTTGAACTCAGCAGTGACAGTAGAAAGCTGGTCAGTGAAGCAAAGATGACTGGTGCCTTGAGCAGCTGATGGGTTATGTGCTGACTGGCTTGCAGTGTAGTAGAATCTGGACAGACTGGCACTTGGTCTGTTTGGTTTTACTTTAATGTTGACCTTAATTGTGGACCAAAGGAAGGAGCTGGCAGTGGTCCTTTAACAAAATGTTGTGTTGGCATTTCCTTTGAGTTGAAAAGTCTTCCAGTCCTTAACTGTTCTCTTCAGAACTCTTGCTCAGCAGCCACTTTTAACAAGAGATTTGGAAATTGTTGTTTGTAGTCTTACCGTTAAAAAGACTTGTCCTGGAGCTTATCCAGGCTGTTTCTGTGCTCAAATTGCAGCTTACTCAAGTCTTCACCCTGATAAAGGAAAGTAAGAAGGTATTGTTACATAGATTTTATTTTTGCTGAGAGCGTGTGCTGAGAGGTGACACAAGTGCCGTGCATTGTTTCTTGCTGGAACTTACATGGGGAAAAGTATTCTGTGCCTGATGCACCCCAGAGCGTGGTTGGCCCTTTTGCTGTCATGGCTGCTTCTGGCTCAAATTTAACTTGCCATCAAATATCACTTTCTGCAGGACTGCTCTGCAGCTTCTCGTCCCCCAGTTTGTACATAGGACCAGGATTGCCCCATCCTAGATAGAGAACACAGCACATACATTCTTGTAAATTTCATCCAGTTGGTGATTGCCCAGCTCTGTAGTCTATGCAGATGTCCCTTTACCCCTTAGGGAGTCCACAGCTCCTAGTTTGGTATCAGCAGCAGACATGGGGACTAGAGATACCCTGGGGACAGTGCGAGGGGCAGATCCAGGCTAGCTGGAGCCCAGAAGCAGCCACAGTAACACCATGCAAAGCCTGGCTTGCCAGACACCCAGGACCAGTCTGTGAAGGCTCTGGGCAGGCTGGCCATCACCTCCACGCTGCATGTTCGGACTCCTTGCTGCAGGTGAGGCCAGGCCTGGCCTGTGCACTGAGTGCCCATTTGTCCCATTGTCCATTTGAGTTCTGTGTGGAGCTGCTGGGCTTTATCTTCTGCAGCACTCAGTAAAGGGTGACTTTTTTTTTTTTACCCAGTGCTACAAAAGAACATATGCTTTCATTTTTTTTAATGACCAATCTGCTAAAGTTGATGTTCTGGAAGAAATTGTAGTTACTATATTTGTGCTTGAATATTGCCCACGAGGTGTCACTGTTGGTTTTGTACATGCAGCTTGTGTGTGTGGTGGTTTGGTGGTTGCTGTGGCTCTTATTTTAGAGAGGAGAATGAACTTAGTCTCCTGTCTGATGAAGCATGATGCTCTATTTGCATGCTGTTTGTAATAAAATGTGATGTTTGTGGTCAAAGACTTTATTATAATGAGAGGACTTACTAAATGACATATAGGGCCTTCTCAGGAATGGATGTCTTACAGTGTTTCATCTCTGCTCTTGTGTAAGAGAATTATGGAAGCACTTCACTCTAAAACCAGCATATATTGTTCACAGCAATCTGATGCCAGGTGTCTCCTTTCGTACTGTTCTGTTTGAGCAGGGTTTGTGTTTCTTGAAAGCAGCACTGAGTTGATCTGGTCTAACTGCTGTCTGATTTCACACCCTTTTTTTGTCTTCTTAAAATAACGTTTCCTTGCAAGAATCTTCCCCATGTCCACTAAGTCTCGAATAATCAGTTCTCCTCCCCTGATTTTCTTTTAATTAATCTTACTGGGTTTTAGTGGTCAGAAGGAAGATGGAGGATTTGCTCCTAATTTTCCTAGACCTACAGAAAAAACATGATTTGCTGCTTCCATTTTCCAGTTAACATATTTTCTCTCCAACCGCATTGCTTAGTGAGCAATTCATAGTGAGCACTGTGCTCATTCTGAAATGTGAGGACATGTTCAGATAACATGATGTTCCAACCACCCAGACACAGCTGTTCCCAAATGGGTCTGGACAACAAGCACAAGTCATGTTTACCTCCCAACCAGAGCCCCATATTCAAACCATACTCAGGTAATTATGGCATCAGCGATTCCCTGGGCACCTCTGGCCATAAGCAAAGAGACCACAGCCCTTCTTCAGTGCGTCTGCATTTCTAAAAGCACCAAATTATAGATGGGCCTAATGGGTTGAAGGTGCTTAAAGCAGGGCCAGTGCACTTCATGTACAATATACCATCAGTTGAAAAGGTATCACGTTGTGGAAACATCATTCAAGTGCTAATTTAAATAATACTAACATCTGAAATGAAGGCATGTTCTGACATTTATAGGTTTAATGTCTATTTCTGCACTCTACCAAAATAGATGGGCTGTGGGTGGTTCTATGATTATTGCTGTGCATTAGCAAGACAAAAATCGTGTAGGCAGCTGCTATTATGCCTGAGTAAATATAGATGAGGGAGAATCTATAGAGTAATTTTTTGATGTCACATATTTATTTAAGATATAATTAGGAACAACGTTAACTTCAGCAGTGCTTAAGGCTTTGGAGAGGGAGAAAATATCTTAAAAATTCAGTGACCAATATGCCTTCATACCGCATAGCCTGCAGTCCTTGGAGCAGGGATGGGGTTACGCAGTCCTGGGAGCAGTGATTCCCTGCAGCCCTTTGCCTGCTGAGCAGTCACAGCTATTGAGGCTGGATGCATGTCAAGCCATCATCCTAACCAAAATTTGTGACCTTTGTGTCCTCTTCTGTTGTGGTGATTCTGAAAATTTCAGAGGGCTTTGATAGGTTGAAATGGGTATTTTTGCGCTGACTTTTGGTGTTGCATCTTGCAGAAGGAGGAAAGGTAGCAGTTCTTTTGGAAGAACATAACTTTTTCATGTTTTGCCCTAGACAAGAGCTATGTCCTTCCTACTCTAAACAGGAAGGGAAACGAGGGATGCCGAGCCACTAAACTGCTCACAGTGGCATAACTGCTTTTAGTACTTTATATCCTTGGCAGGAGGACAGGATCCTGCTGCCTATCTTTTTTTTTCCCTCCAGGCCAGCTGGCCTCCACGTGTGTAGCCACTGTAGCCACTGTGGTCCTGTTTACATTCTTCACAAAGGATGAGACTATTGGCCATTTCCTTGGCTTGGGCGTGATGTTCTTACCAACCTCAGCCTGCTGGAGAACCGTAGCGTCGAAGCTCTCGTGTTTTCCTAAAAAATGTATTTCCATCAGCTCAATGGACAGTAACATTGCTTTCCATCTTTTGTGAAAAGGCAGAGAGCCTTGTCTGGCTGTTCCTTGGGATTAGTTTGCATGCCCCTGCAGAAATTGTGCACAAGCAATGCCAGAGGATGTTTCCTATGCCTGGCCACAGCTGGCCACTCATTAAAAGGTCCAGGGTTTGGATGTGGGTAACACCCCTAGTACATGAAGGTGTTGGGGTTTTCATTTTGAACTGTCTCTCAGTAGAAGAAACCTGATGCAGTTAAACAGCCCTGGAGAAAACTTCAGCTCAGGGGGCTGGAGATGTGTAAAGTGGTTGTGTGTGGGAGGGCAGGAAGAAATGGAATTAAGGTAGGAAATCATGAAGTAGATGTGACAAACACTTCTGCTTTTATAGCAGCTTATTTATACCAAAACTCATGATACCATGTCAGCTTTTGAGGACATGGTTCTTGACATTTGTCCTACTTGCGCCTTGCAAAAAGTATATATTTCTCCTAGCACCACCTGAAATGATCATAGCGTCCTAGAGGGCCAAAGCATTTAAATGGTGCAAAGCTGCTAAGAGGAGAACCCTGCATTTAGGGAACTACATTTATTTGTGATGTAACAGAGCCTGGAGAGATGCCACAAGATAAATCTCAGAAGATGGCAAAAGATGTGCACTGTCCCAAAAATTTACCATTAAATCAAAGAGGTGGGAAGAGCAGCATTGGCCCAGGGCAATTATGATCAGTTTAGGCTGATCAGTTTAGTACAACTGTATTGTAAGTGTCTGTTTTTAGAGGTGGGATGATTTCATTTAACCTTCATCAAGCTCTTTGGGTCAGCACTGACTTTGTAGAGACCCCTCCAAAGAGTAAATCTGATTCACCTAATTTTGATGTCCGCCTTATTCTGGCTGTGGTGGGTCCCAAAATTTACTCCTGCCTTCTCTCTCATGCACTGCAAATACCAGCAAGAAAAGTATAGGTGCAGTACCTCTTTTCACAACCCCTATACAATAGCCTAATGGTTAGCACAATTGCTAAGGAAACAAAAAGCCTGATTTCTGGTCAAAAATGCATCTTGGAATAAAACCACCATTGGAAACATGTAACGTGAACAGCTCCCACAGCCTCTTTGTTTATTCTTATACTTAAGAGATTCAAATAATGAGCATGACTGAACCCTCAAAGGATCTCAGTTACTGAACCTCTCCCCACCCCTCCCCCCTCCATTTATGGCATGCTTTGAGGGAAATCATAATGAACATGCTATTAAACAAAACATGAACCCTCAGGCTATCTGGGCTGTGGCAGATCCTCTGCTCCTTTGAGTGTGCTCCCTCCCCTGTGTGAGCTTCAGTCCTGATAGGACTTCCCAGCCCATTCTTGCTCCCAGACCCCAAAGTTGGTATCTCTAGACACCATGTTGGGGAGGGCAGTAAGAGGAGAAGAGGGACGTGTGGTGCTGTCACTCTCTCCACACGTGCCAAGACCCCTGTTCTTCAACTGCAGTGCCATCTGAGCTAGCAGTTTCG
>VXBT01003513.1:1586835-1673904 GCA_013400235.1 Oriolus oriolus | reverse complement strand
TATTTTTATTTTCTTCCTTTTCTTTCCCCTCATCTCAGGGGTGTCTGAGTCTGAAAAGAAGTCTCGGTGTAAACCTGTGAACACAGAAATAAACTGTAGTCCATCCTGTGTGCAATAGGAAAATGAATAGCAATAAAACTTTGCCTGGAGCTGGAGGGAAAGGTGAAGGAGAAGGATTTGCTCCTGCTGCTGCCTTAAGTAGACAGAGGTTGCTGGAGTTCAGGGCCTGGTTCCATCTATCTGTCATAAAATGAATGTGTGCTCTATCACCATCTGTAGTATGTGCACAGCAGCAAACCACTTCAAACACAGATAAAAGTGCAATGGCCCAGAGGCAGGGCAGGAAAAGGAGGAATGAAGGGAAGGAGGGAACATATACTGCAGGAGAGGACAAGGGCTGGGGTTGCATCAGGCATGTGAAGAGAAACCCATGCTGCTTTTCTTTGCTGGAAGTGCTTGTCCACATGAGGTCTGGAGTCACAAATCGATTTGGGATACCTCTCTTGGGCTCTGCCAGCAAATCTCTCCAAGCTGCAAACATTTCAAGATACAATATTTACTGCCCTTTCACAGTAACAATACGGGGAGGAGAAAGCACCTACCAACAAAACCCTTTGTAGCTCTAAAGCACGCTGACGGCACCTGCAATCACTGCTCCCCACAAACAGGTTGCTTTTCCCACACATTAGGTTTTGCTCAAAGTCACTTTAACACTGAAGTGGATAAAACATTTTCCTCTTCCCAAAGAGCAAGTTGAGCAAGTTCACTTAAAACTTTTGAAGTCGTGAAAAGGAAGAGGGGACCTTTTGAGCAAAGATCCAGTGCACAAAATCCCTTCATCTTTTTAGCTTGGCCTCTGGCCAGCAGGTGAATAGGAACCCTTGTTTTCAGAAAAATCCAAATGCCAAGTCAGGCAGTTAGAGCACCTCCCTGGCATTAGCTTTTTACAACCCTCCAAATGTAATAGCACCCTTATGGTCTGATTGTTGTACTTTTACTTTTTCTTTAACGTCAGTGTATACATTGGTCTGTGCATGTAAATGATAAATATAATTTCATTACAGAGGGATCAAGGATGTGTAGCATATTTGTTTGATTTTGTAGGGCCAATAAAACTTGCATACTGAGAGTGGCTTCCTTTAGTCATCCTTTTACAGAAGCTTTTATTACTTCCTTTACCTTCACGTGAAAAGCCACACGTAGTCATGGCTATTATACCATGTAGGATTAACTGAGCTTGCAAAGGTTTGGGGTGTTGAGCTTTCTGCAAAGTCTGCCATCTAAGTGTTTAAGCACTCTTCTCATTTACATAATCTAATTGTTACATTCATTGAAACCTATTCTCTCTTCCAAATCCTACATCTGATCTCCACTAGGTAAATGTCAGAGCAATTAGATAGAAACACATTAGCTGTAGATGGGAGGAAAAAGAAGATCACCAGTTTCTCAGCAGGGTTCACAGCCCTTTAACCACAGCACAGAGCTGATGTGATCACCAATCCTATCCCCTTATTCAATTTTGCCCCTAATAGCCCTGGGAATAAAGAAATGTCAGTAAAAGTAACTGTTTCACTCAATTCTTTCCTGACCACAGCCTGCACTAAAAGCTTTGTTATTTTCTCATTGCTCTGCATGCTGGAGGGAAAGAGAGAAGAAAGCCAGGTGGCTCACAGAGGGCAAGGTTCACCACAGCTGTGGCAGGGAGGGATAGAGGAGCAGGGCATCGGGCTGAGAGAGATGACCCAGGCAAATGAGATGTGATGTAAACTTCAGAGAAAACAAGGCCATGTCGATGTGCCCTCCCTGTCTGCCTCCTACCCCATGCTCCTTATGCTGCAGCCCTGAAACCCCTGAAGTGAAGGGGCAGGTGAGGGTAGTGGTGGAGCTCTAGCAGAGAGAGCTCCACAGAACAGTGTGGGCAGCAAAGGCAAAGTGGGATCTTGAGGGGTTGAGGAACAGTCCTCAGCTTTCCTCTGCTCTTTCACCAGCTCTTTGCAGTGCTCTGATGACGGCTGAGATAGGGCTGTGAAGCAGGATTGAGACCCTAAGGAAAAGGAGCATAGGTACTGAGGGCTTAGGGAGAAGTCTTGGGGAGGGCAATTGTCATCTATGTGGGAAATAGGCAGGAGGCAGCTGGGAATATTAAGCTTTGAGAAAGGAGATCAACTTTTCTTTAAGAAAATGGATGGGGGAGGCAAAAAACCCCAGAATTGCGGAAGCATAAATGTGGATTGTAGAAGAGGTGTCAAACAGGACATCAGTGTCGGCTGTGCAATGCTCTCCCTGCAGTGTGAGGTTCCACAGGCTGTACCAAAAATAGAGACAAATAAATAGGGGAATGAAAAATAAAGAAAAATATGGTCATATCTGATAGCCATCAGTAGTCTCATGCTATGGAATACCTGAAGACAGTGATAAAAACATCTTCTGCTCTTTTTGTAAAACCCTTGACTGTGAGAGAACTTGGTAGGAAACAGTCAAAACTGTTAGTTGTTCTTAATTTTGTCTCTATCACCCAAATAGAAAAATAATGCAAAAACAAAAAAATTCCTCAGAATTTTATTCATTCCTCTAAGAAAGAGAAGTACATGTACTTGCTGCTAGGTTTTTGGAGACTGAAAAGACCAACGAATCTGAAACTCAGGCTTTGTGGAAATTTGTAGTATATACACAATGATAAAGTTTTATAGAACTTTTTGGTTAATCTATGAAGATTAAATTAACCACAGGGCTGTTGGCTGTAGTGTCTAATTTTTATCACATTGAATTCCAGATAAATACTTTCCAGGGGCTCCCACTGAATGGAGTTACCCACACAACCCAGGTTTTGCCCTGCGTAGTCATGAGCTGTCTCCTCAATAGTGCCACTGAGGTTTTCCTTAGAAACTGATGACTGGGAGCTAATGTTAATGGGGATCGTTTTAGAGTATTAAGCCATGACTCAACTTTCTTAAATCCAAAGGAAATTGGGTGTATGTGAAGAATGATTGCTGCTAGGAGCAGGATTGAAAGAGAATTACTGTGTTAAATATATACTTATATGCTTCATAAAATGCTTAATAGAATATATACTTATTAAAGGATATAGTGGAAGAGAATAGTCTCACCTGGAATAATTAGGTAGGACTAGAAATCTTGGCTGTGTCTTGCGTGTCCTTCAAACCACTGCAAAGGGAAAGTCTCATCTCAAAGGAGGTGGATTGGGGGACAGTTTTTGTCCTCATTTACCCCACACTGTTTAGGCATTTATTTGAGTATTTCTATGCACTCTCTGAAGTAGAGAAAGAGTGGGAGAACTCCAGAGGATAATTCTGACTTTATGGTATCTTTCAAGTAGTTTAGTCTAGGACTAGAATTAGTCCCTGGAGGGACCTCTTTTGTTTCACCGACTTTTGAAAGGGCATTTAATTGGGTGTGCCTAACTTGGCTGGGTAAACCTAGGCCTAAACGATGGGATTTCCCTGTTGTTGAACTGGTGCAATTGTTGCATGCTGTGCTGTGGCTGCTGAACAGTTCCTGGTTGTACAAGTCCCTCTCAGAACCTTGGTGGTTGTGACGCCTCTGTGTCAGAAGCCTCCTGGAGCTCTTGGCTCACCTCAGTTGTCCTTGCCCATGGTGGTTTTTAGTTCTGAGTGGTTTTACCCCCCAGGGAAAAGTAACAGATCTCACCAAAAATTCTTCTTAGATTTCCAAATGAAAGGATGTTGAGCACAAGAAGTATTAGCAAAATCCCACTCACCAGGGTTAAATCTCTGCTGCTGTCACAGAATTTCTCTGAATAGCAGCACTTACCTGTGCTGTTCAACACAGCTGGAAACAACAGGGTAAATGTTGCATAAGGATGAATGCCAATATGTTATACAATGGTTTTTAAAGGTATCTGCTCTATTAGTGCATGTTATTTAACCGAGAATTTTCCTCTGGAGCCTGGAAACAGCAAACCAAAATTTTACATTTAATTTTTTTTTTTGTATGTGTCTGTGTAACTTCAATCATGCTTCTGTATTTCAGGGCTGGAACGTAATCATAAAAGTTAACACAGCTATTCAGATTATTCTTCTTTCTGTAAGCATGGCTTCATAATGGAGATTTAGTGGGCTGTAAACAGGATGTCATATGGTGCTCTCTGTCAAAAATTAATGATGGCAATGAAGATTAAATTATTCTTCCGTGAAAATACAGCACATACGCAGGGAGATGTTTGCAAGCAGGCTTAAAATAGTCCATTCCCTGAGGACAGCCCGGGAGTTTACTGGCTGCTCCCTGTTCCTTGTGAGAGTCTGGGTCTGCCACAAAGAGGAGCTGTATTTAATTCCTGCACAACCCTGGGACACAAAGGCAGGCTTTTGTTTCTCTGCCTTCCAGGTGGAAGCTGTAGTCTGTGGTGCCTGGATAATTTGACACTCAGCTACCTGCGGTGTGCTCCCAGCGCTCCAATTTGCACTGCTGGCCTCCATTCGCTGCCCTTCCTTGTCAGAGATCAGTGTTTCAGTCTGTGAGGATTCATTGTGAATCTGACTGTGCATGTTGAGGGGGGTGGAGAGAGGGGGAGAAGGGATTTTCCACAAAAGGAATCCAAAAACCTGCAGCGTATCTGTGTGGAAAAGGCTTCCATTCCATCATCTGCTCCTTTTTTCCCCTAGATGCAGCACGAATATGTCAGTGGGAGAAGAAAATACTACATTTCCTGAGACAGGTTTGTCCTGATGCTGGCTAGCTTGGATAGCCTGATGTGCCAAGCAAAGCTGTTTCCTGTGAGGCATGGTTTTCTGTAAATGCAGCTCTCAGGAAGCCTGTGGGGCTGCTTTCTATTTCATTTGTTGGCGGTAGATGGCTGTCTGCCTCTGCAGAGCCTCAGACCAGGCCAGAGTATTCCCCAAGCTGCCTGCTTCTACACTCCCCAAACCTGTTTTCCATATTACCACTCAGTAAAGATGTAAATATTAAGCAGAAGATTTCATGCCTTCCACAAGGGCACAGCTTTCTCAGTGAATTCATTCCTGGTACTGAGGAGAAAATTGGTAAACTACATCTTGGAGAGAAGACGTCATTGTGACCTTTCATTCCCTCGTGAAAGAACTACTACCAATATTTCAGCTCAATGATCTTTGTCTTCTCACAGCTTCAGCAGTTACTGGTTAGGATCCTGAAAAGCATCAGGTTTGGGGATTTTTACTTTTTTGAATGTCTTCTTTTTTTCTTAGTCTTGTGAGCTGCCTTAATTTTTTCTTTCTTTATTCCCACCATCATATCCTGCGTGTCTTCTCATCTGAATCCCCTTGTGAATAGATCTTTATAGCTGTATAGTCCTGTAAGCCACCTAGCCCTGGGAAAACACATCTTCCCCCCTTGTTTTTGAAGCTTGCTGTCTAAGAAGACAATGTGTTCGTGTGTGCTTAAAATATATGAGCTGATGAAAGTGAAAGAGGGGGAAATAAGGTGACTGCAGTACTGACTCCATCCCCTGGCACAGGGAGCACTGTCCTTTGTGGCAGGAAGCAGCTCATTTCAAACAGGTACTGTGCTGGACCTTTGACACACATGGATGTGTAAACTGAGTCACACCTGACATTTTAACTCTCCTTTGAATCTCTGTCACAGTAGCAAAGCAAAAATATATCTGACATGTAAAAATTGACCATTCCTGTCTCTGCTCCTTCAACTGCTTGCATATTTCATGGGGAAGATTACTCCTCTGATGGACTTAGTCTCTCAGAAAGCAATGAATATTGTTGCTGTTGCTCAGGAATTAGCTGAATAACGTAAATTATTCTGATAAACCAATCAGTGTGCAAGCATGTCTTTCTGTTTTGACTTATTAGAGATTATCAGCACTGGCTCCTGTTTTGGGGCAGAGGTGACTTTTTGCTCTGTAGGCAAGGGAACCTGGCAGGGCTTCTCAGGTTTGCCTTTCAAATACGCACTCTATACCTGGGTAGATGTGTGGCACTTTTGATGTTGCAGTTCTTTTATATGGGGAATGGTGTCTTTAATGAGACATTTTCTTCTCAGAAAAGTAGTAGATTTTACTTTATATGCTAAGACATGATCCTTGGTTCTTCCAGTTGTATTGGGGAGACATGGTAACTGGTATGTAGCCACCTAGCAGGGACTGTCTAGAAGACAGAGTGAGAGCAGAATAACCCCCTGTGCCTCTGTGACAATTGCCCAACACACTGTGTGCTCCTGTGCTATGTGATGGGCAGCTGCCTGCACCAATCTTCATCCTCCATCACACACACACACTTCCACATTTTCCTGTTCTGGTCAATGTGTTGAGATCTCTGCCGTGGTTCCAAAGCATGCATTTTGCATCTCTGGATTTAGCACAGAAGGTTTGATTACATCCTGCAAGCTGTATAACCATTTCCGTCTCTTTGAATGCAGGTGAGGTCTAAAACGCCTTCACAATAGAATCCCTACAGCCCTGGCATGGATCAAGGATTTGCCACCTGCTCCATATATCCAAGCAGTTTGGAGCTGCTTCCATAGCCCAGGGATGAGTATCTGTAGGTCTGGGACAGAGACCAGATGTGTGGGCAGCCTGTGGAGAGAGAATGGCAACATGCTCCAAACGGCAGAGTGAGGTGGAGAAGTCTGCCATGAGTCACTGCAAGGCTGCCTTCAAACGCTCTTTGGTCAGCGTGGGAAAGAAGAAGAGATGGTCAGAGCCGTCATTTGTGGATCACACCTGCTATCCAGGCCCTCTGTTTACAGCTCTGGTACATCTTCCTTAAAAACAAAGCTTCTGTAGAGCGGTGCCTGAGTGACTGTGGGGAGGTCCTTTTGCTTTGAATTCTGTCCAATGTAGAGTGCTTGTCCAAGCATCCCTTTACCACAGCAGCCTATTTGTCAGTAGGATGGACTGTTTGAATAATGTATTGGCACTTCTTGTAATGTCTGTCACACGTATTAAGTGCAGAGAGTGACAGCAATAGACACTGAACTGTATTTTCAGATAACTCATCCGTATTTCTTCATCCATCCTCTGAATTAACTTGGGTTGAGGATTCTTGCCACAGAAGCCCCAAGAATTGTCTTTAAGCCTCAAAGTAGAAGACCAGCTGAAGTTTTCTAAATACTACCTTGTTTTTCTCTAGCTGCAAAACTGTTCAAGGAGGCCAGTTTAATGGGTGGTATAGCTACTCCTCACACTCACACTGCCTCAGGATGCAGGTGTTTACACTGCCTCCTGGATTTTCCAGACCATCGAAGTTACTTTTGAAATGTGATTAAATCAAAACCCATTTTATTTAATAAGTAACCCTCCTTCTGGCATAAGTCAATTAAGTGGTCATGTCTAGATTTTTAAAGAAATCCCTCCGGAATTTGGCCAAGGAAAGCCAAATTCTAGTATTAACCATACTAGAAAGTAAAGACTTTGTACCTAAGCAATGTGCAGCTAAGCTCAATCTAAAACTTAAGAGTTGTGGACTCCTTGACTGAACAAGTAAAGGTAGTGTTTTCAACTAAACTGTGCTCTTCTTGGACATGGCTATCAGTGAAATAGAATCCTAACCACTGCTTCAAACCTGACCTACCCTGAAGGGAGAGGAGCAGAAAATATTAAATTTGTTGCTTGCAACATAACGACTGTGATTGCAACAGAAGCAGCTCTGGAAAGACCACTGTCCTTCATGTACCATGTGGAAAAACAGAGGTGACAACAGTCAAGAGTGAATGACCATAATCAAATTTCTGTTGAAACAAACAAACAAACAAACAAACAAACAAACAAACAAACAAAATCCTCTGTAAGGGTAGCAATGAACATAAATAAGGAATAACATCTCACTGTAGACAGTCTTCCCACATATGACAAGAATGACTTTTGAAATTATTGAAGGGTTTTGTGTATATTTTGGGAATTTTTCAGCTATTATCTGTGTATTTCAAATAAGCCAAAAAAATGTGGATGGTTATCTGAATAAAACATCCAACTTTTGTCTTCTATTTGATCTTTCTAGCCATATGAGTAAGCCAGTCAACATCAGAGACTGTCGCAGGCCGAGGAGAAAGTAGCTGAGAGGAGATATTATCTTTCTCCACTGACTTATCTCAGAGAAAAAGCCCATGAATAATTTCACAACTTCCTAACACACTGGACTGCAAATACATATACACTGGAAAATATCTTGTTGCTGCTGTATATTTTTGATTTTTTTTTCAAGCTCTTAATTGAATAAAAATCAAAATATGTTTTGCCTCAATCCCGTCTCTTCCCCCAGTTCACTGAAGGAATCTTTTTCTGGATACCTATGTTCAGTGATGTAAGCCTAGTCAATAAATTCAACTCCATGTATTCAGCTGCAGTATAGAAAGGCTAATACAGCTGGGATATCAGACTTAATAACCTCTACTCTTTGTATCTGTGGTGGTCTCAGAAAAGTACAAAGGGAGATAAATATATCTCTTCTCATCAGTACAGGCTATATTTGGAAGATCTCGTGTTATGTAAATTTCCATTGTTTAATGGTTCCAGAAAAAAAAAAACCAACACAACAAAAGCAACCAAAAAAACCCCTTACAAGTTCTCAACCCCTGAAACAATGATGGAAAATCATGGTGTCCCACAGTGGTCTGTGGGTCAATCTGTCCTTTGGGAAATTAGAGGTACCTTTGTGCAGCGTTTACAAGATTACTGTGAAACTAAGTGAGGGCTCTCTTTCGTATTTGAGTTGCTCTTGAACCTCAATGAACCTGATGTAATAAGCAGGTCTATGTATAGGGCAGGCTGTCAAATGAACTAGCGAGTACGTGCTGTTGAAACAGAAAATGGGTAGCAGAAAATGGCAAAGGGAAACGGACCATAAGAATGGTGTCTGGAACACAACCCGCTGGTCTTGCTTGCTCCATTTCTCAGACTGTACAGAAGAAGTGAAAGCCATGAGCTTTTTTTAAATAAAGCTTAATCATGAAAAGGGGCATCTCCTTGTAGTGGAGACTCTCTAAAATCTCCTTCTCTTTATTCTGGAGTGGGCAGGGAGCATGGCTGGTGCATTATGTCCATTTTCTTTTCAATACTGCAGTTTCATTCACCCTCTCTACCCCTGCAAAAGCCCAGATAAAGTGTGATTGATTACCTGCTTGGATCTACAGCAATTTGTCTCATTCAAAATGCTAATTTGGACCTATTTGTGCCCTGGTGAGAGAGTATGATTTTAAAGGCTTATTTAAAAGCCTCTATCAGTGCCTAAGTTCTTTATTAGCATTGAGGGACTGTATTAAATAACCTCGAGGTTTTTCCCCAAGCATTGTAGTGTCACGCTGTGTCAGGCCCATGAGATACATCATGGGTGCTGTGACAAGGATGGTCGTCCGAAACACGGGTTCATACTTGTAGGAGGCCCAGTGAGGACACAATGCTGTAGTTTACCACAGACCTTATCCAAAGTCCACAGAACTCTATGTCACTATTAGTCCTGAATTTGAATTTTTGTTGAAGTTCAGCTCAGAGAAGAAGAGCAAGGTGACAAAAACCCCCATTTCACTGGAGAAACAGCCATCACCTTAACAGCTATATGGGTGGCTTTGATTTATTTGGGAATCACAAGTAAGACTTTTCTTTGTCACTAAGTCACTGGTATACAGAAAATAAGCCTGGAAAAGCGGGATCCATTACACATTTCTTTATGTTTCACTTCATGGGTTAAGATTTCAATTCCCGAGTATTCAACAGTTCCTTCAAAAGGTGAGTCTAAATGTAGTTCATATTCTGGACTGCATTTATGTTTGGTGATTGGATTGAGTCTCATAAATATTTGTGCACAAGCACCAGAGAAACTGTTAACTTCTAAAGTGACGGTAAGACTTGGGGTTGCTATGAAGGAGTTAAAATAATTGAAACATCTGAATTTGAAAAAATTAATCCCATTTTCATGATGTGATTGCCAATCATTATAATAACATCCAGATTTTTGTGGACTGGAAAGCCCTTTATAGAGGAGGTCGGTATTGTTAGCCCTGATTAAGCTGAGGAACCCGGGGCAGAGCAAAGGAACGGGCCCAGCATCACTCAACCAGTGTTGGAAGTGACAAGAACAAAGTCCAGATCCCCTTCATCCCAACCCAGTGAACTTTACAGAGGGTATTAAACATCACTCTCCTCATTTTGTGAAGGGCAAAATATGACCCTAAGCAGAATGGAAACGCAGGGGACCTCTGTCCTAGCTGGCATCCCAAAACAAGGTCTCACTTGGGCATCACCTTCCCAGCTCAGACTCTGGGCATTCTTCCATTCCTTGTACTCTTATTCCTCCTGATTTCTACAAAGTCTGTTCTGGCATCTGTGAAATAGAAAAAAAAAAAAACAAACAAGGGAAAAAACCCACAACCCTTGGTTTTCTTTTCTGAATTCCAACCAGACCATTATGCTGAGCTGAACATTTCTGAATTGAAGCAAGTCCAACTGCAGTGGCCTTGCCATAGGCACACCCTAATTAACAGCAAAAATTTCCATATGTTCCACCCTTCACACAGACGTGACTGTTCTGTGACCCAAATGCTCTCATTTGTCTTGTGTAGGAGAGTTTTCACACTGGGGGCCACTTTGACTTGTGTCATTGCCTACATCTGCTTACCTTTCAGGTGGTTTTATCTTTTTCTGTCAAGCCTCTGTGGCCACTTTCAAAGGCATTTCAAAGCTAGTTTCAAAGGCTTGCTTCGCCAAGTATTTTTAACCCCACTGCCTGTTTCCCCTTGCTTCATCTCACCATAAAGTTATGATGCTGAATTTGTGACATGACAATTACTTAGATGGTGACAGACTGGCAAAATAAAGAAGAATTATGGTGACTTCATTGAATAATCAAGCAGACTGCAGATCTTTGAGAAATATTCAGATCCTGGAAACTCTCACAGTGCTTATTTGTAGTTTTCACTTATGTATTTGGATTTCTTTTTTTTTTTAACTGGGCAGGGATGGACCTTGAAGTCTTTTGCATGAGCCTTCCTTTGCTCCTATTATAACTATTAGTGTTATATTGTATATAGGGGGCAAGAGGTGTCCATGGGCTTTATGGAGTAATAAAATAATGAGGTTTTGCCTCCAGCTGCCCTGCAACATCTAAACAAAGAAAGTGAAGCTTGGGTGAGGCTGGATATAAACTCTCCTGTGGTAGTTCTCTACTTTGATCTTCAAATGCAGGCAGTTAATGATATTTGCTATTTGCTCAGGTTTTTTATCCAGTTTCTCCTTCTTTTGGCCAAAGCACTGCATGCCTCACTCTAGTGTGGGAACAGGCTGGAACAGGTGTGGTCCTTCTCCCCCTCTCCTTCATGCAGGCATTGTACATTGGGGCAGCTTATGGCAAGGTATGGCCTGTACAATACCATAAATAAATAACTAACAGGAAAGAATAAGACTCAATAATATTGTTTTTCTAAATATATGCAGTGAAAAAATCACACCAAAGCAGAGAATTCTTGTAACTGGACTTCTACTGCAGAAATTTATCACTTCTATAGCCCGTGTATTCCTGACCAATGACAACTGTTCCTGCCTTGGAGGAAACTGCTGTGATATATTTATCTCCCCTTCCAGGTTCTAGTGATAGCTGTGTCTTAGGGTTTTTGTGGGATGGTATTTTCTGACATTGCAGTGCATCTTTTTGGAGTGGGTTGGAAACACTGTGGATATCTGAGCAGAAACACTGTGGACATCCGAGCCAGACTGCTGTTCTTTAACGGAGGTGTTTTGTCTGTACAGAGGCTCTCTCTCCACCTTAGCTGTGGAGCCATCAGGGGTTAATGGGATGTTTCATGCGACTCAAGCCAGCCGTCTGCAACAGGAATGAATTCAGTCTGATCCTCTTTTTGTTAAAACCTATGCAAATACAACATTCAACAGTTCTCTCCACCTGGAGAACAGTTCTCTGTACCACCTATCTTTATTTTTTGCTAACTCCCCAAAGCCCTAATTTGCAGTGCTGGTATGAAAAATCTGACAGGAACATATGACAGCTCTGGCCAATCTCTCCCCTTAGATGTAAGAAAGACAGTTAATAACCTTTGTAGAAGGATGAGACAAAAAGCCTGTATATATCATCTCTGTGTATTAATATGCTACATATGTGGCCTATCCACTGCATCTGTCTGGGGAAAACACAGGTTTCTGATGTTGCTGTAGGCTATTTTCACAGTGCCGCTGAAGAAAGTGTTGGTGCCATCTTAGCCAGTTAGGTCGATCAGTCACCTGAAACATGTCTGCACCCCAAACCATTCAGGCATCCCAGCTAACAGGAGCACACCCTCTACAATCATTAGAATTTGGATTTCATAAAGAGATTCTTCATATTGCAGATGATCTTAATTTTCTGTGGGTTTGGGAGAAAAAACAAATTTTTAATATTTAAAATAGTTATGAATTGCAGCTTTTTCCTTAAAAAATTGATCACAGATGTTTCATAGGTATATTCTAAGGCATTTTAATGGACTGTGTATTCAGTGACTAATCCTGAAAGACCTCTGTAAGACTGCAGAGCTGTGTAGGGGTTTGTCAGCATCAGCCAAAGGGAAGGCAGATTCTTGTGAGTGTAGATCCAGAGACATTTGGCACTGGTCTCTCTGTGATAAAAATAGGGTAAAATGCCTGTCTCTCAGCCTCCTTTTAGGGTAATACAACACTCAGAGGCAACCTGGATGCAGCACAGAGGTTTAGCATCAGCCTCTGAACCGCTGCAGCAGAGGTGGGACAGGATTGTGCTGGTGCTGTGCTCATCAAATTTCTTTGTCTTTCTTCCTTCCAAGGATCTGGCAAGAAGCGTGGCTGAGTGAAAAAAAGATGTTTCATTCAAGGAGCACAAAGCCAAACTGTAAGTCAGATTTAGCTGGATATCCAAAAATATTAGGTTACAAATTAGAATGGAAACACTCCCCAAACAGAGTTCAAGATTTTTGGCAGCCTTGCTTGGTCCAGGGTTGTCGATAGCTTGGATCAACAGAAATCAGTGTGAAGGGTTGTGCTTGCCGAGCAGTCCACAGCCGACAGGTTTGCTGCAAATCCTCCGAGGGCTCAGCTGCCAAGCCACGGGGCCACGGCATGCAAATCGGTTCTTGGGATCCACTGGCAAGGAGAGGGAAAGCAACGTGCAGTCTGTTATCCTGTCTAAATATCTGTGGCATCAACAAATGCTTTATAATGATAACAGTTATTTGATTCCCCCAGTTTAATTGTGTTACGAGAACCTATTTATTACGCGGCTGCCTGGTTTCCGAGGGCAGTGCAACAAAAGCCTTGGCATGGCCAGAGGCTCTGTATTTGTCAGCAATTTGCGAGGCTCGCCCACTGAGTGCTAATTTTGGGAGGGTGTGAGAGAAGTGCCAGCCGACAGCGCCTTCGTTGAGTGAGCAGCAGCGGCAGTGCGAGGGTGCCCGCGGAGAGCGCGCCGTGCGGGCGACAATGGCCTGAGAGAAGGAAACAAAGGGAGGCAGGAATTGGCTTCCCAGTCTGGGGGAGCAGGGAAACCGCTCGCCTGCCCGTTCGTCGCATGTGATGGAGGCAGGAGCAGAAGGGAGATTTTCAATCCAACTCAGCTGTCTCCTCCTGGTGCCGGAGTGTGGTTGCCATGGATATCCGCTGATTGGAGGGCACCGGCAGCACCGCGGCTGGGGGAGCTGTCTGGGGTGAAGGATGAAGTGCAGGATGCCCATGGGTGCGGGGGCCAGCAGCAGGGATGTGTCGAGTGGCAGGGAAGCTGAAGCGATTTTGGAATGGGATGAGGCCTTCCCAAGAGCGTGGCATCCCTCCCCCCTCCCCGCTTCACGGCAGCACTGATGGGGTGACTCTCAGGCTACTGAGCCTTGGGATGAATTAGCTGTGCCTCAAGAGCTCAGAGGGTTATTTCTGAGCCATACCTTTGTTATTTCTCTGTGTGTGTGCCCGCATGTGCCAAATTTGTCTTTGAAGCCCCTGGTTCTGCACTCTAGCTGCAAGGCAGGTGCAGAGCTGGCATTGTCCATAAAATTGGCATTGCAGGATTGTGTCTGCGTGTGTGTGTGTATGTGCAGTGCCATCCTGGAGGTTATGGTGTGTGGCTTTTTTCTCTCTTAAACAAAGAACCTGGTCGCACAACTTTATTTTTGTGACCCTGGCTGCTGATTTCAGTGGTGGTTTTGGGTAGACAGAAGAATTTCTTGTGTGAATGAAAACGCTGTGATTATCTGAACCTGTGTATTTCTTGCTCTGCTGCTCACATGCTGCAGTCCCAATCCTGTCCTGTTTTACTGTTGCTCAGAAATGGTAAATGCCCATGTGAAGAATAATAAACTGCAGTTATTCTTCTGTTTTGCTGAATTAGCAAGAACGAACTCAAGGTATGCTCTATTTAATAATGATATGTGGCTAATATTTTTTTACAGCTCTGGTCCTTTCAAGCCCTGTACTCATTCAGTTGGCCACTGCCACAGTAGTTTAATTCAAACCTCCCTGTTTGAGCTCCATCCCAGCATGAACCTATAAAAATAGGATGGAATTTAACTGAAATATATGAAACACATAGATTTGAACTTGTAAGCATGTCCTCCTCTAAGTCAGTCCTCATGAAGTGCTGGTAAAAGCTGTGCTTTCTGTGGGTAGAAACCAGCATGGGACACAGAGGTGAGGCCTGCGGAGGCAGTAGTGGCCTTAGCTGACTTGTGACTCATTTAGCTGTGGTGTACTGGTGATAAACTAGTCTCGCTGAGGGCACAGGATGGATTTATTTTCATTAAATGGAAAGAAATACATACATCATTGATTCTTATACACTGTGCATGGAAGCACATCAATGAAAATTTATTCCCAGGGGTATGCTCATCTCTAGGCAATGTTCCTGCTTCAAGATGCTTAGGAGCTAAGGAGTGATCCAGTGGACATGAATATGCTTAACCTTAGAAACGTGAGTAATAGCCACATTCAAGTGTCACCAAAGTCAAGCATTTGCAGGATCAAGGCTTCAAGGGTGCAGTCTTGTAGAAACACTCCACACATTCTGATTTGATGAGCGGAAGTATTTGAAAATGGCAATATTTTATGGCTAAGGACATTTTGTGATATAAAATACTAGGGCAGCTATTATGTAAAATACTGAAGGCAGCAACTTCCCAGAGAATATTTTATATGATGGCTTTCTACGCAGGTGATTTTGGGTACTGGTGGATTTTCACTTTGAGAAAGACTTTGAGCTAATAACAGAATGATTATGGAGTTAATGTGTACCTGCATGCACCCTTGGTAAGTGCAACATGTGCTCTAAATGCCACAAGACAAATTAATCCCTGGTGTAATATTGTTAATTGGTAGGGTTGAGTGAATGATTAATCCATTATGAATCACTATAAATCCATTCTAGCAATTGGGCATATTTTCTTGTTTAGAGGAATAAAAGGAGACAGCAATCATGTTTCTAATCAGCTGTCATAGTCTAAATAATAAGGATAGTACTGAATCCTGATTTTCTGTATTTAATAGGAAAGAATTCTACACAAAGGCCGAGAAAAAGGCAGATAATCTAGATGATATACTAATTTCCTAAAACTATGGACACCAAAGCTATCAAAAATTCAAACCCATAAGTAACTAAAACCAGATTTAGCTGAATGTTAAGACTGTTAAGAGCATATTAATTGAAGGCTAACTGCATATTTTGAAAGAGTGACGTATTTATATTGATGTAAAAAATTTAGGTAATCAAATTCCATCCAAATGGGAACGAATACAGAGCTAGTCTAATTACTCAAAAAAAAAAAAAAAAAGGTTGCCGCTATTAACAGTAAGGCATTTTGGGTAACACATGAAATTGCAGGGATTTAAAGGTAAAATGTGAGTCCTTGGCAGGCAGAGTCCCAAAATATCTTGTGAGCATGGGAGGGGGCCTGGCTTTGAGAAGAAACGGAGATCCACAGCTAGGATCAGCTGAACATTGGGACCCATCTCACATGAGGAATTTCTTTCATGTGTTCATGTGCTATCCATCATCACGTGTGGGAAAGCAGATAACAGATACAGGAAAATTGATGTATGCCATAATTTAATAAAATAAGCTCATCATTGTTTTGGAAAACATCCTTAATCTGGTTCTCAGACACTTGTCTGTAGGAAAATGACATATTCATCATGCCTTTTTGCTCCCCTGTAACTTACCTCCCAAACTCGTCCACAGGCTCTTGTCCTGCTGCTCTGCTCATCGCTGTGTGTCATTGTCCTGCCTATCTTTGCCATATTCTAGCTCTTTGTTCTGTCCATCTGCCTTTCCCAGTATTATTTCTTACTACCCACAGGACAGCACACACAAAACTGTTCTGCGGTGACTTAAGCATTTTACATAATTCTTAATCTGCAAGGAAATTTAATATGAAGTGTGGGCAGAATGGAGATAAAGCCATGTTAATCTCTTTGCCATTCTTCATCAGCTGAAGTGGGCATTCAACTCATAAGCAGCACTGTCCTTTCCTAGTGCAAGGACAAGCTAATGAGCCACAGAAGCAAATCACTTAGGTCTTCTCTGCAGAAGCATGGTTTAAGAAGCATAACATTCCTTGTCCAAGAGAACAGACTTATCTAATACAGAAATCAAAGGAGGCAGTGGTAGCTGACAAGTAATCCTTCAGTCTACAAAAGTTATAGGATAGTCGCATAGGTGTTTATTTATATTTTGATCAGATAACGTTGAAAGCTGTAGAGAGCAATTGGACAGAATGACTCACTCTCTCCTCACAGTGCCTAAAGTACAGACTCTGGCAATGCAGTGTCCTGCCATATCCATAGAGCCCACTTCTGGAGTAAAGCAAGTACTCAATTCTTCGCTGCATGCTGACACCTCCAGGAGGGTCATCTGGGGTGATTTTTGGTATGAAGGTCAGTTGACTTCAGTCTGGACTCAGAGTACTGGGTCATTGTGCTGGAGAAATAATTCCTCTTGACCCTGATGAAGGAGAAACTTTTCCCTCTACTCCAGTGCCATTGCACAGGTGTGACATTGAAGGCAACAAAGCTGCAGAGAAACTACAGTATCTGTGTAATGGTTGGAAGTTCCCCCAAGGATTTTCCTCTGTTCTGGTCTCCATGATGAGGCTGGTTTTGAGAAGGTAAGTCTTGTGTTTTGTTGGGGAAATGTGGCTGCAACACATTTTACAGCAGACAATGTCAGCATGACATAATAGCAGTATTTTCCTGTTTTCTCATTGCATTTCATGGTGGCAGGCTGCAGCATGCTATGATGTAAATGTTGTGACACTATGGTGTGGGTGTCTGCAAAGCCATGCAGCGATGTGTCTCACAAAAAACTACACAGGAGTCGTTTCCTTATTAGAGAATTGCACATGAAAGCTGTAGTTTTGATAAAATGAACACTCACATGCGTAATTAAGCAGCTACATGGTGTTGTGTGTCGCACCAATTTGATGATCAAGATGAAGTGCAATGATTTTCAAAAGTAATAAGGGAAATATAAAGAGCAATAATATAACTATGTACAGCAGGAACAAGACAGAACTGACATAGACAGAACATTAGTCTATGTTAGAACAAGAGAATGTCTTTGTAGATCCACAAACAGTATGATCTCAGTAATTTCTGAACTTGGAAACAGATGTACAGTATATTCTCTCCAGCAGTAAGATTTTGATTTTCAGCTCGTCTGCCAGAGAAATTACAAACAATGAGAAAGTGGGTGTGAGGGGAAAGAACCTAAGAAAATCCCTTATCTCCAAATGTCTTGCCGTGGCAATATGTCTTCAAAAGCCACAGTAGTAGCCACTCAGTACTCTGAGACATTCTCCATTGAAACAAAAATCATTCCTTGTCCAGCTTTAGGGAATCCTTTGTCATAAGCAGTAAACCTGGATTCCACTTGCCAAGTCAAACTTGCACTTTGTTATGGGGTAGCTTTTCAGGACTTACTGTCACAACTGAGCACTGTTAAATATCTGACCCAGGGTAGGTAGGCTTTAAACTGGTGAAGAATCACATGTCAAGTGCATGGGTGGTGTAGAGGTGCGTGTTACTTGTGTCACTGAAGAGACAGAAGAGATGGAGAAAGAGAGAAATACATGCCAGTAGATTGAGCCCAGGCACCTCTGTGGTGCTACAAACACACTCCCTCCTTCCCCTCTGCTCATGCCACACTATAATCTCAGAAAACCTGAGGGATGGAAAGCTGTTGCATACAGGTAAAACCTTCTAAAATGAAGGCCTTGTTGCCTTTGTAAAATCATGGCTCAGGGCTGTTACTTAGGCTAGAGAAGGACCGTGGGAAAGAGGCATAGCTCAATTAGAGGTAGGAAAACATGCTGCATGATTGTCGTGTGATCATCCAGTGGTGTGTGGTGACTGGTTGAATTAAGCTAGTGGTGTTTTAAAACTGTGAAAACAGCTAAGAGACTATAAAAGATGCTATGTGGTATTAAAGATGAGCTCTTTGCCTGAAGCTGTCAGTGTGCGTATGTGTCGTGACCCATCTCAACAGCGACAGAAAGCTGAGGGAAATTTGTCTGGAAATGTCCTGCATACTCAGGAGAAGTAATGAATGTAATGAGGAACTTTTACTCATTTGAATCCTAACTTTTACGTGCTTGGAAACTTGTGTGAAGAGGTAGGCAAAGGTGTGCTTCAGTTTGCAAGGAGAATGTTCACCAACAGCACAGACATTCACCCTTCTGAGTCTGAAAATTCATTTCTCACTGATTAGCATCAACTTCCTTGTGGATCAAGATATGGCTGGATTCCTGATTCTATTCTTTTTGCCTGCCAGTGCAGCACACCAAGTGCTGACAGTGAGCTGTATCAATGCTGATATTCAGGGGATGAGCCCTGAAAGCTGGCCAGAAGTGCCTCAGCCATGTGTGCCTCCCTTTGCATAGTTTCTGTCTCAATATTATGTTAAAGCAGTTCTGAGGCAGATCAGGAGAGATGTCCACCCACCTGTTTGCATGACTTAGATTATTTGAATTTATTAGCACTCTCTAACACAAGTCTAGCCTGTCAAACATTATAATTCAGCACTTGATGGGCTAGTCTAAGGCTACACTTCATGCCTAGCAACACTTTTTTCTGAGTCTCATTTCAGTTTTCTTTTCCTTTTTTCTTATATCATTTTGGTTTTAATATCAGTCAGGGAATTTTGAGGCAGTTGAAAAGCAGTTGGAGCTTTATGATTTTGTCCAGAATTTTTCTTTAAATAATGAATTCCTGTGTCCGAGGAATGGATAGATGTGTAGAGCCATAAAAATGAAAACCTGATTACCTAGTATTTATAGCCTTTCACTCCTTTATACAGTGGTGTGTTTAGCTTTCCTCCACTGGGTGTATCTGTGCCCCTGACAGGCACTTGGGCAAAACTTCTGTTTGCCCCTACTTCTCGTTCTTCAGCTGTTACAAAGAGGACCATTCTCCTTCACTCCATCACCTTGAGGTTGACACCCATGTAAGTAAATGTCAAATAATTCACATCAGAGATAAAAGAGTGCCTCTCACCTCATCTGGTCTGTCATGCTAGCTAAGTATTTTTCCAATAAATTTCCAGTCTAATTGTGAGCAGTAGGGACTTCAAATATGGTTAAAATATGATTTTGGTACAACTTGCTCCAACTACATGAAAATAATTCTCTCCCCGAATTTGATGATGGCCAGCTTTAATATAAACAGTCTCAGCAGCAGCAGCACAATGAGTATCACTGTCTTGTCAGAAGACCTGTACCTGTAAAGGCAGTTCTCAGCTGTCTTTAAGACTCATGGAGAGTGTTAACAACAACTAAGCAAGGGTTTTCTTCCATGAACTCCAAGCCAGCATCAGGGATCGTACTTCAGAATCCCACTATTACAGCAGTAGATGATCTATTGCCTACTACCTAAGTACAAAGGAAACTTGCCGCAGCTTAGAAGTGCCCACTAGAGACCAATGCTTCCCTGCAGCACTTCATCTTTTTTAAACAAGGGATAAATGCATTTCTTTAAGTCCTCGCTCCTGGATTTTTCTTTTCATAATTCTCCCAGTCGGGAGTGGCTGCTGCTAAAAAATTGTCTGGGGATTTGGGTCCCGGAATACTTGTACTCTCTGAGATGTGGTGAAGGTTGTAGACAGTCCTGAAGGGGCTCTGGTGCATCCAAACTGCAGCTCATACTCCTTCTGGTCCCTTCAGGCACAGTTGCTTCCAGCATAGCCCAGCCTGGCTCAAGGGGTAGCAAGACCAACTACCTACTGCTAACGTTGCTTCACAGCCAGAGATGCACAGGAAACAATTTTCATGTCTGAAAGAGAATCTGTGAGGCTTTTCTGAGCCTTAATCAGGATGAACAGGTGAAAACTTGTGGGGAAGGGGGAAGAACTTGAAAGAAAAAAAAAAAAAATGTGTTGGACAGTTTGGAAGTTTTTGTTCCAGATATTTAGGCTTTGTGAGTATAAATTAATTACTTTATTGAACAGTTATTTTCAACAGCAAAAAGCAGCTATGTATCCTAAAAACCAGCACATATTAATAATTAAAACATGATAATTTCAAGTCATAGCGGACAGTCTAATACTCAGCAATATAACACTTTCCAAGAAAAAAACATTCAGAGAAAAATCCTCAACTAAGAATACTCAGTAGTGCTGCACAAAGATTTCTGACAAAAAATCATTTCCTATCATTTCACAAACACATCTGCTGGTGCAATGAAGAGAAACACTGGGAGATGAAGTTCCTGCCTCCCTCCCTCCCTTTCTCCCATCCCCACCTGCTCCCCTCTGGGCTGCTCGCATCCTTCCCACTGGGGCTGTGTGGCGCAGAGGGGGAGGAGGCTGCCCTAGAGCGGGGTTAAGGAGCACGGGTGGTGGCTGGACCCAGGGTGCAGATACTGGTGTGCTGATGAACTGTACTGGCAGCTGCTGCCACGAGGAGAGATCTTATTTTCCCCCGCCTTTCCATCCCACTGTGCCCTTGGACAAGCACAGAAAACTGATGATCTCGTGGCATGCCTGTTCAGGGAGTTCATCTGGCAGCAAAGTAAATACCAAAATAACAAGAGGAATACTTTCCTGCTAGCTTAGGCCCATTTGCCTAGGGATGTGCCAGTCCAGGGAAATGGGATGGACAGTGTGCCTTGGATGGGGAGAGTCAGAACTGGCTGTGCAGCAGCCGCTGGGGTTAGCTCTGCTTATCCCAGAATCACTCTGTGAATTTAGTCTGGATCAGCACGCAGAAGCTTTTTCAAAAGTCTTTGAGGCCTAAGGTCCAGCTAGAAATGTGTTTTTACTCACCTTTGCAGAAGTGAGAAATCAGAGCTGATGCTAAATATAGGCAAAATAAAAGACACAGTGCAGAACAACAGTACAAATTTTAGCTTCCTGAACTAAGATGTGTGAGAGCATCTTGTACTGCTCTGTGCATTCACGTAATATTTGAGGGGTCCTTCCTATCACAACATGAGGTAGGTATAATTCACCACGTACTATGGCCCAAAATATGCTTTTATTGTGAGAAGCAATAGTAGAAATAGCACTGGAGTGATCCAGGATTTTTTCTCATTAGTTTTCAAGTTTAATTTCAAAACAAATGTTTGTTTGGGTTTCCCAGCTGTCAGGATCTCAGCTGAGATTCAAAGGACAACTGTACTTATTTGCATATCAGCACTGATCTTTCTTCTTCAAATGTATGACAGTGATTTTTACACTGGTGACATTTGTCCAACCTGATTCTCTAAGGTAAAGACAAAATGCAGGTATTACATCAATGCTTTTTAAACCCATATTTTAATGTATGTAGTGTGCATGTAGATATGATAGATATGAACTTATTAACTGAGATGTAAATTGCCTCTTCCCTTTGTTCTCTGTCATCTCCAAACTTTTGTGTAATAATACTAAGCCTAGTCCCCCAAAACTGAAACAAGAGAAGGGTGTATTTAGGCAGACACACTTACGTACAACTTGAGAACATAAAGATGCATATTCTGTACTACTCTTCTACTACTCTACTACTGCTTCACCTCACTTTAGACAGTGCCAATATATTTGTCTTTAGTATCTGTAGACTGACTAGTGCTGTGCGTCACTCAGGGAGAGGTAGAGGATACTTCCAGGTTTACCAGTCTCAGCTTTGCACCACCCATGAACTCCTCACCACTGGCTCTTCCTCTAAACTTCTGAGTAGCTTCAGGCTGTAATATGCCATACAACTAAAACAAAACAAATGGATCTACTGCAAGTACATTTCATTAATCCCTCTAAGCACAGACATACTTTGTCTCAGGCTGGGCAAAATTCAGCTTGTGATGAGCGATTGATTTCTATTTGCGCTCTCAATAAAGCTAAAATAGGAGGTTTACCCCAATGGAAAGGGTAATTAGACCTCTTGACTGCAGGGAACTACAGCACTGCTGCCTAAAAGAAAGCTCTGCAAGCACAGAACTGTTGTGCAGAAAACCTAACAGTAAAATTTCACTAAAACGATTTAAATTATTGAAATCAAGAACCTGAAAGTTAGTTATCTTGTCTGTATTTGATTCCTGTCCATTAAAAAGTTGTCTGCAGGACAAGTTGGGGCAATCCATAAAATGTGGGCTATGTACTTAGGTGTACTTCAGTATTTATGGTTTCTCTCAGTTTGCTCCAGACTTGGGGTGGGGGGTTATTAAATGGACAGGAATTATGAGTGTAATTTGGGGTTGTATGAGCTCAAGCCAATGTGACAGGTGAGGAATGGTATAGCAACTTATTTATCTGAGGTGGTCCCTCAGTCAAAGCTGGTACTCTGGCCCTTGGTCATTCTGGTTCAACTTTACATCGATATAAACCAGAAGAAACTTTGCTAGTGCCAAAAAGCCTGTGCTGTCATAAAGTGCACTGAGATCAGACCTGGACCTCGTGGGATTGGGGTGGTGGCAAGCGCTTTTGACAGATTATTTAGTATGTTGCCCCAATCATCTGAGATACATATTGACAAGTGAACTAGTTGAATCTGGATGTGGGAAGGAAACCTCACAGATTTCAGCTTTGTTTGCGTGGGCTGAAAGCGATTCTCCAGGGTTCATCCACTACTTCTAACTGCTCAGCTGTAAGTCTGAATGAAGGCTGCAGAAACAAAAAGCTGCCTGTGTAGACAAACCACTTGGCTCCATGCCCTCCTCAGTGTTTACCCAGGCTGCAGTCTGTTTTAGCAAAAGAAATCAAAGAATAAATATGCTCTAAGGTCTAAAGATTCTCTCAACTATGTAAAATCCAAAATAGGGGCTGGGAAGGGCAGCTGCTCATTTGCATTCCTGGCATCCACTGCTAACGACTGGAAGAAACTGTAAGAAATGCTGGTTTTGAGATGCATTAATGTTTAAAGGAAAAACACAGCTAACAGAACATTTTTCTTCTTCATTTTTGCACCTTCTGTGCTCTTTAGACACATATTTGAGATGCTCTCATACCTGACATTCCTCATAGAGCACGTGTGTTTGTTTTTGTTACTATGCTGATCTCTCTAGGCACTTTTTTCTAGGCTGAGCTCTGCAAGGCTGTATCTTCCTTTGGCCCAGGGTTTTCCTCTCTCAGACACACCTGACTTGCCCTAGTGACTTTACTTGGGTGTTGCTCTCTCAATCTCTCAAACCCTTTCCCAGGTTATGATGACTATTCCTCTCTCCCTCCTTTCTCCAAACTGAAAAAAAAATGTAAATAACAAAGGTTTCCTTGCAGTAAAATATACCTGTGGAACTTTATAGCACAGCAATTTTTCTTTTCAGATTTGCAGTGCTTCTGAACACACCTGGGCCGTAAACACCAGCACTTGGAGACCATTTATGTTTACTAGAGGAAGTCTGGTCAGGGAAACTGAGCACAGAATTGGAAGTATGAGTTGCTAAACTTTCTCCGTCTCTACCTGCAATGATTTCTAGGCATATTTTGTCCTAAGAGAACTTTCTAATGTTTACATTATTTTGCTAATGCTTATCATATCTTCCAGCATTCAGATGGGTAGAAGACAATGGTGGACAGCTCATTTTTTGGATTGGTCCTCAGTTAGATCAATGGTTTTTCTCTGACAGCCGGTTCACATCACAGAGCACAAATACCCCTGTACACCTCAGTAGGCCAGCAAGGTGGAAATCCCCATTCTCTTCTACTTTAGCAGAAACTGAGAGCCTCTGCTCTTGTATTAAGAAAATATTAGTCCTCTTTTCTGTACTGAGGTGCTATTGAGATCTAACGACAATTTCAGAGCAAAACTGAGCTTTTGTTTTCCCTGACATTTGTGCACTTGTTGTCAGCACCCAAACCCACATGGACTGCTAGTTTGAGTTACCACCTGAATCAGCTCTGCTTACGTATCGCTTTCCTGTATTGTTTTTGTGCTGGCATTTCTTTGGCCCTATTTCCTCCAGCAAGCCTCTTTCTCCAGGAGGAAGCCCAAGAAGATGAAATCCCAGCTCACTTGAAGTTAATCACAGACTTTAACAAGGCCATAATTTCAGCACCTAACACCATAAAGCAGCCTTTGGAACAACTGATTTCCTGAACTGCATTTGCTGAATATATGGTTTATTGTAAAGTTTCTAAGTAGTTATTGTTCAGAAAGCACCCACAGTGGCTTCTGGCTTTTTTTTTCTTTCCCCTGTAACAACACATTTTCTTGTTGTAATTTAACAAAATAATTTAAGGGTTTACCTTAATAAAGGATGGGATAATAATTTATCTAAACTCAGAATGGCAAAAAATCACCACTATTAAGGTTCTATAGGATTCTCCATGCATTAGCAGACGTAATTTCACAATCATAAATTCCCTCATGCCCCAAAAGCAGGGCACAGGACTGTCTTTTTCAGTAGAAATATGTTTTAGACTCAAGAAGTTGAGTCAAAACAAAGCTAAAAATCTTTACTAACTGCTCCATACATCAGGACCAATCCTGAACCCGAGCCTATATTTCAACACTTCATTGAACTGGAATTGAATCAGGACAAGCTCAGTCTCAGCTGGCACCAAATCAGAACTCAGAATCTTTTGCTGGTATGACTTCCTCCATGAAAATGAGATAGATGTCTCATCTCAAGTTATTTTGTCAACACCTCAAGGTGGAGATGCTGTGGTTAGTGGGAAGGCAGGAAGCTGATTTATGGTTAGAGGGAGGATGGAAAAAATTAAAACTTCTTCAGAAGAAGAGTAGATGGGACCATTTTTGCATGTAGCAATTGGGAAGGATGGCACAGGCTGACAAGCTCATGAGGCACAACGGGCTTGGCAGTGGTATGAGGAGCATGTACGAGGTGACTGAGACTAAGCTGTGCCTAAAAGAACTTCCAGACTACAGCTGTCACCCTCCAGATCCTGCCCCTTAGCTGAGAACTGAGAACACTTTATCCAATATCCAATAACAATGGCTTTTTTAGCAGTCTCACAACACAATATATTTAACATTTTATTGCACAACACGCAACATTACATGTTGCAGTATATGATGCTGCATGTTACATAGGATGGAGTTATCCTGTGTAGTGTATAATCCATCTAAGTATCACGAGTACGTGACTAAGCACATACAGTTTCCATGTGAAATATAAACTCATCTAATACAAATCAGTAGTAAAATCAGTGTGGCATATTCAGTGGAAAAGAGGCTTGAAAAACAAGGTCAGTAAAATTTGTACCTGTAAATCACCCAGAGTAAAACAAATAATGTTTAACTCTGTACAGTCAAAGAAAGAATCAGAAAATGAAAGGAGTAAACTGAAAATCAATTAGCATCTTGGCTGAAAGCACTAACAGAGTAAACACAGATTTTTTTTTTTTTTTGAATCATAAAAGCACATGAAGGAGAAACGTCTCACCTGATGTCCACAAAGCTGTCTAGACATGAAATGCAATATTGCTGCTGGTAAATGCATATACCCCTTAATCAAACTACTGCAGGTAGAAACCCACAATTTTATAAGAAAACATCAAATAAAATTACAGTGCAGTTTATCAACAGACATTCTCTGTGTATCCCTGATTATATTTATTGTGGGTTTATTCTGCTGAGCTGAATCCCACTAATAATATTCAGGGAAATATCTATTTGCTTGATTTGTGATAGGAGTTATTTTTATTCATGTTTCAGCTTCCCAATTGCAGATGAAGCTTTATTCAATGAAAGCTATTAAAAGCACAGAAAGAGACCTCTTCCCTGCCTGGTGGCACATTCTGGCTCTGTCTCACCCACAGGGTGATGTACAGCACAGACACGTACAGACAGGGTGGCGTGTGCCAATGGATTTGTTGGCTTATGTGGATTAGACACAAGGTTTTATCAACTTGTGCTTTCAACTGCAGACCAGATTTCTAGAAAGCAAGCTGGAAGCAAATGGTGCTCTAAGCCAAGCTGCTCAATGTTTCATGTGAATAGGTTAGCAGGTTGTTCCAGATCTAAAGTTGCAGGTTGGTTTATCCATCTTGTTGGTAGGCTCTTAGGAGAGGACATATGTTTACTAGACCCCTGGCTGAGCTACACACAGTCTGGAAGTCTCTGGAAGATATGATGCCATTATTCTTAAAAGAACCAAATAAAATGAAACAAACTGAGCTGCAGTTTATTTGGTTTCTCTTGGTCTCAGTGTGTAAAACAAGGTAAAAAAAAGGCAGTTGCAGAGGGCTCAGCTCTAGCAACCACCCAAGCATATTCACGGGATTAATGGGTAGAAATTGTGTTCCCTGATGCCTTAGTGAAGAACTCCTGTGGATAAGGTGGCATTTGGCTAAGGGTTGGTGTGGCACTTAAAACCATCACTGCACTTGTACTTTTTCAAGCCTTGCCTTGGCCACAGCCCACCCTCGACTTGAGGGCATGGGGCTGCCCTGAGCAGAGGTGGCACCTCCAGCTCCTGAAACAGCCCTGATTCAAGCTGCTAAAGTGCGAGATGTTTATAGTCTGGGGGAGATTTACGATGATGTGTTGGTAATTTATCAGGTTCTTTCCTTTCTTTTCCTCTCCCTCTCTCTTCCTCTCCCACCCTCCCACCTTCCGTCACTGGCTACATTTTAAATCATTGATGTGATTCTCAGTCATTCTCGTACCGGGATATAAATCGCTCACCTACCAACAGCTATTCACGTGTCTGCAGCAAAGTGCTTTCTATGTGGTAGTTTGAAAGGCAATGAGGAAAAACTGGTACAGATCAATAATGTGGGATTTTTGGGGTGTTTAGCACAGAAAATGGAAGGATATTCTTTGAGGATAAAACATCTGTTACAGCCCATTACAAACAGAAGAACCAGGATTTAATGGTGAGTCTGGCACGTGGCACTGTTATCGTCCTAACTAAATAAAGAATATGTGTTTACAAGGAATACATTAATGCTTGATGAGGCACGGATGGCACAATAAAATATCAGTTGCTTCATGTATTTATGAGGTTAACAGTGACTTTTCTGCATTTTGTAGGAAAGTCTGTCTTGCATTAAAAACCTCATGACGAGGAATTTCATAGCCGCAAACACCAGTGACATTGAAGAAGACACAGATAGAGGCTGCAGAGCCTATAAGGAAATATGTTGTCTGAAAAAATATTCTTACTGCTGTGCTGTGCTTTGGACTTCTTATTTTCCCCCTGTGGGGCTGAGGTGAGCAGACAAACTTGGCCTTCCCAGGAGAATCAAGCAGAGTAGCAGCGCCCTCTCCTATGCTGCAGTAGGGACCCTTTCTGTCTCTGAACCCTGTGATTTTTCCCCTTGCAACCCAAGTGTGATGCCCCTACTGCCACCATCACTGCCCTGGTTAAAACCAACCAAAATCTTTCTGGTTGCCTTCCACAGGAGCTGGCCCCTGAGGTGCCTCCTTGGAGTGCTACAGGAAAAGGTAGTGTCCTTTATGGGACACTTTTAGAAGAAATAACCCACATTCAGAATACCTATGTTAAGGTTATTTCTGCTTTTAGAGTGTAGTGTTTCCTAGTCTTTAAAAAGAGCTAAGGGGAAAGCTTTTTTACTTGTGACAGCGTTTCTTAAGCAGTCTATAAGGGAACATCTGATCACATCTCTACCTGACCTGCAAAGAGAAGCCCTTTATGAACTACTTTTATTTCTTCTGGGTTTTGGAGGTGCAGGACTGTGGAGGTGATCACAGTAGAAGATGGATTTTGAAAAGAATAATTTTGGCAACTTTATGTTGTGTAACCTCTTAGCTTTTTGCTTCCACAACACTCTAGCAGTGGAGTGCCGTGCATTTGCTTTTTTTTAGGGTAGCAGTAAAGTTTATTATCGTAACCCTTTTCTTACTCTAAGAAATGGGTCCCCTAAGCTGGCATGGCATGTAGTTTCTAGAATACTGTTGAATAAGGGATACAAAATATTTCACTTGACACTTCACATTGCCCCTGATTGCCAGCTTGAAAATTGCAAGAGCAGTGACAAAAGCTGAAAGACCCGTTCTGCTGGCCTGATTCATAGGAAAACAATATATTTTTGTTCAAGCTGTCACAGCAAAATCTCCTTAAAATGTTACTCAACACGACTGGATTGCAGAGTCAGGTCCTCTTTGAATAAAAGTCCTTAACTTTCAGAAGAACTCAAGGAGTATGGTTTCATCGTTTTAGCAAAAAAAGATGCCAATAGAGAAAAGATTAATTTTCCTGTCTCTTGTTGAATCCTTGAAGACTTTTATATGGTTCAGTATGTTTTATGAGCTGTGTTTCCAGGGATGCTGGCAGGAAACAGGGTAATCACTCTTTCACCATCATGTCAGCCTTATTTTAACTGGCCTCCACTGACTTTTGGGAAAATGAGGAGCAATTGGAGCCATCAACCAACTCAGTTTGTGTATACCTCTGTCTGGTACCTGACCTCACCAGTCCACCTGCTTTATCGACTTTACAGCACACGTGGGCCCCATCAAATTATTCTGGGAGGGAGGAGCAGGGCAAAGCGTGGAATAACTTCGTCCTTTGAGTGGAGGAGGTGGGAGTCCTCCTTGCAGCTCAGCCAGCAGAACTAGCCATTTTCAAATCAACAACTTGCTGTGTTTTCTGCTGGTGGCTGTCTGGATTGTGAGCTGGCAGTAAAACCCTGCCCTTCCCCTCCCACCTCTCCTGTACCTGCTTCATTTTATATATCTTTATAGGATGGTGAGATAAAATATACAATAATTTTTTAGGTTGTCAGAGCCAGGATCTGCTGTTCAGCTCATCCCAAAAGAATGCTGCATGCTTATACTCTGTGCATATATGTATCCTGTGTTCTCTGAAAGTGGCGTAGGTACACAAATATAAATCTCCAGTACCCTCCTAAATGCCTTATGCAGTCAAGATGTCCTCGGGTGAGTTGACAGAAAGGAGCTTAAAAGCTCAATTTTCCTTTTTCATTCCCTTCCAGAGTAGTTCCTGGGTTATCCTTCCCTCTGTATTGAGACACTTTACATCAAAATAATTTTATCATCGATTGACCAAATATACATTCTGAGTCTTAAATGCTGCTGTTTAGGTCGGCCAAGAAATCTCTTCTCCTGTCTCTAATCATGACCTGTGACAGATGCTGGGGGTAAGGGTGACAGGATAAGGATGTGAATAGAGTGACCTTGAATTTGCTATACTCTTCAGCTCACAGAAATCAGCTGCCTTGGGGCTTTGGAGATGAGAGTTGCATGCAGATGATTACATAGAGATGCCACCTATCTGAGCTACACTCAGTCAATCACTTTCTAAACCTTTTTTCCTGTGATGTCTCTCACCACAGGCTGTCAGTGCATGCCACGGTGCTACTCTATGCTGTATAAGAAAGCATTTCCTTCTGCTTGCTTTTAAAATTGCTCTGGATGAATTCACTGGGAACTCTTTAGTTCTTATTTTATGAGAAATAAGTCTCATGACTTATTGAATCTGTTCCATAGTACTTAGGATTTTGCAAGCCTTTGTCTTATGCTTCACATAGTTTGCTGGGATGAGCCTTTTATAAGGGAGCTGCTTCATTCTCTGATGATCCCTATTGCCCCTCTCCCCACCTTTCACAGCTCTGTTAGACTGCTTTGGAAATGGGGTGACAGTAGTGATTGCACTACAAAGTTACACAGTGACATAATGATGGTTTTCTATTCTCTTCTCTTTTTGACTACTGAGGAATGTTGCAATGCAAACTATGGATCTCAGCAGACTTGCCTAGTACCAGGTATCCAGCCAAACAGGCTTCAGTGACTTTAGTTTTCTAGTTACTATTTAAATGATGCTAGCTTCTCCATACAAAATAGAACCTGATTTTTTTTTCTTTTTTTTGGTTCTTTAGCTTATACCTAAAACATAGCACTGAGAAAGGGAAAAAAAGTGCTTAGGTGTGTTTTAACTGTGATTCTTAATTTTCTGATGCAATGGAGCTCGGCTTTGCAGCCTGAATGAGTTGTGCTGTCTTGTATTTTATATCTTCAACTGTTCCAGAACTAAATATGACTCATTCCAGACCTCAGGAAAGCGTAATTATATGGAATAAAGCCCACATTTGAAAGGGGAGATGGAAAACTTGTTCTTAAACCATTTGTTGAAATCTGAGTAGAGTTTGAAACATTAAGAGGCAGTCCCAGGGAAGATGGATTAGTGACCAGAATTCAAGAAAAGCAGTCAGATGTGAATAATAAATTGCATTTGTTCAAGGCTCTGTGGTTTCTCACATGGGCACTTACACGGTACAATATAAAACTATATATATGAGGTACAGTTTCCAGACTCTTTTTCTTTACTTTTTGTATCTGTCTCGAAGGCGGAGTGAATGTGACGTGTTTTGTCCACCTGGGCACATCCATAGAGCGCAGCACAGCTCCAAGTGTCACGGACAATTTGTGGAGTAGTATTTATAGCCAATACACAAAATATTAACGCAATGGCCGTCGACTCTGACTGGGCCCGTGAGCACGGGAGCTGAGCCAGCAACCACGCTGCCAGTGACATCGTGCTCCGCTCTGCCTGTCAGTCTGGCAGAACAATGTTTCACTTTTATCTTGTTCATTGTCAGCAGCAAAGTCACACCACACTGCTGCCTGCAGGCTGGTGTGGGGACCAGGAGTCAGGGACCATAATCTTTGTGCCTGTGAATAATAAGGTGTGTGCCTGCACGCTGACAAAGAGCACATTCACAAAATATGTTTTTAATTCCTTTTCCATTCCATCAAGGATTAAGGAGAATTCTTGCTGACTGTATGTGATCCAGCTGTTTCAGGTGGCTGGATTCTGGGATCTTGCTGCTTAGAAAGAGTGTTAGGCAGCAGGTCTGCACCTGGGATGTCTGCTTTTGAGATCCAGAGATAATACAGAGAGTTTTAAAGTACATGAGTTTTGAAAACTGGATGCAATGTAACAGCAGTTCAGACAATTTTTTAAAAAATCTTGCAAAGTTTTTTTCTGTGGAAATTATTGGCACTTCCAATAAACAATGGTGATTGTTTATTTTAATAATTTTTAATTATTTTAATGGAATAGTATGCTTCACCATGGAAAACATGGTAATTTATTTTAAAGAAACATCTGTGATTGAAATTCATTGAGGTTTTGGTTAAGAGAAGTGTATTTTTTAAAGGGTTTTTCAAAGAAAGTTGAAAACAATCCAACAACCAGTCCAACATTCTGACCAGTACTAATCCATGCATTTGGAGGGCACTGGTGGGCCCTTTGAGAGCAACCCACATCTTTCTCCTGTTTGCTTCTATGTCGGATTAGGACTACTTTGTTTGACACTATGTGAACACTTTCCTTGTAGTAGCTGCCATTTCGTTATATGCATCCTTGAAGCCAGTTAAGGCAAACAGAGACAATTTTAAATGAAAATGTGCTTGCAAATATAGAATGGCTAGAAAGGGTAACAATTTCACAGATTTTGTGTACACTGGATTAACATACTAAAAGCTACTTTCCTCAAATTCTACATCTCCAGTGTTTTAGGAAGTGAAGTTCATGCTTCAGGTTTCCATTCCTATCCCATATATGAAAGGGCATATCTCAGACTCTTGGCCTCATTGCAGATGTGCAGGACCATGGCTAGAGTAATGTGGAAATATGTGGATTAAGACAATGTCTCTGGGTTGACTTTTATATAGAATGAGAAACCTTGCAGATTAAAATGAAGCTCTTTTCTTAATCTGGATCAAAAAATCCCGGAAACATAATCTGGAACTGTTGGGCAGAAAAATAGTGCAAAAATATACCTGTTGCTTAGAGAAAAAGACATAATACCAAAGTCTTTACTACAAAAATGGCCCAAATCTCGGGCTTCCCCATTCCCCTATAAACAACAATAAAACAGGTGACAGAGGGAAGAGAGGTGAAACAGGGAGAGTAGATCTATGAAAAGATTGACCCCAGTTTCAAATTCAGGGAACTGAAACCCTGTGAGGGACGAATTGCTGGGTGACACTAGAAGTCTTTATTGCCCTACAGTCATCTCTACTGATAAGCAGGCTGAAGCTGGTGGATTGCAAAGTGAATGTAGGTAAACTCTACTAACAATTATATCGACTCATGTTAGACTATCAGTTGTGGTTTGTACACTCATCATATGCTGCTAAATGTATATAATGTATGTAATATATACATACATTATATATATGTGTTACAACTGAGCTGTGTTGTTGAGACTCAGAGATGTGAACATCTTCCAGATTTGTGGCTAACTCAGGTGAATAAATTTCTTCCTAGCAATAGAAATCATAAAACAGATTAGCTAGAGACATCTGCCCACGAGCAAGCCAGGACCCTGGGTGAAGGTGGTCTTGCCTTTCAGTCCAGAAATACACAAATCATGTTCTAATACAAAAAATTTGACCAGAATAGGGTAGATCCCTATGGTTTAATTAATTGATATAGATAGATATTCTTCCTGAATTTCAACTGTTCTGACACAAGGACTGATAGAAAATTCTGCAGATTATATTTATTCTGTGTTCCTGGAGATATTTGTTCACCTTGGAGGAAGATAGACCCCTGTGGTTTCTGTGGCTGTGTCGCTACTAAGCTCATCACTGAATACACCGTGGCTCTTTGTAAGACTTTGATATTTTGCATAAAGTATCCGAATGATTTGGTTCTTCTGTTTCTCTGTTTCCCTTACCTCTAGACAGGACTAAAGCATGTCAGATAAAAAGTTGTAAAGACGACAATAAAGGATGTAGTATTGACAAAGAAAGAAAATTATTTTTGTTTTTCCAATTTCTTTACTGAATGTTTATTTCTCTCTTCCCGAATACCATGAAATGTTAATAATGCCAAAAGTCTTGCTGTGATAACTTGATTTGACATCTCCCTATATTTTGGCTCTGGCTGTGATCTGAAGCTCTGAACTCAGAGATTAGTAAAATCCAGAGGTGGAGTGCACGTGGAGATAACATCTGTCTGCCACCAAGGTGTCTTTTACAGGGTAATCCCTTACGCATGGAGCTGAGTGGGGCTGTACGTCACAGCACCTCTTGCTGTGATTGCTGATCATGTAGACATACCCCAAGCTAGCTTTAAGTGTCTCATTTGGGTAGGGCTACCAGTAAAGCAGAAGAAATTTGGTGTTCAGCACAGGCTGAACCACCAGAATGTTCTTGTCAGTGGCTGGGTGCATTTTGCTACCAGACAAGGCCAGTTTAAAAGAATATTGCATGTTTAAAATTATGTCTGCATGTATTTCAGTTATGTTTTTGACCACTGCAATTGAGGTTCCTGACTAGCACAAAAGCCAACTAAAAAACTCTGGACACAGAAAAGGGTCCTAAAAAGGGTAATAAAGAAATAATTTCTCTCCCACTGCAGGTGACGTAGGACATCCTCACTTTTGCCAAGATGATGCCTGGCCTTACAGCCCTATTCTTTTCTTTGCTGCTCTTGCTTTAGTTTATGATCTGTCTCATATTTTCCAGTATAGATGCATGTGACATCTTTGTAATGACAGCCAAAGCAAGCCAATTTCTTTCCAGAAGAACTGTCAGAGTACTTTTCTTGGAACAGGGCGTCAATTTGATGGAAGCACTTAAGGAAATAATAATTAAAGTAGATCTGCAGTCAGATAGGAGGAAACAGTAACCCTTGATTGGTGGAGAAAGGAAGAGGAAATGGCCTTATTGTGGATCTGGGGCTAGTACTTCTTGCACAGGGAACACTGTAGAAGTACTCCTTGTCTACAGTCTCATTAGTCCTGTATTTGCGTTACAGCTCAGAGTCAAACAAAAAGCATCCCTCTGGTTCTTTCCCTCCCCCAGTGCCTACTGTCCTGCTTCCATTTAGCAAAAGTGACCTTCTCTGTCCTCATGTGTTGCGCTTCCAACTCTTTTGGCTCTTTGTCCACAGCAAGCGCTAAATGAAATTAAAAATAAAACAGAAGCATAAGCTAAACTACACCCTGTAGTATTGCAACCATGTGTCCTATAACCACAGTAAAATACTACTGTGATAAATCTTTAAGTAGGGGTCAATAAAGCAATAATACTGTACAGTGGAAACTGATCATTTAATGTAATGACTGATTTATGACACCATTAACTTGTCCTTAGCGTTGTCTTAGGACAGTTTACTGAGTGCTTGTTAAATACTGAAATAAAATGTTTCTTGGTGGAAATACTTAAATAAGAGTCTATAAGTTATTTACAGGTGTAACACTGGTCCTTCAGTCTACCAGAAAATTGAAGTCTGCAGTGCAAAACAAAACACATATACTTTGGCTATTTTCAGTCACTACGGTATCAAAGACAACATGCAAATGTGTGAAAGTAAATACAATGAGTAAATAATAGCCTATAGCAACTGAGGTATAAAAATTTCACCTTTGGGAGATAATTTTTGTTTATCTGAAGTAATTAGGAAATCAGTATGACTGGCAAGAACCGGTCAGACAGTGCCTTTGGCCAGCGGAGACCTGTCACGGGACTCCTGTTTCTGATTGTGTGACTAGAGGGATGTTGCAGGAGGATAGAGGATGGTTATGTCAAAAGTGAGAAGAACTTAAAATCTCTGTGAAAGGAGGTAATGATTGTGGTAGCAGGGGGCAGAGATCTCGTAGCTGCCATTGAGGGGTCCCGTACTTTCCTCCGCATGGTCAGGAGGAGCCAGTCCCTGGCTTTTTCCGCCCCAGCTGGAGAGCATCCCTTCACTCACACCTAGCCTGTCTTTGTCACTGATAATGGAGTGCTTCAAAATGTTCTTTGGCTGAAGAGGTGTGGGCTAGCCTTAGTCCAGGCTGGATCTAGACCTCGGGGTAGATTACTCTGCATTGAGATATGCTTATCAAGACAACTGTTTGTTTGCTCCAGAGTGGAATGGTTTCCTAAGGTCTATCCAATAGAGACAGGACCTTAGTGTGAAGCAGTGGAGTGTCTGTAAGGATACAGCTTTAAGAACATCAGATGTGTTTGTGACAGTTTTCTGACACAGAGGCCAGCTGGATTGGAATGGCTTTTGACCACACAATTAAACCTTCTAGCTTCCAAACCAGGTGTCAGCATTCAAACTGAGCATGGTTCCTGACTTGTGCTCAGGAGAGAACTATTCTGGGAGAGTGCTATTCTGTACTGGAACCATGCCAGGATCTGCTCCAGCAGTACTGGGACATGATGAATTCTATTGCCCTGAACCATTTCCTGACAAACGAATTTATTTTATGCATGGAGTTTTAGAGGGCTGAGGCAAGGATCTGGGATCCGTACAATCATCACGATATTTTTATTTCATGCTAGTGTAGCTCCACTGATTTCAATGAGATTACTTTAGATTCACTCTGGTGCAACCAAGATGAAAGGGTTTCTTCCATTTGGATTTTGGAAGAGAAACATGCACTTTCTCCTGCTTATAACTAAGTCTTTTAAAATTTAATGCATGGATGGACATGAGAGAAGAAACACCAGAAGAACTAAGAGAATAATTATTTTACGAGGGAAATATGTGGGGAGGGATGGGTGGAGCAGGAAGTAGTGGTACTGGGAGTAGAAATATACACAGAAAGAATCAAGAAATAAAGCTAAGACTGATACAGCATAGACGTTATCACAGGTGGGAGATAGGAGACCTGGAAATACAGAAATGCTAATGGACAGACAGATAAAGTAAGAGACCCTACAAAGCAGTGATGGGAGAAGGCGGGGTGCAGAGGAATTGGATGTGTGCCCAGTTTGGAGCAGGCTCTTGAGACTTGTGAGTGGGGAGGAGACATCTGGATCCAGCAAGGAGAATGGAGAGGCTGAGATGCAGAGCTCAGAGAAGGAGAGGAAACTTAGATAGAATCTCTGTTGGATGCAAGGAAGTGTATGACACACTGGGCTTTAAAATGCTTATAAATCAGTGTCAGGAACAACATCCTGCCAACAAATGCAGGATGAGCAAAATAGAAACTGAAAACCTCACTATCATCCTGGGAAAAAACACATTTTTAAATGCTGCCTGCCTCCTACATGGAGCTGAATACATCTGAAAATATCCTCTAATTTGCATACAAATAGCTACATAAATTGGACTTGATCTTGCTTGTGGTTGTAAACAGAGGGATGGGAACAGGAGGCAGCACAACACAGAAAATGTTATGCTGGACTCGATTTGCAGCTCTGCTTCAACCTCACTTTCTGACCTAATGGGGATGGGGAGACCATATTCTTGAGAGAACAGACTCTTTCTGGGATATTTAGAGTAGGACTGTGCTCCTTCATTTTGGATATTTAAAACTTACACACCTAATATATATAATTATCTGAGACAATTACCTTAGGCTTGATTGATACTGAATGGAGGAAAATAGGTGGAAAGCCATTCTTCTGACCTATTATAAATGCCTGTCTTAGCAGGAGATGAACGGCCCTTGGGAGATGGGATCTATTAGCAGTCATAAAAAGAACACAGTGCAAGTACATCGGATTCAAATGTCCAAATGTTAGGCATCTGAATTACAGCAGATGAGTCCAACCTAAACTCCCTTTTTCAGGAATTTGTTCGAAAATACTTATTGGCAATACCTAACATTCTCTGTAAGTGTGTTGAGAGCTTCAAATGTGACATGTAAACATACATATTACTAGTAGTAAAAATAGCCTCAAATTTCACATTTTTAGCACTCGAAAGGTCAGATCTTGTAACAACTAAAACATTGAAATCTCAGTATTTCAAAGTATTTTTCTCACTCCTTTTCCCCTCCAACTTTAGTCATTGAAAAGAAAAATATTTGTATGCTACTTCTCTGCAGGCCAAGTAATATTACATGCAGATGATGATGTTTTCTTCTAGAAATATTAAGTCTATTAGAAAGTAGCTTTTTTGAAACTGTTATTTACAATCTTAAACAGAAGTAAAATCTGAATCTAAATTAAATCTAAATCTATACATATACATATATATAAACAAAATTTTGTATAGCCATTTGTTTGCTAAATTTAAACCATTTGGTTCCCTCTATATCTGATAGAGAGGTCTCTCTGAAAAGGCGAGTCATTCCTCACTAAAATGGACACCCAAGGCAGATGACATAAATAAATCCTTATTTTAAGTGCACCTTTTCCCTACTGACTACTGGGAACATGGTTTAGACTAAGGGATATTTACATGACTAAACTGAAGACAAGTCTCATGCATCATGACCTCCTTGCAAAATCATTGCCACCAATTTCAAAAGGCCCCAGGATCACTAACGTTACTCCTGCCTCCACAGCTTCCTCTCAAGGATTTTGGAAGCAGTGAGACTACCAACATCACTGAATCAGCTCCTGTGTTACAAACAGCAATGATAAAAACATGTCTGCAGATGCTTTCTTAAACCCAGGCTCTGTATCTCCACGTTCCTGCAGAATACTCCTTCTTCTGGGAGGCTGTTCTATAGTATAAGTTTTATTTTGTTTTAATTTTGTCAGCATTACTTGTTCCAGCATGAAGAATGATCAGTAGATTTTTGCTGCTCCTTACCAGTTCCTTTGTTGCTTGAGGTCCACATTGTACCTCAGTGTACCTGTCTTCTTGGCAGACTGCACATCCCCCTGTGCTCTGGATGTGCTTGACTGTCAGACTTGATGGATCTCCTTTGAAAGAGCCTGCAACCATGAACAGGCTCCAGTTCTTTTCCTGATACCGCTATGCATGTCTTGTCCTTTCTCTTCCTCTCTGCCTTTTGGCTGTACATCTCCTATCTTATGTTTTGATGCTGAATTGCCTGCACTTCAGTTCACGTTCTTCTCTGTTTTCTGGTTCTCAAATATCTCTATTATCTCACAATGCTTTACCACAGAGCTAGCTTCTTTCATACTCACTGTCACATCAACTAAATTTTTTTTGCCAATTTATTGTGTGTGTTCTGCAGCATAGCAAACCTGTTCCCCAGCACTGTCTGTGTATCACACTGCTTTTTCTGGCTTGTTAATATTTTCATGTTCTCCTTTGTGGGTAACCATTTTCATGTAATTTATGCCTGTGTCTTTGTGTTCTCCTGTGCTTTTCCTGTTTCTCAAAGATAGATACCTCCACTAAAACAAGTCTAAAATCCTCCATCCCTGGACAAATATCTGAATAATTTGTCAGTGCAGTGTTTGTGAGAAGATCTCTGATGTCTGAGTAAACAGTTCCACAAAATACCACAAGAGTTTTTGAAGTTATCTCCATTGAGGGGTGATTGTTACACCCACCAGTTTCCAGGAGGTCCAGCCCTACCCATAACAATAAATAATTCTCTTGCCAGAATTCTTGTTATTCCTTTGTTAGAGCTGAGCTGAATCAAAGTAATGAGAAGTCAAAGCCTTTTAACTCTGCTCACCATTAAACTGTTGCAGGTGGTTAAATGTTTTTGCCCAGATAGTTTACAGACTTGAAATGAGCTAGCACAAATACAATCCCATCATCAGCTGGAGATACAAAGAGTGAGGCCACTTCCATGCCTTTGATATTCACATCATAATGCACACAGATATTCATGTCCCAGGTTAAAAAACAGGAACAAACCAGAAAGCACATGGAAAAAAACAATGCTGAAAAAAATGAGGGAGAAGTACCAAAAAGAGGTGGGCAGAAATCACTTTTGCTGTTCTCATTTGAGAGGGTTGAGTCTTTCATGCAGGTCCTCTCTGATGGGCTGGATGTTGTGCTTCCCCTTTCCCTGACAGCTGATCCTGACTCTGAGTATTGTCTCAGACATTTCTTCTGATATTAGAGGGACAGAAAAGCAACCTTATTTGCTCACTTCACAAGATGGCTTCAGGTAGAGAGTTAAGGGAGTTCGTACACAAGGGACTCAAGAATACATGTGCAAACTTTTACAGAATTTCATGGGAAATTTGCCAAAAGGTTAGGTTTAGACCAGACTGTTTTTCCTTAACCTCCCACCTGTGAGATAAAATCAAGTTTCTGATAGAGGCATATGTCTGAAAGCTGACATAGATCTGTAACTCTAGCTGGGTAAGAGATTGATATGGAGAGTAAAGGAGCAGAGAGCGTTTGGGCTGAGAAGTAGAGGTACCCTGAGACCAGTCCTGACTGCGGCTTAGCCACTTTCTGTTTCTGAATTAAACATTCACAATTCAACTTGAAACCAGTGGCAAATTTAGGTCAAATTGAAAGAACAGCTCTGCTGAAGAAAGGCAAGCAAAGAAAGAAAAAATCCCCAACCAAACAAAGTGTTGGCGATGTCAGAAAGATTAGTTTCAGCATTCTCCAAGCACAATGTTTCAAGTTTTTTGAGCTGTATTCAAAAGGAGTGTCTACTGAAACATTCCAGCGCTCAAAATCCTGGTGATTAGGACACGGGCCCAACATGTTGAAGACCCAAAACCTCTACCTGATTTTGAAAGGGAGTTTGAATATATTTCTTCTAAGGAGACTTTTCCCACTGAACAATCAAATAGTGCTTCTTTAGTTATTCAACTATTATTATAAACAAATATTCACTGTGAAGAAGGCGACTCCATTGGCTAGGAGTCTAGAGGAGGGAAACCTGATCTCATGTCTTTCTTCCAAGTTGCATGACAAGGGGAAATTGGTCCCAGATGAGTGCTTTAATCAGCTTATTCTGGAGAGAGGTGACAAATGCTGCTGCATGCTTTTTGTGGTGTTTTTAATGGCTCCAAGAACTAGTTTTTCATGCATGCTTTTTTCCCTTTTCTTTATTTTGTTATATTTTAAAAAAAATCTTTTGTATCTGAAATTAAAAAGAAACCTATCAATTCCAACTTTCATCCAAACACTGTTTTATTCATTTTGTGATGTTTTTTTCCCTCTCAAATTTTCGTTTTATTTCCTCAACTTTTCAGTATGTGTGTTGAACCAAAGAATAAGTCATTCCTGTGGCACACACTCAGCTTCCTACTGGATTTCCAATCCAGTGGAAATTTGTAAGGCAGAAATATATATTTCACATTTTCTTTTCTCTGTAGAGTGAGTGACTGAATCTTTTATTTTAGGTCATTGTTTAATAGCACTCTACTGATTTTGTAAAATCATAATTTCAGTATCAGAAATAATGACCTCATTGTCTGGCCCATTAAAAATAGCTCATGAAGGACACAAACCCCACAGATTATATTACTCTCCATTATTCCATTTTTCTGGGAAGTTTTTCTTTCTGTCATGCTTTATTGTACAAGACAGAAAATAAAATAGTTTTGCAATAATTTCTAGGCTTTTTTGCATAGTGTGCCATGCATCTTTTTTAATGTTTCAAATTCTTCAAGTACGAAACATATCCTAGCTTTACAGCATCGGCCTTCCAGGAGCTTGTGGGAACAAAGGATTTAGAAAGTCTATGGTAAAGGGATTACTACACATTACCGTTGCTTAATGACTATTACAATGTGCAAACTCAGATGCCAGTGCCAAATCAGCACTTTCAGTAAGTAGTAGGGGAGATATAATAGACAGGAAAAATTGGAGTCAGTAAATTTTTTAACCAGGAGACAGGCTATTTCCTTGAGGATATAATTTCTTTTGTTCATATGTGGCAACTCAGATCTCAAGCATGTTGACTCTCCTTCTGGATGTACCAAACTCTTTGCTGACTATCAAGGAAGGCAAAAGAGCAACCTGGGTACGTAACTGGCTACATACGGACCACACTGCCCATTTCCTGTTATTTGCATGCTTGATAGAGAGGTATTCCAGTGAAGAAGGCTGAAGAAGGCTTCCTGCTCACTGGGGCCTCCTTCTTCCCATGATGTTCCTCCTCAGTGGACTGAGCTGCTGAAGCCCAGTGACTGAGGTAGAGTTTTCCATGCAGCTGTGCACACTGCCTCCAGCCACCTGCCAGCCAGCAGTTGTGTTGTAAAGCCACAGCTCAAAAGGGAGGAATAATGATGAACCTGAGCGAGAGGGGATCTTGAGCTCAGGCTTGCTGCATGGTCTCACTTTCCCATATTTCTCGTTTCCTCATCTGTTGAAATAGAGATGATGGTAATTAACTTGCAAAGGTGGTGTGAAGTTTAATTAGTGCACGCACTCCTCAAATGCAAGATAGGTTAGTGCTGTATTTCTGTAGTGGCAATTTTTAATGTGTGAGAAACAAGACACATTATTCAGAAGCTGCTTGTATCTAAAAAGAAGGAGAGGCAGGGGGTGAAGTAAGAGAGCTCTTGCTGGCATGTCTTTCAGTGTGTTGATAGTACTGGTCTGGAATGAAAAGACTAATCAGCAAACCCATCTTTTTAAAATATGTCCTTTGGGAATAAAATAATTTTGAACTATTACCAAATGCACATGGATCCACTTGCATGTCTAATGACCTATTGGATATAACACAGTAAGACTGCCTCAACAGCAATAACATTTTTGACAAGAAATGTAACTCTCAAATCCTCTCCTGGTATAAACAGTGCATTTATAAACTGCTTGGCAGTGAAGGTAATTATCTCCTAATGAACAGAAAATTGTGTCTAGGGAAAAATCATGATAGAGAAAGAGAAGTAACTAATTTTTAAAATGGAATTATACATGTATTGCTCTTATTATAATAATTAGTTTTCTCCTATTATGCTTTTTTTCCCCTATGTTCCAGTAGACTATTAAATCAATAACAGTCTCTAATGTGTCTGAAAAAAGTTAAAGACAAATGAACTTTCCCATATGGATGTAATATTTGCAGCCATAAATAAATTCTTACAGTTTTTGTCAGGCTTTTCACACACCCACAGATCCTGCTATCAGCTAGTAAATCTTTGTGTAAGACGCTATGGGATCAGATTTCCCTGGATGAAGTGTTGGCCAAACCAGACAGAAAATAACATTGCAGAGAAACTAGTATTTCCAAGTTCTGTCTTCCCTTCCACCCCAAGTAGAATATTTTCTTTCTGCTTTTCTGCAGAATTTCCAACATGATGTCTGCTTGGAGGGAAGGCAAAGCAGATAGTGAGTGTTGCTGGTGTGCATTTCATTGTGATAGCAGAGAGGATTGTACTGTTGGACAGCTGGGATTTGAAAATTCAGAAGTGTAGCAAGTCACCTGGAATCACTGCTGTATTTTCTTCTTCTAGCAGGACATCTGCTCAGCTGGATCAGTCAATGTGCCAAAAAAAAAAAGTCTCCATGATTTCTCCAAATCTCTTGAGATTCCTCTGCACTGCACAAAGGGCTCCTATGAATGCTTTCAGAAAAGGCTTGCTTGCAGCTAATCACATAATACTTCATATGATACTGCACTTTCCTACGGACTATAGCTCCTCAGGTAAAGACTTTCCCTGGGAGTCACATATGCACATACTAAAGCAGTGAGGTTGCAGAGAATACTATGGTCTCATCACTGACTCCATTAAGACAAAATAAAATGGTACCCTTTTTATCAAAGAGAGGGTGAATATGAAGTATAGAACCTCGTTGTCTTCCTGGAAGTCAGAGCAATGCTCTGTATGGTGTTAATGCTGAGTAATCCATTTATTTTTGCATCAAGGGATGCTACTATTTTCTTATTTCTGGGGAGTTGCTTCTTTTCCACAAAATACTTCCTTGAGATTTCTTTCCTTTTGAAGCCATGGCAACTGTAGCCATGGCTTTTACTACCTATAAGCATTATTAATGCTCCAGAGTTGAGTAGTCTTCAGTAATTAACAGATGAAAAGCATTGGCTTAATAACCATAAGACCTCTAGTCATCAGGGTATATCTTATATGCACACTGGACTTGTGTACACAAGAGGAATTTGATGATGTCAGCTACAGATTGGTCCCTACGATCACAGAAAAGTAAATACCTCTGAGGGACTCTGTAAAATCCCTGCTCATCCTCCTGCCCTGGAGCTGGAAAAGTTACAGGATTAGCTATCACTCTGCTGACATCTTGATTGAATTTTGCACAACTTTTATCGCAGAGTTCCCGTGATGGAGATTCCCCCACCTACCTCTGTTGGCTTGACAGTCCCATTCCAGTCCTCTGTTATTCTCAGTGTAGACTGTTCTTGGTATGCCAAGAGAATCATAGAATATCCTGAGTTTGAAAGGACCCACAAGGAACATAGTCCGACTCCTGGCCCCACACAATACCTGCCCCTCCATTTCCCCTCACAAGGAGTTGTAGACCACAACAATGTCTCCCCTTAATCTCTTCCCCAGGCTGAACAAGCCAAGCGACCTCAGCCACTCCTCATAAGGCTTCCTCTCAAGGGCCTTCACCATCTTCACAGCTCTCTTTCGGACACTCTCTAATAGCTTTATATTTTTCTTGTATTGTGGTGCCAAAACTGCACACAGCACTTGAGGCAAGGCCACAGCAGCCCAGAGCAGAGCGGGACAATCCCCGCCCTCAACTGGCCTGTGGTGCCTGATGCATTCAGAACAAAATTGTCCCTCCTGGCTGATCTCCTCTCATCTAGAGCTGAAGTTTTGCTGGCACTTTTCCTTCTGCCACCAGAGATTTTAAACTCAGCTGCTTCCTGGTAGTGAAGTGTACATGGGGAGGCACCAAGGTTCTTCCAGAACTAGTATTCAAGACACCAGTCCTGTGTGTTCAACACAGGGCAAATAAATAATGGTCTCAGGTATGGGTTTTTTTCCTTTTGAGCTAATTACAACCCCTGGTTCTGTATTTATACACTAGATAGAAGGGCCTAAATTCTGCCCCTCTTTTAACAGTTACCTAAAATTCAGGACTTGATGCTTTCCAAGACAGCAGTGGCTGGAGACATTTGGCATCTGTTTGTGTTCAGGTCTTGCCTATGAAAAGTATCATGACAGACTGGAAAACAGAGGCAGTATCACTGGGTATTACCAAGATGATGTGCTAGGTGTGCAATTAAGTTCGATGCAATATTAAACTCCCTATTCATGAATTAAGAAATTTGGATACGTATATTGGCTATGTCCTGTTGAATAATTAGCCAATCAATGCCCTAAAGTGCAGTGCATGTTCTGAAGCTGTCTGTTAGCAAAAGCCATTAGCAGACAGGTGTACATTAAGAGCTCTGCCATGGGACTGAGTGCTCGAATACCTCTCTTAGCCATATCACAGTATAGATAAGGCTGCACTGACACAGTAGAATTAAGACAGGATTGAAGCTTTAGCTGGAGCACCGTGCTAATGTAATTTCAACAGCTTCAGTAACAACCAATACAAGTGACAACATTGTCAAGTTTGTGCTGTGGTCTAGCCATAAAAGTACATAATGCTGCATCTTGCTACTGATTTTTATCTGTGCCAGCAAAACCAAGGTAGGACAGATGTGCCAGCTTCTGCTATGAGGCATGCACAGAAACACTGATTCCAAGGATGAAAAAAACCTGTGGGTTGGAGGGAGCTGTGTAATCCAGGAAGAGGAAAGAGGCCAGTTGGCAACTAATTTCTTGCTGCCTTTATTTCTCTAAGAACTACATCAATTTTCCTGTCTGGATGGGGTTGCTGAAAAGCACAACCATTTTAAAAGCTACTTTTCTCTCCCCTTCAAATTCCTGACTCTAAACAAGTTCCACACACTTCTCACTGGAAGAACAGTTTTAGAAAAATCAATGGATTGAAGTAGTCCAAGCCAGCATAAGAGTAAGAATTTCCATTTGATGAATACTGCTCACATAAAAATAAGTTTTTAAATGGGGAAAAAAAACTAGGAGGAAAATGATTCCTTAACCATAAAATAAGCCATATATTTCATTTCTCATTAATGATGGAGCTTTGTAAGCAAAGCAGTATATTATATCTTTGCATTCTCTCTCTCTGTAAACCATGGAACCATGAAATAAATTATGTGCATTTGCCTCCTTTAACATGCTCCTCAGTTGTACTTTGCCCACTAATGTCTACTGGAATTACTTCTAATATTCCAAACTTCTGTCAAGATGTCAAACAGCCTCTTCTTCTCTTGGTAGAAGAGAAAGAACTACCACAAAAAACATTTTGTTCTTTTCCTCCAAAGCCATATTTTTTGCATATGAGGTTTGGGAATGACAATTCACTCTGGGATTTATCTTTGGCATGAATGGGTTTTAGATTTACAGTATTTTCAAGTCCCAGTAATTAGGGAAACAAAAGAACTAATTGAAATTTGTGCCTTGTTAAGATACAGATCTGACAGTGTCTTAAGCCAGAGAAGTGGAATTGATTTTGTGGAAAAACCAACTGGAGAAAAGAATGCTGTGCCTCTATGATTTTTACATCTTATCTTTTTGCCTTTTTTCTGTGTTTTTGCCAAACATGACTGGTGGCATGGAACGAACTCTGTGTGTGTCTGTTGAGGAAAAGTAGAGTGGGCCTGTCGTTATATGCATCAATATTCCCGCAGGAGATTCCTCCAGCAGATTCCTGTAGAATGGAGACAGGTCATGCCATGAGAAAACTTAACAGGCTCTTTTAAAGGAAGTGTGAGACTGTCAAGGAGAATCCCCTTGGCCACGTGTAAATGTGACATGGCGCAAATTATTTCTCATATCCGGTCACTGCAATAGGCATTGGACTGAGGCATGGTGTCCCAGGAAAACCACATGCTCAAATTCTTCCCACAGCATGGCACCTTTTTTGCAGGAACCTTGCCTTCCATCTCATGTTTCTTTTAGCAGCATCAGTCCTCCTCAAAAGATCTCGAAGGAGGGCTACCTGTCATGTCACCAGCTTTTGCTGGTGGGACGGATGGAGGTGCCTGACCCAAGTGCAAGGTGTGCTCTAATGGGTTAAACAAAGCCAAATTCTACTCCCTGAAAGCCAAGCGACCTGGGCTGGCTCAGAGACACCTGAAGCCTCATGTACGGTGAAAGTGTTGTGTCAAAGTCACACACATGGTTTATTTCTAATAACAGGGCAGATGCATCTTATAGGTTTAACTTTTCAGAAACCTTAATGATCCCCAAAAAGTATCCCAAAGAAACTCACCCAAACCCCAGAAACAATCCCAGAGGAACAAAAAAGCTCAAAGATAGAAGGAATAATTCTACAGAGATAAGTAAACTGGAGATTAGTTAAGACATGCAAGCTGTGGCAGCTTTTGAGAAAGAAAATAAAAGAAACCACAAATGGAGGAACATTTCCTGTTGAAGACACTAGAGACACCTGAGGAATAACATGAGGCATAATTCAAGGGCTCTGAGTCTTTCAGAATAATGCAAAGATAACACTGAGACATCTCTGATGGTGTACATGAAAGCCTTTAACTGTACCTGTACCTGTACCTGTACCTGTACTAGGGTGGTCTAGACAAGCTAACCATGAAAGTAGGCTGCTTTGTTGCTTTAATTTGCCTCTTTCACCTCTTACATCTCAATGCTTGCTTACGAATATGAAGTAAACCACACCTGGGGTTTGAAATACCACTGGCCTGTATTTTCTCTGGTTGCAGGTTCTCAAAATGAAGAAACGAAGACACTTGGAAGTCCTTGGATTAATCTGGTGAAACAAAAGAGGAATGCTCTGTGTGTAGCAGTCAGATCCCAGCCCCAGAGTAGTGTGAAGACTTTGAGAAGGCTGTCAAAAAGTAAACAGAGGAAAAAGGAAATATTTGAGCTCTTTAAATTTGGCTCAAACATGCCACATCTAGAAATAGCTATCTCCCCTATTTTAAAGTATCACAGATTAAATGCCTTTTTAAACTTCTTCAGGCTTAAAGAGATTTACTGGAGACTAAATCAGCCTTGCAAAATCCTTATGGATGATGGTGATGAGCTTTTCTTGATGAGTACCGTATTGGGATGAGCACGTGAATTATCCTTCAGGTTTTTTTTAATTGTTCCCAGGCCTCAGAGAAAGAGCTGAATCAGAGAAATTTACATAAGAATTTTGATATGTTGCCCTACTGTTTTCTTAGAGGCTTAGTTTAATGTAGAAAACATCTGCCTACCTTTGAGTGCTCTATGGATCATTTGGTTGTTTGAGAAATCCCATTTCACTCCTTTTCCTCTATTGCTTGGCTGAGAAGTGCTTGGTCTTAGTAGCTGTCAGCCAAGAGAAAAAAAAACAGAGAAGAAAGAAAGAAAGGAAGAAAGGAAGAAAGGAAGAAAGGAAGAAAGAAAGAAAGAAAGAAATATAGAAAGAAAGAAAGAAAGAAAGAAAGAAAGAAAGAAAGAAAGAAAGAAAGAAAGAAAGAAAGGAAGGAAGGAAGGAAGGAAGAAAGAAAGAAAGAAAGAAAGAAAGAAAGAAAGAAAAAAAGAAAGAAAGAAAGAAAGAAAGAAAGAAAGAAAGAAAGAGAAAAAGAAAGAAAGAAAGAAAGAAAGAAAGAAAGGAAGGAAGGAAGGAAGGAAGAAAGAAAGAAAGAAAGAAAGAAAGAAAGAAAGAAAAAAAGAAAGAAAGAAAGAAAGAAAGAAAGAAAGAAAGAAAGAGAAAAAGAAAGAAAGAAAGAAAGAAAGAAAGAAGAAAGGAAGAAAGGAAGGAAAGCTATTTGATGCACTTATCAACATATTTTTCCCACACTTGGCACATTCTCTGTCAGAGAAGCCCTAAGCACTCATGACTATTCAAGGCCAAATGTAGCAGACATAATAATAGATGTTAATTAGAGTCTTCAGAAAAATTATTTTGATTTAAATGGTGTTATTAATAATATAAATAATGGCATAGATTCCTGGACCTGCTAGGTAGGCCTCATATTAAGGACTGCATCCCTGATTTGTACACTGTGCTCTGGAGCAAGGCTCTGTCTCCCAAGAATTTCCTTCCCTTCTGAAGAGTTAATTCCTCTTTCTGTCTTCCAATACTTAAATCTAAAAGCCCCTTAGGGCTTACAGAATACGCACTAGTTGTGTTTAACATTTGCTTAGCAACTTTTGCATCATTACTTTTCTGTAATTAGAACACCTAGTGGCAATGGTGACAGACACGGTACAAATTAGTGATATAAACAACTAATTTCCCTTTCAGTCTCCAAGAGGGACATTATCTCTGTTTTGCTGCTTGATTTTGACTGTGTCACAGTGAATCTGAACATACTTTTCTCCATACCTTACTAGTTATTTTACAAAAAAGGGAATAATTTTTCCACATCCCATTACTTGTCTTTCTGTTATTTCCTGAATTTTACATGTGAGAACAAGCTATGCTGCCTCCTATGGTAATGTTTTCTCTTTTCTGGATCTTCCACGATGTTGTATAAAAAAATGCTACTACACTTTTCTAATTTTGTCTGACATTTCTAACTTAGATAAAGTTTATAAAACAAAAAATAATCCAAAAGGGAGAAAAAAATTCATAAGCAGCAGAAAAATATGAACTTTTCTTGACTGTGTAGCAGAAGCTAGACTTTCCCCACATAATTTTGCACAGGAAAAGGACTCATTAACAGCTTTCCTCCAGGTTAGAGGGATTCCGTAACTTTGGTGTCTTATTCTTTGCGATGTTCAAGGGAGTCCTGGCTACCCAGACACCTGCAGGTCTTCTGGGATTCCTCTGTCATGTCTTAGATAACCCATGGGATCTCAGATTGCAGGACACACCTTTGTTTAGGTACCTGAACCACTTCCCAATAGTCCAGACCTGGGATTCATCCTATTATGTTTCTATAATTATATAATCTAGATCTGGTGATGAGAAACACTATATAATCACTATAATAAACATGGGCATCTATTGCTGTCGGGAGCACGACCGGCACCCGTGTGAGACACCTGTGAGGGCAGGTAGACATGACCCGGGATCTACAGGACACTCTGCCCTCCAGGGCTGGCAGATGAAGGCAAAGTGAGAGACCATACAGTATTTAGAATCACAATATCTACTTATAACCGGCTGCTGTGTCCTATCCTCAGTGTCTGGTTTGTTTCTTTATGGTCCGTGATAAATCCTGAAACCCTGCGGATGTGGTACATGACTGGGGCAGCTTTATAATACTTCTCCTATTTGATTTATAAATTTTAGCTAGTCGTATTTCTTGCAGTGCATCTTTTCTCTATTGGTTTTGATTTTGGTTGGATTTTTTTTCCTTCTCAGTAATTGAAAAGAATCATGAGGGATTGCCCAAAGGAGAAAGGTTGAATTTTTGACATAGATATTTTTCATCTGTTTTAGCAGGCATTGAAATTAAATATGTGTTAATAAAGAATAAGCTTTTGTTTAGAGTTTTATTACTCTAAAATATTTTTTTCTCTGTCAGCACTTTCTTTGTTCATTTCATGCCATAATTCCAAGGTTTTTTACAATCACAAGTGCACTTTTATGATAAGTATGGTCTTTCTTTTAATCTACCACATGTACTATCTTTTATAGAACATGAAGAAAAGCAGTGAAATAGCCCAACTAACCTACTTGTTATCTCCCACCAGGTCCATGTGAGGCTTCTTGAGTTTTCCACTCTCTCCTGCTCTCTAGCTGATAAGCAAACACAGTGTTGAGGCTGGAGTCCAGGACTTGTCATAAAACATCTGAGTGCTAAGACATCTGACGCTATGTGTGTAAAGAGTGCTGCTTTATTCTCTGCCATGCACTTCCTGTGTGACCTTGGGAAAGTCACTCACTTTGAATTTCAGAAAAGGCTGTAGGAACTCAAGGTTCAGCCAGAAGCGGAAGGCAGTGAAGCTGAACTGCAGAAGCAAATGAGTCCCTGAGATCCCAGATGCAAAAGAGGTCACTGACACTGCCAAATCTTCATGTGGCCTTGTGTGCCCAGCGTCGGATTAGCCAAGGTGAAGGAAATAACACATTTTAACAGTATCCTGTCTCCTTCTGCTTGCTTGGGGCACTAGAGCCATTGGGACAGTCTCCACGCTAGGGTTGCCTAAGAAATTATATTCTGTCTTTCCAGGCTTGAATTAGTCTTCACTGTGTGGTTTCACATGCCTAGGGGCGTGGCAAAGTGTCCTTAAAGAATATTGTGCATTTCAGACCACTCAAATGTCCAGTGATAAGAGCACAAGCATAGCAAAGTGTTATGTAAATGTGGTCAGGGTTATATGGCATGATGTGGGTGGAAGTGTTACACTTTTCATTTCTGTTGTAAAGGACTAAATATATAGTTTAAGTTTGTTCTTACAGATATTCACATTTGTTATATTATCCTATTGTTATATTATCCTAAACATGTACTTTTCAGTGCTGTTTTCTGAAGCTTGGCAAACACACAGCCCCAAACCGTAAAATACAGACAGGCTTCAGTGCCCAAGGCAGGATGTGAGAGAGGCACTGTTCTGTGTCCAAACTCATTGTAGTCTCTTCTTAAACAATATGAACAAAATCCTGTCCAGTTTACATCAGGCAGGGAAACCAGTGTAGGTAGGAGTTTTGGGGATAAAGAATAAAGGAGAAATTAAAGCCTCAGGTGCAAGGGCAGAAAGTCCCAGACAAACATGGCTCTGACTCCCTCTATGAGGGCAGTTTTCCCTGGGGAGAGCTGAATATTTTTTAAGTGGACCCTTCTTTTATACCAGTGAATCTTAGGGGTGTCGGGCTGCTGGTTTTGTAAAAAAATGACAGCTTTAATGGTTTCTTAATATCCCATAATATTTTATATCATAATATCCCCTCACTGCTTTAAAACGAAACAAAGAGATGCTCCTTAACTCCAGTAGGCTTTTGGTGTTGTGACCTTTGTGCAGCGCTGGAGTTATACAGTAAGGAAAAGCTGTCCCTGTCTTGCATTACAGATTCATGAATTTCTAAACTCACAGTATGGCACAACTGCTGTCTAGTAACAATGGGAAGCTGGCATCCTGTCCAGTGGAGCATGAACTCCCAGGAGAGCAGACAGAAAGCAGTTGAACCTGGAATAAAAGGTGCATCTGTGGTGTAACAAAAAAAAAGCAGTACCCTTCCCTGTTTCTTGTCTCACCACTTTCACCTCATTTTCACTGTATATACCTAAGTACTGCTTGTGTCCAATGGAAGTGACAAGAAGCACTTATGTGAACAGGCAAAGAGCAAATTAGCATTAATGTGAATTTATTGACTGATATGGCTCCAGCCAGGGAACAAGAAAGTGTTGAAATACAGCAGTCCGAGCTCTATGGCATCTACATTTTAAAAATACCTGCCAGAGTTAATTTCTTATGCTATTTTTAATACTAGTTATAAGCAAGAACAATCTCTCTAGCCATTGAAGTCTGGTAAGCACATCTGTGTCTATATCAATATTTTAATTTTTAACTGAGAAGAGCAAAATATCTGGATATTTCCTTACTTGCAGGGCTTTCTTTCGCCTACTTTGTATGTCTTAATTGTGGGCTTGCATATGCCTGAGTTATTTTCAGCACTAGGTGGTCACTGCCACCTTACCTGGTGTGACAGAAGCTTCATCTTGTAAAACCAAGGTATGAGCATCATTGTGAAGGATCAGTGGGGAGGTGAGGAACAATCTCTCAGCACCAGAATAACTCCATCGAGTCCAGCTGTCCCAAGGCTGTTGCAGTTGATTTCCTATTGCCTTTTTGTGATCAAGCTCTGGATCATTGTGTCTAAAAACATGTTAACTTCTTTCAAAGTTTTAGGGAACTGGCACGCACATTTGCTGCTTCCATTTCGGCCTCAAAGGGGGATTTTTTGCATATAGTGGTGGGACAAGGAGGAATAGCTTTAAACTGAAAGAGAGTAGGTTTAGATTAGATATTAGGAAGAAATTCTTTACTGTGAGGTGGGGAGGCACTAAAAGAGGCTGCCCATAGAAACTGTGGATGCCCCATCCATAGCAGTGTTCAAGGACAGGCTGGATGGGACTTTGATTAATGTGGTGTAGTGAGAAGGGGTTGGAACTGCATAATCTTTAAGGTCCCTTCCAACCCAAACCATTCTATGATTCTATGAAAAATCAGCTACCTACCTGTGAAGGTTTGTCCTTGTCAGTATAATAAGAAAAATGAAATTAATATTTATATCTCATAGTGAATGTGCACACACAGGATAAGCACTGCTTTCAATGGATTGTGGTTTTTTCCAGCTTGTCTTTTTCCTTTCCAGGGGCTTTCACATCAACTCCTTTTATTATTCACAAATAAGATAACTGATGTTCTGGGCACTCCTGGATATTTTAATTCTATTGATAAAACCATGGTGAAAACATGGTAAGAAACTATTATTAGAATCAGAACAGAATGCCTCTAGGGAAAAAATTACAAGTAAAGAAAGGGTGGGAAGGGAAGAAAAGCATTGTTTGGTTTCTGACTAAGTTTTGGAGTTCATACTGCTGCAATGACTTTCTCCGCAAAGGAACCAGTTACTTTTTACTTACACTGAGTAAGATTTCTGTTCATCACTGATGCTGTTGAGGGAATTTAACTGTTCTACACTATTTTATCTGTGTAGATGGACTTGAAGATAATGAACAAAGGATTTGGGGAGTTTTTCTTTAAGGGTCAAGGTTGAAATTTTACCGTGTTTCCTAGAAAATGAATGAAATTAAGCAGGATAGTTCTCATTCATCCTAGATTCATTCAGTCAATATTTTAATAGGAAACCTCTTCAGCTTTTTGAATCTCAGTGTACTACTCTCCTGACTCTTGAGTGGCTCTTTAAATCCATATGCCTTAATAACATAGACTTTGGAGCTTGTACCAAGTGCCCTTCTGAAAAGAATTACATAATTATTTCAGTCCTTTGTAGATTGGAGAATAAATGATCTGCCATTTTTGAAAGACAAACTATTAGAAGTAGCTACTTCTCCATGTAATCCTGTACATTACCTAGAGTTTTCTAGCCTTCCTTGGCCGTATGCAAAAGAAAATATCAGACACTGACAGGCTTCCACTTAAATTATGGTAGGGGAATGATACAGAGGGAATGGGTGGGGTATTGTACGGTGAGTTCTGAGCTGCCAAACAGTCACCACAGTTATCATACGAAAATCCTCTCCTACAAAAAGTGCATATGAACAGAGAGAGGAGAATCTTTGCCCAGTTATAGCTATAGGCTGCATTATATGGTGGTGCTGTCCAAAATCCGAGGTTTCCTATTAAATGCCTAGAGTTCCCACATTATTCTTGCTTTAAAATGGTAGTGGTTTGAGTGAAAGTTTGCCTTTTAGATATATTTTGAAGTCCTGTTTGCTTGTAGTAACTTGCTTGGAAGTTTATAGCACTGAATTTTGAGGATGATTTGCAGTGATTACTTGTACCTTTTTAATAGCTGTCATCCAGGAAAGAATTTTTCATCTGATCTGTACAAAGGTGTTAAGTTGGCTTGTGAAATGTCTGGGACCATGCTGTTTGGATGCAGTCTGAAAGATCTCCAGTATTTACATGAGAGAAGACATAAAATAAATGACCAGGACTTGTTTCAGATCACAAAGCTTGCCATATCACATAAGGGTGAATGCAGCACCGGTCTCTCTGGGACAGCTTTACAGCTACGGGGTCCTACACAAACCACCAAAGGCAACTGAGGAATGCTGGTGTCCTCATAATTTTCCATTGAATATGCACACTTGATAGAGATCTTCTCAAGGGATAACCATCAACCACACTGCCTTAATGTGAACAAATTCTAAACAGAGAAGGTCTGAAGGCAGTTGGAAAAGAAATAGGAATTCTGAAAGAGTCTTGAATGCCATTAACTAATTAACTTTCTTTCTGGGATTCGTCATGTTTGTGGGTCTGGTCCAAGGTCCAATGAGGTCAATGAAAACATGTCTTCAATCAGGAATTCTATTTGTGAAGTATACTCTTTATTTGGCTTCTGTCACCCCAAGACAGGCAAACCACTTATATACAAGAATATCCCAGCTGTTGCAGTGCAGTGAAATATAGTCCAGCTCTACAGCATAAATGTGACAAAAATCAGAAATTGTAGAATGGTAGGATTTTTGGAAAGAGAGTTCTTCTATAGCTTTGTATATAGCATCCAGAAGCAGAACTTCCCCTGTAATCTCCCCCTTTTTGCAGCTGTGGGCAATACCCTACAGATAATATGCTATCTTTTTCGTGCCCTCTGAGCTCAGCACATTTTAAATGATGCCATGGTATGTAGCAAACATTTTACCCTATATACTTAATGTTTACTGCCAAAATTTCAAAGCCCTGCTACTCCTCTTCATTTGTACTGTGCCTGTTACAGGATTTTCTTCTGAGTGGGACACACATGGTGGCATAAAGCTTACCTGAAAAGTATGTAAAGATAAGACTGAGAAGTGAATGTGTACTCATTTACATGTATAAGATGTTTCAGCAGCTGCTGGTGTTCAGACACAATTATTTCTCATGAAAATGTTTGGAAACAGTTTTGGTTTTTTAGTGTAATCAACTCAAGTTATTACATCTGGGGAAGATTTGTCGCTATCAAAAGTAAGCACCAAAATACAGTTCTCTAAGTGGAAATCAGTAGCATTAACACGATTCTACCTATGGGTGAATGGATGTTGCCTCCTTCTAGTCCATCATGCTGAGAGGGCAGCTGCACATGGATCTGGGAGGTATTTGTTTTATATGCATATAGTCTTGTCTTCCTAAGGACATCTGTAAAGTAAATGATTGGATTTAGGTATAATTCCACAGTCAAATTAGTATTGTTCTCAGAATAGGTCTGGGAAAAATTCAAACTGTGTGCCATGCTGGTTCTTAGAAGAATTTGCTATTCCATCTAACTTGAATAAAAGATTTACTGAAAACCTCTGAAGGGATAGGAAGATCTTCAGAGCACTCATTCTTCCTTGGTCAGTTACAGTAAAGGATGTGACAACAGACTACTGAAACACAAACTGCACAGCCTCAGCATGGTTGGCTGGAACAGGCTCAAAGGCATTCACTAAATTTAACATTAGTTGTAAGTAAGTATGATTCAGTTTCTATTAGCAGATAAAAGAGATTCAAACCAAATCCAGCACTACTGAGATATTTGAAATACTTAACATGGAGCTTTGATATCTACAGTTTCAATCTTGATTGAAGCCTAAATGTACATGTAATATGCCTGTGCTGCTGAAAAAGTATTCATAGCAGTGGAGAGCATTGCCTGGTCTGCCGAAAAGCTTGATTACCTACCTGCCTACATTAGTTTCCCCGTGAAATACAGTGTTTCTAAAATGATATGTGTAATTAGAGACATTCTGTCAAGCTTGGAATTGACACCAGGCTGCAGTAGCCAGTGTGGAGGAGCTCTAGCTTACTGCTTTATGATTAAACTGATCTTTTCATTTCTGGCAAAAGCTAAAAATCCTGGTGTAAAGACAAAATTAATTTCACCTTGATCAGAGTTGAAGTGTGCTTAAGGCGGGAAAGATGCACACAGACTGCAGATGCAGCTTAGACGCTCTCAGCACCTCAGACCATAAAGAGTCCCTTGTCTGCCTTTTCTGTGAGTCACTGGTTTAGCTCTAATGTTGGTTCCACCAGCTCCTTTTTGCACAGTGTGTGATGTGTTATGAATATTTGTGTGTAGTATCTGTGTAGCCTGTCCTCTCGTCCTCCTTTGGCTTGCCCACACTTTCCCTTCCCACCTGCAGAGCTCCTACTGATTTGTTATATTTGATATCTTTCGGTGTCTTACCACTCCTGCCTCAGAAGATGCTGCGTGTTAGTGTTGGAGAGAGATTTTCACTGGCCTTCAGACCTACAGCTAAATTTCTCATGATATAATTCCCAAAAGAAAGCACCCTGGGAAGTATTAGAGGACAAACCTGACAATGTGTTTGGTTGTATCATCATCTGTGTATGTTAGACAGGAGCAGCACATAGTGAATTCTGTCACCTTGCTCTCCACTCCTTTTTGAGATCACTTTCAAATATATAGAAGTCTTTATTCATGAAGACATGAACTGGAAGCACTTAATTACGCAGTGCTATGTGTTGTGAAACTTCAAAAAAAATTAAAAAACCCCTTAACAGTTAATATATTTGAGGAAAAATATATTTGAGAAAAAAAATTAATATATTTAGATTTCTTTGTAGAAATAATTACTAATTTCACTTTGTACCTTAACCATATTGAGGTATTGAACTTACCTGTGATATAAGTAGAAATGTGCTTAAGTTCATAAACTCTTCTTATTCTTTCTCTGTGTTGCTTCATACAACACACCATAATTTACAGATGTAATTTTCTTTCTACTGGGGCTGAAAAGTCACATAACTGCTGTCTCTGACTTGGCTCCATGTTCTTCAGTGCTATAGCAGACCAAGTATTAGAAAACCCGATTTGAAACACCTTGGAGACTTCATAGGATAATCACTTGTAGGAGCTTTGTTTTCAGACAGTATCATCTAAAGAACTGATATTTAACAAGCGATTAAAGAAGAACTGAGAGGATTTTGGTTTTTACTGTAGCCCCATGGGGTAGTCTTCAGTTGAATAATTCAGATTCATGGTTTGAGGCAGAAAATTACAGCAGATTGCTGGAAACAGGGTATTATTTATCCTTCTAATAATGTGTGAAGCTTTAGTTTCTATCTTTTAACATACTGTGTTGGTTCTTTTCTTAGCATCAATACAACAAATATGAACAACTCATTCATACACAGTCCTTGTCTTCTTCATTCTGTGCATATGTTTTGCAAGCATCATTATAACTATTTGTGCTCATGTGAATAACACGGGCTTGGAAGTCCACCTAGTATTCAGTATTTTTTAAATGTTGGCCTCAAATTTATTCTGATGGGAATAATGCATTTTTTTTAAAGATACATTTATTTACATACTTGTTTTTTATCTGGAAAGGTTACTCATCTCATGATGCAAACCTCTTCGGAAACCTATCTTGTTCCAGAAATATTTCTGCTGTCGTTAGAAATGCTGATGGAATCTGTGTAAGTCATAAAATGTTCAGTTACTCCTCTGTAAAAGGAAAAAAAAAAATCTGTATTTTATTACAACAGCCTCTTTTTTTTAAAGTATTTACCTTGAAAAGAAGCCTTGAAAATGGTACGTGATTCAGTTTGTCAAACTTCCAGCTTCTCTGAACAGCAGCATGATCTCAGCTTTGATCCATTAGCTGTTAGAGGTGTTCTTATTTGTCAGTTCTATTTGCTAGTTATATGTGGTGAAGAAAAGCAAGGGATTTTTATTAAGATTTAAGTAGCTAAGGCCAAACTTTTTCTTAAACAGCACAGATTAGTATCATAGAAAAACAGCTGATGTTGCAGAAGGATGTGATAAATGAAACTTTGGAGCATTCCACTGTGTGCACAAACAGTCCTGAAGAATTTCAAGCTGGGACCCCTACCTGTGTCATGCTTCAGTCGGTTGGGCTCCTGCTTCTTCTCTTCATTATTTTCCATTTTTAAGTCATCACAGTGTATAATTTACCCTGACCACACCAGTATAATATAACAGTTATTGACGTTTAGCCCATGGTTTTGTATTAGAAATGCTCTATTTTTAGAAGTTTCTAGCTAGACTATAAAAAATAACTTTGGACAGGCTTGGGGTTAGGAAACTTCTGCACAGGCATTGTATTAAAAGATGCAATTGAAATTACAGGCTGTATTTGGAAACAAGCATATGCAGCTAACTTATGTAACAGAACTCTAGTCACCCTCTGTGCACTGTGAGGTCCCCAGTAAAGCATAGTCTCAACAAGATTTTGCTCGCACATTTATTAAATCCTTTTACAACCTTTATGCATGTTTCTTCTACACATCTGCTGTATTCCTAGATTTTCTGGGGGGGTTTCTGGGCTTTTTTTTCATTTTTGGCATTTGTTTGTTTGTTTGATTGTTTGTTTTAATACCTTGATGCACATCCATCTCTCTTTACCTGAAAGAACTGTGTTGTTACAGATGTGGCAGTAGGCGAATGCTGGGTGATGCCCACACAACCATGGAAGCTGGCAGCTTAGTCTTTAGTTGATAGTTGGAGGTGTTTTCAATTCCTCTGTACCTTACCAGTTACATTCATAAGAGTCTGCAGAAGCTGTGAAGAAGTTGTGAGGTTCTAAAGGCCCTTTACCATCCCTTTCTTATGCCAGAGGGATGTTGGCAGGATGGATGGGGCTTAAGCAGAGCTGTGCCAGCACTCAGGCACTGTGAAGAAGAAAGCCCAGTTAGCCTTTACTAAGACAATAAAATATCTACAGAGCTTGGAGAAGAGAGAAGTAAGGAGTACTATGACCTAAATTTTCCATTTCTAAATAAATCTCAGGTAGTAGTGCTGGTGGGGCCTTTAATTTTTTTTAGAAGGAGGATGTGGAGAGTGAGAGATGAGTTGTGAGTTGCTGGAAAGCTGTCAGTTCTGTTTTGGTTAGGTTGGTTTTTTATCTTTTCTGTTGTCTCCTTGCATGTCAGCCTGAGCAGGGGAATGGACGTGGTTCCAGGATCACTGAAGCATAATTGCTTCAAGCAACGAGCCAGCTGCTCGTTGTACAGATTTGGTACGATAGGCAGCCGGGCACTGAAGTAACAGTCACCTACCTAGGGTCTGTTTTTTCCAGATCAGCACAAAAGAAGATGTCACCTGGCAGAGGTACTAGAAGGTTATGAAAAAGAATATTGAACCATATCTAGCAGCTTGGGCTAAAGAAGAAACCTCTGCTCCAGGATCTCAGCAGTGTGGAAGGGAAACTGAATACGAACAGACCCTGAGGGAAGAATGAGATAAAGTGAAGGACACAGTTTCCAGGTATTAGGGGCGGATTCAGCCTGCCTGACATAGGTGCTAGACAACTTTCTGGTGTCTGTTGAAGCCCCTAACTGAGATGCTTTGAATCCATGTCCAGTCACAGGGGAAGGCAGCTGCTTGTGGAGATTTCCAGAGACGGATCGCATCTGAGTGAAGTACTGCACACTGGACAGGTGGGACCCTACCTATGGCAGATTTATAATCATCAGTAACAATTTACATTTGTCCTTTAACTAAAAGGAGCTGTGTCTAAATTTCTTCCAAAGCTTCTGTATACATGCACACATATCTGCCAAAGGGCTAACATGCAAGGCTCCTATTCCTGGCGTGTGAGAAGAATCTGACAAGTCGGTACTTTGCCGTGGGATGTGCAACTGCATTTTAAGTCCTTGATCTCAGGAGATATGGAAGACAGAGGATGTACTCTTTGGGAATATGCCACAGGGATTTAAGAGCTTCTAGACACATCTTAGGCCTCAGAGGCTTGCAAGTGCTACATATGCAAAGACTGGGTTCCCAGCAGAGCATCTGAGCTTTCAACAGAGGATGTATGATTAGGTTTTGTCCCTTAGGATAATGAGAGTCTCCATTTTCTTCATGCATATTCAGCATATATAATCTTTTAGGCTTGATTGATTTTTTTTCTTTTTATACAGAGAAGAGAAACATAAGGTCATTGTTATTAACTTGACTTTGAGAGCCTGAGAGTCTCTGGAATCTGTCTTTAAAATACTTATTTTTCTAAGTTCTTCAGAATTTTGTTCTGTAATGTGTTAAGTTGTTGTTGTGGGAACATTTTCTTCAGCAGCAAAGCTAATTTAAACTATCCCCTCAGTCAAATAAAACATCTGTAATGTCGCTGTTGGAAATTTCATAACAATTTCAATTGCATATTTCTAAGGATTATACTAATTTTAAGATGGAGAGGTTAGTACTAAGTTATGTATGCAAGTATCTATTAATCAAAACAGCAATAGATGATCTCAAAGGAAAAGTACCTTCCCAAGCTTGCCAAAGAAAGCCCAGCGGACAAAAGCAGCAGATCTGTTTGAACATTTATGTTTTGGTGTTTCAGGCTGTTAAGTACTTTGTCTCATTCTGGACTGAATGCTCATTCAGATGAGAAGAAGGCAAAAGTCACTAAGACTAGGAAGGTGCATTTCCAAGGTGTATTAGGACTATAATTCAGCTACATCCTAACGAAATGCCTCCATTTTCTTCATTCACAGAGTTGTGAACAAACTGCATTCAAGAACCTCTTTCTCCCTTAAAAAAAAACCTTAAAAGGCTTCTGCTTCTAACACTTGTGGACAGCTTTTAAAAATATGAGTCAAATGTAAACTCATACAATGTTGCTTTCCCAAGTTAGCTGGCAACCTGAAATTACAAGGCTTGGCCAATTTCTTTAATAAACGGCTTGACCCTAAAAACTGCTGAAATGCCAACACAATGACTCTTGCTGCAAAAATACATAGTTAATGTATGTCTCCTAAAATCCATATATACATATATCTGTGCTTCAGGAGCTTCCAGAAAATCTCAGTTTGAATGTACTCAGCTGCCAAGATCTTCATCTCACCATTCCTCACCCTGTCCCACATTCTGCAGGCACAGAATGGCCTGCTAGTTAAGAGCTGAAAAAGTCTTCTTCTCCTGCCTGACAATGATCATGGAAAAATGTACCTGAACTACCTCTGGTAGCAGTCAAGTGACTTTTTTTTAAAAAGATCTCTACTGCAGACCATGAGTAATTTCCAGTATAAGAAAGCCCTACAACACTTTGAAAAGTAAAAAAGTCTGCTGTATTAATGTGAGACTCTATTGTAGCATTTACCTGTGCTTACTAAGGATAAAATAGGGATGGGATTATGATAATTCAGTTTTAACTTTTTAGTCTACTCAGATAAAAATCTAGGCTGGTTTGGGAAGTGCAATCACTAATACTATGGAAGCACAGCTGGATTAGAATAACATTAGAAACTAATCAATGGATTATCTTTTATTGTACTACAAAACGTCATTTGTCCACTCTAAAGTGGCACTGGAGCTGTAAAATTTGGGTTTAAATTTGTTGTGGAAACTCCAATTTCCTGTTTCTCTGTGAAACAAAACCACATAATGCTTTTGTTTGGGGTGAAAGGGGGAAGAAAATAAAGAAAAAGACCCAGCCTGTCCAGATAATTTCTAAATTATATTCTGCGAGTGCTTTTAAACAAATTCATGAATTTCAGGGCTGCTCAAGATTTCAGCACCTTGACTATCCCTCAGCTGGCCAGACATGATGTTGCACACATGGGGTGCACACCAGGAGGTGGTGGGTCTGGCAGCCTCTCTCTAGCCCTGCCAGGGACTACAGAAAGGGAGTGTCTCTCCGGAGGTGGCCAACAGGGAATTTCTGATCACTTCCACTAATTAGTCCATCACGTCAGGCAGCAAAGAGTTTAAAAAGTAATTGTAGCATCTCAAAGTAATTTTCTGTTGCTAATGATCTGGTTTTGTCACATGTATAACGGGACTGGGAAGCAGTACAACTTTCTTATTATTTCACATCTTGACCACTTTAATTTCCTTACAGTTCAAGCTTTTTTATTCCTTTTCCATCAGTTTCCTGAACACTTATTGTAAATAATCTCTGAATGTTTTAATACTTAACACCTTATTTCTACTCTGATGCTCATCACTAGTGAGTTTTTTTTGTAAATTTTCTTAACTGAATCGTCTTCTTTTTCCAGTAAAACCTACACCTGGCTGAGAACTGTGTCATCTTATGCAATAAAGTACTTATTTTCAGTAAAGTAGTTTCAGGGCTAACAGCTCCCTTTTGAAGTTAATAGGAAGGTTGATACCTACTTCTAGACAAAAAAGGTCTCTGCACGGGAAGGTGTTTTTTCCTCTCTATTCCCAAGGAAGTTAAAAGCTAAACAAGTTTATGTAAAAATCAAATTATATTTAAACAAAATTAAGTCATGCAAAGAGTATTACTGTAACCTGATGCCTCCAGAACTCACGCCTCTCACTTGTTTATACTAGGATGTGGCTTAGACCATCCAGTTTCACATGTTAATGGTCTAATTAAAACGTGAAGTTTAACACCTGGAAAAGAGTAAAAATGTCAGAAATCTGTAAAGCTTATTGTCTTTGTTTCTGAATCTTTATATGTGTGCTGTACCAGAGCATATGTCCTCTGCTTCTATCAATTTCACAAGGAGATTCAGGTGGCTCTGTGTCTCTGACCTTTCCTCTTCATTATTTCTCAGAGAAGCAATCTTCTTGTCATCTGCAAATTCGATCAGCAATGATTTTTAGTTGTTTTCTTTTTTTTTTCCCCTACCATGTTCCTGAAAGGTCTAAAATGCAATCTGTGCAGGACTCCATCAGTAACACTCCTGTATGGAAGTGAGTGCCTGTTTACAATTACATTTTGAAACCTATCAGTTAGCCAGCTCTTAATTCATTTAATGTTGTGTCTGCTATATTGATTTTACATCATTTGAGTTTCCTGATCAAAATATTATGTAGTACTAAGTCAAATGCCTTACAGAAATCTAAGTATATTACATTAGCACAATTACTTTCATGAGTCAGATCTGTAACCTCATCAAAAAAGATAAGAAATTTTCTCTGACAAAGTCTATTTTCCATAAATCCAAGGCAATTGGCATTAATTGCATTATGCTCCTTTAATGTGGTATTAATCAAGTTCTCTCTTTTCCTGTTTCGTTTTACCATGAACTGCAGTCCTGCTGACAGCCTTATTGTGGACTAAGGTTTCATTAATCCTTTTAAGATATTGTCACAGCATAATTTTTCCTTTCAGCCATCTGGAACTCCCCCAATATTCCATGAATTATGGAAAATTAGCTTTAGTGTACAGATAGGCGTGAGGGAAGGGACAATTTTTTATTCCTTTCTTTGTTGGGAAAGCTACCACAACCACTGACATTTCCCGAAATTGGCTGTGTCCAGCATGAAGTCACAGGATACAAGTGATACAAGAAGCCCTTCTTTTTAAGCACAAGAATTCACTTCTCTGGCAGCCTGCCCATTTCTGCAAGCCAGTGGAGTTGAAATCATGTATCTATCTTTGCAGCACTCTGCACCTACCAATGCCCAAGCATCACAGCTGTTACTGGGATTGCCTGGGAGGAACAGAAAAATTTCTCAGATCAGGAGAATGAGGTTTGCATCAGAAGTCGCAAAAATATCTCAACTTGAACAGGTTTTCTTCTGTTTTTCACGTTGCTTTGCACATTCATTTTTTCTATTCAGACTGAGCAGGTTGATTAATTAACTTAAATAAAACGAAGTGGCTGAAAAGAATGTCTCTGTACCAGTGGGCATGAGATGGACTATGACTTCTTTTTGGAAAAAATTATCTGCACAGAGGCAAAAAAGAAAGCGAGCAGTCCTGAAGCACATGGATTTTGTAAATCCTTGAGTTTAAAAATTCCTTTTTGCTAGCTGAAATGTTATTTCTGGCACCCCTTCCTGCAAGTGAGGGAGTGAGTGGGAGCCCCAGAGCTTTGGAGCAATACACAGGCTGCTTGTTGAATGGCAGCCTTAGTTACTGATGTGTGAGTGAAGCGCTGCTGGGCAGCCAAAGGCTCCACTGCCCCTGATGTGGGCAGAGCACTTCACGGGAACTGGGCTTTTCTAGATTAAAAATTCATGGACAAGGCATGAAACAGCCTATGCTGAAATTCTGGGAAGTAAATGACAGCCACCCTGATGCACTCGCTGATACAGGGTCTGCATGGAAGAACTGGACACCCAAAGTGACATTATTATGGGAGATGCTGTGCGAATTGAACTTAGTGGAATGTTTCCACTTCCATTGATTTAATTTCATAAGTTGAGGTCCCCCAGCCCCAGCCTCACCCAGTCTTTTCTGAGAGCTTGGTAGCTGAAGAAAACACAAGAAATTTCTGAAGAAAACACAAGAAATTTGATTTACATTCTGGTTTTTAGGCAAAGGCAAGCAAATTCAGGCCATGCTCTGGAATAAAAGTATAAATCACCTCTGAGCTTGAAGCTATGGAGTATAGTTAGACTATTGCAGAGCCTGAATCAATAAATTTTACAGAGAGGAAGTTCTGTTTCACTCTTAGATCTCTTCCACTGACAATTACAAGACAAAGACTCTCTAGAGTATTTAAATTGGATGAATTTGAACAAATTAACTTTTAAATAAAGCCAGGTGCCTTTAAAAATGCTAGATTATTCCATTTTCTTAGTTTTAAGGGTTAAAATGAAACAGTCTTTTGATTTAGCGTAATTTTAGACAGAAAACTTTAATAATTAAAAAGTTGTACTTTATTAATAAAAACACAATATGAATAGCAAGTTTCAAATGCTCCAATATGATCTTCTGTGCAAACTTTCATAAGGTTTCTTTTTAAAGATTGAAAGTGATTATTTTTTGCCAGACCCACAGAATATGTTCCTGTTTTCTGATCAGTTAAGTTTAAATATACTGTCACTGACATGCAATTACTCTGATCTTAGCAACAGCAGACTTTCTGGGTGGAGAGTGAAAACTAACCAGACAAATATGTATGTGTCTGAAAGGAATGGGTAGGGCGTGATACCAAAATGTACGCATTACTCATTTCTCAAGGCTTACTTTGAAATTCGCAAATACTGTCAGGTTTCAACACATGTCAAGTCTAAAAAAAGTTAGAGAAAATTGGGGTGGCTTCACATATCCTGCGTCAAAATGCAAGACTGCAATGTGAGAGATGTTTCACACTGGCACTAAGGCTTTCCCATGGATTTCTTGGTATATGGTCTTTACAATTCGGCAAAAAAGCTAAGGTGAAAGCAAGCTGCATAACTTTCTTGCTGTGTAGTCTCTGAATAGAGATAACCAGTCATCAGTGCAAAGTTTGTGTAGAGAAATAATGCTTAAATGGCAGTCCGAGAAATTCAGCTTTTTTAAGTGCTACACATTTAGAGAAAACTGACCAGCATGTTCTCTTCTCATGAACGAAACAAAAAGCTTTCTGAAGTGCTGGCTATGATTTTATACTGCTTGTGCAAACACACTGAATGAAAATCTAAGAAATGCCTCTGCTGCCAATACTATAACTATTCCTTACTGTTTCTTACAATGTGGAGGAGTAATATCCTAAAATTTCATCTGGTTATTTTAACAGAAATGTTTTTAGCTGCTATTATTTCATAATCACTGAATGGATATCTGAAACTGCAAAGACAAGGTAAAGACCTGAGGTTCACTTTTCTTATTGTATAAGGCGTAATTGGCTCTCATTAGAGGCTCCTTCCATAGCGGCATATGTTGTCATCCCTCTAGCAACACATCCAGAGAGGACTTTTGTTAGTGAGCTTTCCTTAGCGAAAGCTATTTCCACACTGTACTGCCACTATCTACAAGGTTGTTCTCCTGGGTCATGCCTTCAGTAACAGAAGGGACAGACCTCAGGCATCCACCAGTGTGTATCCATTAGTGATTTCTCCCGTGGAAATGCCATAAAACAGTTGAAATTCAAGGCAGTGCTCTGCTGCTTGGTGCATGTATTCCAGCTCCTAGTCTCCAAAGAACTGCCTATTATGCAGTTTACTTCATTAGTAGGAAAAAGAGGAAAAACAGAATATGAAGCGGCGGTGGGGGGGAGGATTTAAAAAAATATTAGTAAGCAAATGCCATCACTTGAAAGAGTCTCACTGTTTCTGAATTTTCTTTACTAGCTGCCTTTCTCTCCAAAAGATACTTTATGGTTCATTACCCAAATTCTGATTACAGATCTGTCAGAAGTAGATCTGCGCCTAAGTGAACTTCTCCCCTCAATGTGAAGAACAGTGTTCCATGTTTGAAAAACCTATAGTTAGCATTGCATTTGGGAGGAAACTCATGAAATCACTAATGCAAGTCAATAGCTGAAAGCTCATTTAAGCCTAATTCAAGTAACATTCTCTCTTTGTGTGACAGGATCTTGTTCAGCCTTATTTAGAGAGAAAAAAACAACCTGCCTGAAGGCATGCAGAGTTCTGAAATAAATAATTAAACAAATTCTGATCTTGAAATATGTTCTCATACCATGCTGCCTTCCTGTTGAAAATTAGGCGGGAAATTGCACGATTCAAATGAGGTAGTTATCTGCATTTACCATGCATGGAGTAAATTCACTCCTCAAGGTGTAATGCGAGGGTGAGGCTGGATCCAGTGATAGTTGCTTCAGATGACATGAGCCAGCATGGCTTATTGTCTTTGTGGTTCATTTCTTCTAGGATGGGGGGAAATTTCTGCATAAAATACTGGAACAATGGTTGAATCTCTTGTGAAAGCCATATAAATGCAATGAAAGCCATCATGCCTCTACCATTTTTTTTTGTCAAATTAAAAAAACTCAGAACATATAAACACAAATTTTATTTTCTTCTCTTTCTGTTTTGCAACTTCCCCTTTCCTCTTGTATTCATTTATCTCCTCCTGCCCAAGCCAAGGATGAATGGAAATTCTTACTGAGACCAGTCCATTATAAGAAAATGTCTTATAGATTAAGAAACAGAGGATTTATGGAAGACTCAAATTTGTAGAAGATTTAGGACTCCTTTAAGGGCATTTGGAAATTTTTCATGGATTATATACAAAAAACAGATGCTACATCTTAGAAAAAATTGTATGTCATTGTTACTTCCTGCTTGACTATGGGGTGGGAGAATGAGTGTGTTTTATACTATTGTGAACTAAGACCTTTTTTTTTCCACACAAAAGGGTTGTTTTGCTTCCTTTTCCCTGTTGGGGTGTGTGTTGTCAATTACAGAATACAGCACCTCTTGTGACAAATAATTGGTTTTTTACAAAGAGAACAATTATTCAAAAGCCACCAAGAACAATGAAGAAGAACAATGCCTTGGCTCAGAAAAAGCAACTTCTTATTTAATTTGAAACCACAGAAATATTGATAGAAACCATGTTACCTCTCCTGTGGGAATAATGAATCCTTTGGCTGACATGAAACAGGACTTGTGTTTGTGTCTTCTCTTTATTGGACTAATTAGGGACCTTGCTAGGTCTTCACTTACATCAGGTGATAAATGACCTGTTTGTTAAAATAATCTTTTTGAGGATCTCCTCTCTGCTGGAGTAGTAACTCTCTATGCGGTCTGGAGTGTGCTCTCTCCAGGGGTTCCTCTATCTGTAACAATCCTCTTCTGATCTGCTTTGTGAGCTTTTCTCTGAGATTACACACAAGGCCTGTAGGGCCATGGGTGGGAGATCCCTCTGGGCTCCCACAATAACCACAGACCCATCATGGGAAAAAAATTGAATTGTAATGACCATTTCTCCCTCAAAGGCCTTGCTATCCCTTCACTTTCCTTAAGGCAGTCTGAGTATCAGAGGGAGTCGGCAAAAGTCCTCCTTTAGAGGCCACATACTGTGTCTTGGGATGGTAAGATTAAAGCAAAGTTAATTTGCTGCTCAGAAGCAGTGCATTGAAGGGAAGTGGTTCTTGAAGTTTTTATTTTCTCTCTTTATATTTGCATTTGGGCGAGCTTTGTTTAGTATCTTTACTGACAACCTGGACAAGAGGATCAAGTACATCCTCAGCAAGTTTGCAAACAATACCAAGGTGGGTGGGAGTGTTGATCCGTGGAGGGCAGGAAGGATCTGCAGAGGGATCAGGACAGGCTGGATTGATGAGATGAGGCCAGCTGTGTGATGTTCCACCAGGCAAAGTGCTGGTCCTGCACTTGGGTCACAACAACCCCATGCAGTGCTACAGGCTGGGGGAAGAGTCGCTGGAGAGCTGCCCAGAGGAAAAGGACTTGGGAGTGCTGGTCAACAGCAGTTGAACATGAACCACCATTGTGCCCAGGTGGCTGAGAAGACCAATGGCATCCTGGCCTGTACCAGCAATAGTGTGGCCAGCAGGACCAGGGCAGGGATTGCCCTCCTGTACACGGCAATGATGAGGTCACAGCTCAAATCCTGTGTTCAGTTTTGGGCCCCTCACTGCAAGAGAGACATTGAGGGGTTGGAGCGTGTCCAGAGAAGGGCAATGGAACTGGTGGAGGGTCTGGAGCACAAGGCTTATGAGGAACAGCTGAGGGAGCTGGGGGTGTTTAGCCTGGAGAAAAGGAGGCTCTAGCAGGGAGACATTTTTATTGCTCTTTACAACTACCTGAAAGGAGATTGTGGTGAGGTGGAGCTTGATCTCTTCTCCCAGGTAAAAAGCAGCAGGACAAGAGGAAATGGCCTCAAGATGGATCAGGATTGGATGTTAGAAAAATTTCTTCACTGAAAGAGTTCTCAGGCATTGGAACAGGTTACTCAGGGAAGTGGTGGAGACAGAATCCCTAGAAACGTTCAAAAATTTTGTGGATGTGGCCCTTGGAGACATGATTTAGTTGTGAACATGGTGGTGCTGGGCTAACAGTTGAACTCAACGATCTTAAAGATGTTTTCCAACGTTGCATATTCTATGATTCTTTGGATTTCCTGCCTCTAGGTTTGCTCCAAGAGTGTCCTTTTCATTTATACTTTTTAACCAAGCTATGATTGTTATTTGGCAGCTTGCCTTTTCTGGAGTGCTGCCATTTATTCCTTATATTTGCTGATTTCTCTTTAAGTATGTTGAACATTTAATTAGGAGGATCTCATTTTTATCTATGACTTTTACCAGCTGATTGTTGGTAGTGGTGCACAGCGGTTACCTGTCAGTAGGCAATTCCTGCACTCCTATCACTTTTTGGTACAGAAATAATGGTTTTAAAAGAAACATATTATGTGCAAATTTTCCATTTTTTTTTAAAGGAAGACTACTTTGACATATTTTTCCCTAGGTTAAATTCAGTCATAATCACAGTATATGGTTTCTTTTTGTGACTTCAAATAGTGAGAAATTTGAAGAGGGAAAAAGTGTTATTGGAATTAGAAAAAAGTGGTCTCAGAATTAGGATAGAAGGAGGAGAATAAAAAGAAAAAAATCACATTCAGTTTCTTTATCTAACACTGAATTGGTGTTTAACCAGTTCATGTTGATGTTTGTAGATTTGGAGCAGTCACAGCCACCTTAATTGTGTTTAGTGGTGAGCAAAACACTTCAGCAAAGGTAAGCTGCCCATGTAGACACACTGTGTGCATATATTTTAATGCTTCAGTTCTTGAAAATGCAGATTTTACCAAAGATTTTTTCACACAGGTATTTTCAAAGGAGGTGATCTTGAGAATGATAGTTATTGTTTGAGCCAAGAGCTTCTTCCAGAGGAGCACAGTGAAACATTAAAAGAGTGACTCATTGTCACCTGGGCAAGATGAAACTCAAGTAGCATCTGGTGGGGATTGCTCTGCCTATTCTGCCTATACTGCCTTGATAAAAATTATGGCAGAGCTTTATTTATAACCTGTCTCTGCTTCTGGACTACTCAAGCAATTGTTGCCTTATCTCAGGAAATCACAAGACTTATGGCTGTTGAAGTGTCTTTTGTTTCATGGAGAGGTGAATAGCGATGAAAAAGATGGAGGAGTTTTACAATAGTACTTAAGGATCTACAAAAGCAGCTGCCTTATCATTGTTTCCTTAAAAAATCATTAAGGTACCAGGGATCAACGAGAATAATTCCAAGCTGAAAGATATAAGTAGCCACTTAGATGCAGTCTGGTGTGAAATAAGACTTACAAGGACTAGCAGGAGCAGCAGGCTTTGCTCTTTCGTGGTTCAGTCGAGGGTTAATGTTTTTTATTTGGAAATAAAATCAATTTAAAGACTGCCTGTCAAACAGGCCATTGGCTGTTTATTTATCTGGGCTGGTGAACATGGACTCTGTGAGGTCCTAAACTAACTTATGGCTCTTTTAGTCAAAATCAACAACTTAAACTTTACCTGCAAGCTCACTAACATATAGCATAGCTTGTGGAGTCCTGGGTTAATATTTATGTTGGGGTATTTGGCACAGAGGTCAGCTTGAGTTTCAAGTGGATTCAAGCTGTAAATCTCTGAGCACTTGTTTTAGGAGCATAACATTGGCATAACTACATCTGCCTCTGAAAGAACTGTCACAATGTCCTGCCTGTGCCTTGATAACCAAGCAGGAATATTTTGTCCTTATTCAACAGTGCATGGTCACAAATTCCCTTTTTCTGAACTTGTACTATCAGGACCATTTATAAAAATCACTGCTGCTGAAAAAGCATCAATTCTGAGCTCTTAGTTCTTCTAGAATTCACAGTATAATTTCTGCTTTGGATTGAGCTATTAGGGTAACCATATTCTTCATGTCTTTCTTGAATTTAAAATTACCTCTTGTAAAAAGTAGTAACTTAGCCTCCCCTCACCTCAGTTCTCCTTCACATCTGAGTATTGCTGGAATAAGTGCTGACATTAGGGAGCTTTTTGACAGGGTGTGTAACTCAAGCATTTTGCATTTGAGTTCTACATCAGTAATCTTCCTCTTTTAGCTCTGCACACTTCTACACTACCTGTTATTGTGAAGGAATGCCTTAATACCCTAACAAATCTGTGAAACTACTTGTTAGCTTCAACTAGGTCCTGCTAGAAGCTGATCTCAGGAAAAATAACCTTATTTTAGTTAAGAACTTTACAGAAAAGTTTCAGATTGTTTAAAAGCAGCCATATAGAGGTTTCTGCTAGACTTGGTCAGAAGGTGGTTCATTTCCCCCTAAGGTAAGGGCCCAGCTGTGTTACATATTTGCCTGTCTCCACTGTTTAAAGAAGGAGTTCTGATGATGATCTCAAGAAACACACATATGTCTAAATAATTTAATTTTTTTCCTGGGTCTGGTCCTTGATTGCCTACATAATGAGTCACAGACCACAGGTATGACCAGTTTTGAAAAATGTGCCAGGGAGGCATATAGATTTATGCATTAAGTACCAGCTTTTAAAATCTCATTGTAGTGATTGTAGTTTCTTGTTAACTTGAAAAATGAGTGACTAGAATAAATCAATTTTGTCTGATGTAAAATTCAGTGTTTATACCTGTAATACTGATTCAAGTTTTGCATCTGTCAAGTACCTTTTCTTTAGTGACTATAAAATTTGGATGAAAGCTTAACCGAAATTTTTAATTCTTCTACCTGATAAAAATGAAAAAATACTTTCAGATTAAATAGTCATAAACATGGTAAAATAGTAAGGAAATGCAAATTTGCTCTTCCATGGCTTTTATTCTTAGACTTTGCCTCAAAGCTTATACCAGTTGTTGACTATATTTTTCTATTGCTTCCCTATAAAAATTGTTAGAAATAATTTTTTAACTGTCATTATTTTTGAACTTAAAAACATTTCTTTTTTTAATTTGAAAAGGGAACTTTCATAGCACAAGTGGACGTCTGCCATTTTGGTAAAATCACTTTATATTAACCCAGTACTTCACATTACATTTATAGTCCATTAGGAACTGAAAAATGGGGATCAGGACAGATCCTTGCTGAAGAGTGTTAAGAATTTTTACACTGGAATATACCATCCCAGATGGATTTGTCACTCACAGCCTAGGCAGCTTTACTAATATCTATAACAGCATCTTGTGAACTTCACCTCACTCTTTATTGTAAAGAACAGATAGTAAGGCCAAGGTGATTTCAAGTAAATAAATGACCACGAGCTCAAGAGTGACAGAAACTTTCTAGTGAAACTTAAAAAACCGTTCTATTCCTAGCCCAGCAGAACATTAAAAGTAGTAAAAACTGTGGTGGTTTAAAACCAGCTGGGAATTAAACCCAAATAAGCCACTCTCTTTCCTACCCCGCCTCCAGTGAGAGAGGGATGAAGGCAGAAATTGTGTGTTGAGACAACAATTTACTGAAAGCAAACAGTGATGGAATAAGAATGGCACGGTAACAGCAGCAACATTAATAACAAAAGTATACAAACGAAAACATGGTTTACACACAAAAGGTGTTCACCACCTCGACCTAGTTCTGTGTGGCCACTTAGACAAAGCCAAGATGGTGGCCATTCCTGCAGCTCGTCAGGGAGATGCAGTAATTCCTGACAAAAAGCAAGACCACATCCTCCAGCACTGATGTGTATGGCATGGAATAGCGATTTAGCCGCACTTGCAGGTTCTAGGCTCCTCCTCCTCCTGCAAGCAAACCCAGGACACTATCAATGGTTTTGTGCTCTTGTGTGTTACATATTTCAGTCATTTTAGGCAAAGCCAGTCATGGGGGATTTTGTTGGTTTTTAAAATCAAATGCACCTTGGTTCAGTTTTTGGGTGACTGCACTAGAAGCCATGAAGATTCAGGATGTACATGCCAGTCTACAACAGAAAAGCAGAATTACCCTGTCAGTGCTAGCAATACTGAGAAGTCAAATGAGAGCAAGCAATGAATATCACTTCTTCAGTCAAGGCCAGGTAACAAGTCAGGCTGTGAGGCTGTCCAGGGCATTTAGCCAGGAACGGCAGAAGGCAAGGCTGGAGACTAGCCTACCTGCAGCATAACTCAGGCAGGTCTGGGTGCCCAGGCATGAATCTACATGGAACTTCTGGGCCACAGGCAGGGGTACAGGATGGTCAGGGCCAGAGTTTAAGCCTTTACAAGGTTAAGATGGACAGGACCATTGAGACCTATTAGTGAACTTATGGACTTGACAAATCGTACTTTCACCAAGGCTATTTTCACCCAGATGACAGAAGCAATGCTCCATTTCCTTCTTTGACTGTCATTGTCCTTCAATATCTCTTTCCTTTGTTTGCACTCGTGGATGGCTTTCAAGGTGAGCAAATTATTTCTTGAGCAATTTCATTCCTTGGTGGGCTTTCCCAAACCCTCAGATTTTGGTGTTTTTCAGGGGTTTCTCTTTGATTTGCCCATCCTCATCCAGTCTTTAAGCACCAAAATCCACAACACCACACTCAGTTTCTCCTTCAGCCTTGACAGTTCACAGATCTCATCCTGTTCCATTTGGTCCTCATGTCAAACTCCAGGTTGTTTTTCTCACATCTCATTGTGAAGGTCTGTCTGCCAGCTCGAGCACAATACTGCAAAAAAGGCCTTCCAGTCCTTTACTAAAGGAATGACACTACTGAAGTAGCAGGGAATAGCACAGAAACACCACTGCCTTGCCTGCAGCTATATTCCCATGACCAGAGTTACAGAAGAAATTTGCAGATTATTTCTCTATAATATTTCTAAAAAGACTTTTTTGCTCCATTCACACAGCTAATATTAAAATCCAGATTTACTCTGACTCTGGTCAGTGTAATGAAAAATTTTCCCAGTACTCTCAAATATAAACTTTCTAGACTGTAACTGATAATTTTCTTAGCCAAAAATTTTGGCAAAATTCCTCCTCTTTGGGATATCTCTCTTTTCTTAAGGTGACTGACTCAATTGAATCCCTCAAAGTCTTTAAGAGCACATAGTGGATTTAGGCAATATTTAGGCATTATTTTAGCAGCACTGGTCCTCTCTGCAACCCAAGGTACATCAAAATTAAATATATCCTCACTGAAGTTAAAGGGACTCTAAGCCAATATGGCTATGCCTTCACTAATAGGAGAAGGAGTCCAAGGGATAACCTCAAGCTTCATGATCAGGTTTTACAGACTGGCCCACACCGCACTGCTGAGCACTACCATCCTCTGCCAGGGGTGTGTATTGTAGGTAGAACACAAATTGTATTGTAGGTAAAAATGAATTAAAGGATGACCTGGCAGTTTGGTAGCGCGGACAAGCAGGGCCAGCTGGCCCTGTTTTATTTAGCAGTAATAGTTTTCATGGTGAGATGATACCTCATCAGCTGCCATTAACATTATCCTAAATAAACAATTTATGTTATAAGGTACATGGTGAATGAATTGGAAATTGGAAAGGAAATGCAGCTCAGTGGAGGTTAAACATCCTCACTGAGGAGAGTAAAGGAAGAGGAGGAATATGCTAAAACAAAACATGCAAGAGTGTCTCATTTAACTGAACTGGATAAAAGCTTATCAGCCGTATTTCCCCTTTCATTTTGACGGATACTTAGCAAGCTAGATAAATACACACCTACACCTCTAGCCTGTTTTTGAATACACTGATATGCCACTGAAATTGTTTGCTGTGTTGTTAATAATCACAGCAATGAGAATTTGCAGAAAACTTGGTTTTGAAGGGATTTGCCTTAGAGACAGGTTCCGTTGCTAGGGCTTTTGGCTAATACTCACATAAGAAATCAATTTTTCAGCTTGTCTTAATAAATACAAATTCATGTTTTCATAATAGGAGTGCCACTAGTATTATGAAAAATATTTTATTCAGAAAGGTAAAAGGAGCACTCAAAAAAAAGGAGCACTCAGTTCCTCTTATAGTAATTGCATAGAGGAGAATTGTATTATAACAAAGTCCATTTGGCAAAGCAGACATAAGAGCTAGTGGTCATTGCTGTGCCCTACCAGCTGACACTATCAGCAAGCTCTTTCGTACAGTGCCTGAGTAAATGCTTTTTTCTTTCAAATCCTCAAATCGCTGTTGTTTCTGAGGGGTGTTTTTAACAAACTCAGTTGAAAATACTTAACTGATAGAAGTTATATCTAGTGACTTTTTGTGCAGCTTTTATGTGAGTAGGAAATATGACAACGATGCGAATGAGTGAAGCTGCTACTTTGTTTCAATAGTAACATAAAAACATTAAAATAGATAAGCTATTGCGGTCCCTTCCTAACAAAACCATGAAGATGTCTCCACCCACTACTTACTTGCTTCTGGTCAGCGCCATTCCTTTTCTGTGTGTGACTGCAGAGCTGTAGGCATTGTGATTCCTGCTGAGTATGAATTAGGTGACACATCTGACCACCAGCCTGGACTTGTGTTTTGCCATGATGATACAAACAGATGGCACTTAAGACTGCCCAGGAAAGACCATACTGAGGTTTAGCTGTTGCTTGTTCTACTCCTAGGGGAAATGATACCAGTCTAGACAGCACGAGCGCTGTTAGCTCCAAGAGACTGCACCCAGTTTTCTCTTGAAAAGTCACTATTTGAGTGAAACTCCAGTGGTAACTCTTTAATAGTTCAGTACCAGAATTCTAATGTAGATAGTTTGTGTATGTCCCTAGGGCGATGGAAATGCCCTAAGACTATGAATAAAATACAAACTCTGAAGAATGCAAAAGATGAATGAGACAGCCATTTTCTGGGCTTTTTCAGACGAATTACAACAGAACTTTTTCTTAAGATGTTGCAATAAAATTGAGCCTTCTCTATTTTTTAATGTTAATTTAAAAGTGAGAAAGTACACGACTGCTTTAAAAGAATTCAGGACACTGCCAAAAAAAGAACCCAGTGAACCTGAAACCCTTAACTGATTTTCATTAATGCCAACCATGGGAGCAAGTGGAACAATGTGAATGAATCCTTGTTTTTACAGAGCACATGTAGTCTGATCTGGTACAGTTGTGTATATTCAAGCTGTTGGGATAATAGGAGTTATTGGCCAGTTTTTTTACTGGTAATATTCCCACAGTGCAAATTTTGTATCCATCACTATGAGAAAATATTACTGTAGAAGCAGTGAGGTCCAGAAAAAAAAACTTCACAATGGTAGCACTTAATTGAAAGAAGACATTTGGGAGAAAGAAATTATGCCATAAAATACCTGTCAAAGGTAGATAGTGCTGTAAATGGCCAATAAAGCTTAGCACATCTGAACAATTATAGTTTAAAGTTGTTCGTACATCTCCAGCAACCTGCTTACCTGATCATTGTGCTGATAGGTATTTCCCTTTTGAAATTCCAATAGTCCAGCCAAGACCAGTCAATGTATAAAAGATTGCCTACTAAATAAAACCGTGTTCTGATAATACACATGACAAGCAAGCAGAGTCGTTTAACAAGACAGCTGGGTTCGAGATTAGTCACTGTGTGTCTTGCATGTGCAGGTCTTCTGTGTCTGAATAGAATTATTGAATGTGCAGATCCCCACTGGACACTCTGGTGTACATTTTGAACATGAGTTCTCAGAAGAATTAACCTAATGCTTGACTCTTTTCTACAATTCAAATTTCTACCTGCCTTTTGGGCAGTAGATCTCAAGTTTTGGAATTATTCCATATTCTATACAGATGGCACTATGTAAAACAGAGAAAATGCTCGTCTTGGAAGGTGGAAGGCAAAATGCTGCATTTAATATTGCAATTCTTATCTACACTTGAGTTTTCTATGCTCTTGTTCACTGATACATCTAAATATTTCATCCAGAAATTCAGCAAACATGACGAGGTTTTCTTTAAGCTTCATAGAGTCCTTTGGCATGATTTTTTTTTACAGTTAGGGGATACTTCACTGGAATATATAGTATTTATAATATATGTATGTAATCTTTGTTTTAATCTATGCTCTTCTTAAGTGAAGCTTGACATTCAGAAGCAACTGGCCAGCATTCCTGTGTTTACAGCTGCAGAGCAACTAGAAACAAAACCTTGATGTGTCATTGCTTTTGTATGATACAAGTATGTAAAATAATAATGGCATAAGCTTCTTGGTGCCCTGTGGCCTTAAGTGCTGGTTTTGACTGGGGTAGAGTTACTTTTCTTCACAGTGGTTGGTACCGGTCTCTGTTTTGGATTTGTGCTGAACATACACAGATTAGAGTTGATAATATAGAGATATTTTTGTTACTGCTGAGCAAGGCTTAAGCAGAGCGAAGACCTTTTCTGCTTTTCGTATGGCCACGCTGGTGAGAAAGTTGGGGGTGCATGGGAGGTTTGGAGGGGACACAGCTGGGACAGGTGACCCCAGCTGACCAAAGGGGTATTCCAGACTGTATGACTTCATGCTCTGTGTATAAAGCAGGGGGACAGTCGGAGGAAATGGAGGGATGTTTGGAGTCATTGTGTGTGTTTCCCCATGTACCATTAGGCATGATGAGGCCCTGCTCTCCTGGAGGTGGCTGAACACCTGCCTGCCCATGGGAAGCAGTGAATTAATTAAAGTTTAACTTTGCTTGGGTGCACAGGTTCTGCTTTACGTATTGAACTATCTTTGACTCAAACCATGAGTTTTGGCACTTTTATTTTTCTGATTCACTCCCTGATCCTGCTGCTAGGAGAGTGGCTGCACAGTGCTTGGTTGATGGGGTAAAACCACAACACCTTAACTGCAGAATACCTAAGAGAGTATCACCTGTTTGTTAATGAACTGTCTTTATTTCTCCTCCTTCTCTGGATATGCTGCCCTCCTGGAGGCTGTGTTGGATGGTGAGAATTACACAGGTTGTGACTGTGTATCACTGAACCCTCAGTGGCTTTCTGTGTTGATTCCTCAGTCAAACTGGTGCTGGCTGAGGGGATGCTGACATTTGTATGTTGTATTATGTCATCTAGGTCACCCCAAATTTATTTATTATTTCTGTCCAGTGGGACAATTCCTTGTCATTGTGAATCTCAGAAGGGAAAACAAAATCTGTTCTCTCTTTTTTGTCTTAGTGTGGTTGTATATACCTGAAAAAGCACCCAGAAAAATTTCAGGAGAAAGGTCTTGTGTGGGTGTGTCACCCTTGACTCCAATCTCTTTCTGTTTCACTGATATGGAAGTAGATCTTTGAACTGATCTGATCAGTTTAAAATGTTATTTGAATGTTAGTCATAATACAATCAAGCAATGCATCACCTGGTATCAAAACTCCACGTTCACCTGTCATTTTTACAAACTGCTAAAAGAGGTAAAAACTTCCTATTTGAACTTTTTTAAAAGTATGTGCGACTCATGAATCAGTTTGACTTGCTTTAAATTTATTTTGACATCCAGAGCATGTGACATCTTTGTGGTTTATTTCAGTAGTTATTTTATCAAATAATGACACCACTGTATTCTATTTAAACTTGCTCCACTGCCCCTGTGACATACTACAAATCTCAGTTCTCCTATCAGTAGAGTATGCTCTTGGTGCTACTGGAATCTGTTTCTGTCAGCAAGGAAGGCTCTCACATCTCTGGGATGACATTAATGATCAGTGTTCTCCTTCACATGGGCTCCTACCAGCTGACCTGTGTAGGTGAATTCCTGCCAGCTTGGGTGACGAGCATCCCGTGGCTCACCACCTTAAGCAGTGAGATCAAATTTCCTAAATCTGTCTGGCAGCTCTAAGGTTCAGCCTCCAAACTCTAAGGACAAAAAGATGTAGCCTCACATCAGCGTAATCTATCTTTTGGAAGGCTGGGCTTTCACACTGAATAAATACAAAGACAGCTGGGTATTGCTTCATTTTAAGGGAACATTAATATTAACCAACAATGGAATCCCACTGAGAATGTGTGACTCCCGTTCAAATTCCAAATCAAACTGTTGTGACTGATGCTGAGCAGTAAAATACAAAATAAATCTGGTTACAGTGCACTGAATGTATTAGATTGAGAACTTATGATAAGGGTATAAAATTGTTGCTTTGAGTACATGTCTGAGACTAAATAAGTGAAGGAATAATCTTGAAATGAATATGAGGTTTAAAATAGTTATGTATAATCACAATATACCAGTTTACAGAAGTGGTTCAGTGCAGGATCTTGCAGTACAAGATAGTTGAGCCTTGTCACTTATTTCATTGAAATATTTCATTCTCAAAATCAGTATAGTATCATAATGCCAAATCATGAATGTTTCTTACATTATGTTACATTCAAAGGTCTCTTCCTTTTTTGCCTATTTGTATTAATCCTTTTTTAATGCCTCTGCGATACAGAAATGAAGAGTACACCTATCTCCTTGTTAGATGGACTACTTAGTCCTGCTAGCATTGCCAAATTGTAAAGTACAAAGTAAAATATATAACAGTGGGAAATGATTGGACATCATAGCTGAGCAAATAGCAAAAAATACTTCCTATGAATAGTAATTAAATTAGGATACAAACATAATCAATACCATATTCTGAAAGCTTGCTGTGGTAATTTAATGCTTAGAATTTACTATCAAGAACACTCTAAAAAGTGTGTTCTTAGCTGAAATGCCTGGATTGTCTGTGGAAGTGAATTTTGATTACAGATTGATTGTACAAGATGTGCTTTACAATTCGCCCTGGCCTGCATAATATGAATTGCAAATACTGTAAGCAGCTACAATACAAATCTGCTGTCAGAGACACTGAATTCACCTAAAGGATGGTCTATTTCCAGCTCACTAGCTAGCTCACACTTAATCTTCATGTGGACACCCCAGGTGGCTAACACTTCTTCAAAGATGAGGCAAGATATTTGTATTCCAGGGTATTCTAGTCCCTGCTTTTTTCTAATGCTATGGCACTTTTTCTGTGGGGTAAGCCATGGCATCTTTACTGGTCACTAATGGAATCCACATAGGGAAATTATTTAAAAAGTTCTAGGCATTCATATCTCCTTAGGCAATAATCATCCTCATTTATCTGTGTTTGAAGAATTGCGTTTCCCTGTTGTGCTCTGTGGGGAGTGATGGTAGGAGTGCTGTGTAGTACATGGTGGAAAAAACATCCAAGCTCTGATACTTCTTTCCTTATCCTCCTATCCACTAGTAAGCTGGGTGAAAGGAATAGTATGTATAGGAAGGGATAAAGAGGTGGAAAGAAATGGAAAGAGCTGATAGAGCTTTACAGATGGCGTAACTTTCCAAGGCAGGGTGGTAACAAGGCTTTAGACATTAGAAACCGTTTTCAACAGAAAACTCTCAACTAAAATTTTTCATAGTGATTCACCCTCAGTTTTCTCCCATGCTCCCAGTATTTTGTTTACAAAAAATTGTTGCTCAAAAGTACCCAGAATAAGGTCCAGAAATGCAAAAATACCACAACCCGACTCCTGACACAGAAGATTACTTTTTACATTTTTGCTGTTGGTATAAGAGGTTCTCATTTACAATGTCCATTTACAGATACATTTTTACTCTCAGACACAAAAAAACAAGAGAACATTTTCATTTTGGGGCTTCCTTCTCAGAACTTCCTCTGCCTTAGTCTTCCAGTTATGATCTAATGGAAACACTTGTATTGCTAAGTTAGAGGACAAGGCACTCCTTTCAAGCAATGGGTCTGAGATCATCCCAATCTTGTTCCCTTGTTCTGTTTTCTACCACTCAAGACAAACGTGCTTAAGGAGGGTGGGTGCAAAGCAGCTGATGCCACTGTCCCAGGTATCAGTCTCTGGTCTTCTTGTAAAATAACTGGTAAATATATGGCCAGTGCTGTTTTCCCAGTAGCCCAGGTTTCTATGCATTATTACCTCCTCTACCCTCTGTTATGTTCATTCATGGAAACACGACCTTGTATCTTAATGCAACTGTTTTGGCTCTTCCTCTGGTTGGTGTGTTTGCATGATGACTGTCTCATTCATAAAAAAACCAGGCTATGGAGTCGTCATCTGTTGTTTCATGTCTGATTGCAAGTTTTATTTTCCCAAGTTCCATATGGAAAATAAAATGTGCTCACAGTAACAAGAAGCTTCTTATGCCTCACGCTACCACACTGGAACATATGCAAATCTTTCTTCTCATTGTCTGTTGACTAAAAAATATCAAAACCTGGTATTCAAAGGCTCAGCAGTCCAAAACAAATTCACAAGCAATTTTGAATGACAATAAACCTGAGGCTTGTTATGAAATCTAGTCTCCAACAGCAAGAATAAAAGGGAAAACATTTCAACCAGTTTTTTCCCTATGAATCACTCACTCACTTTTGGCTGTATTACTTATTTTTCAGTGATATTTCATTTAAAAAATACAGTTTCCTCATTCCTTTTTCAAAAGGAGCTGGAAAGTACTCTCCAAGATGCTTATGTGGAATCACATCACATATACATGTCCAAATAATAAGTGAAAACACTTAAAATATTCTAAATGGGGGCAATGGGAGTTCTTAAAAAAATGTACCACAAAAGTGTTTATAAATTGTCCATTTATGTTATGTACAGTAAATTGAAAGCACATTTATTTTTTGCAAAAGACTGTGCATCACAGCCTTCTAATCTCTGTGCTCTTTCTTTAATTTCTCCATATGCTACTTGCTTTCTTGATTTAATTAGGAGACCAAGGTCTAGACTTCAATATAACTTGGATGTGATGCAGACCTGGTGGCATTACTAAGACCACTGAAATGGGCTTGCCAGTATTTCTAACCTCAGGATTAGAAAGGAAAGTAGCAGGCAAATCTTCAGGATCTGCCAACTAATCCCATTTGACATTTGTTAAATCTATCAAATTTCACCCCTTAATCACTTGCTGTCAGCTTCTACATTTCCTATGGCATTGTCCTTTAAGCTTGAATCTTCCCTCCCTTAATCACAAAACCTCCAAGTCTCTGTTGAGGACTCTTAAAGAGTGCCTAGCCCTTGCTTCCTATAAACTACTGTGGAGTGATAAACACCTTCTGTCTTCTCTTTTGTTCCAGTTTCATTCTCATGAAATCATATCCCCTGAAAAGAAACCCTAGAATTACTCTGAATTATCTGAATTACTGAATTATCTCTGAAAATAAGTAATCACCAAAGCTATCTCAGCCTAACTCTGTTTTTCTTGCTATCAATGCTTATCATCAGGACTTTCTTCTATTTGCATTAGAGTGACATATATGGGATTCCACTGAGATGTTATATCCCAGTTGCAAATGTTTTCCTCACACACGAGTGGGGCACAACAACACCTCTCCCCATACTTTCCTGACAGGAGTGCTACATCATCTCGGGGTATTTTAAACCAATATTACTCTGCTTTTGGCTTATCCTCAAGTGAAACTCCACCTGTCTGTTTGTTAATGATGATAAAAAGGCAAAACCTGAATCAGCCTGGAGTAATGATTTTCCCCCAGCTTTGCTGAGATCCTGCTAATTTAAACAGGTATTGTTTTGTATTGAAAACAGATTTTTTTTTTTGAGATCATGCAGAAATCTTTGTCTGCTTTTGTTAATTTCTTATGAAACTCTGCTGTAAGCCATTGGAATGTCCCCAACAGGACAAAATATCATTCTAAGTAGGGAGCCATGTAAAATCATAGAATTGTTAAGGTTGGAAAAGATCTGCAAGATCATCAAGTCCAACCAAAATAACTAATAAGAATCTTTGAGGAATAGCCTGTGAACTCTGGACTGAAGAAAATAATCAGTCTTCACTCACTGTGCTAAACATTTAATTATTTTCTTACTTTAAAACTCAGGATAGTCTTTTCCAAAAGGAAATGCAGAATTCATAGATCCAGTAACTCACTTTTCCTTAGGGATGGACTAACTTTGGATTTTGGAGACTCAACTTCAGACCCCTATTTTTCCTGCTTGTATTTGGACTCTGAATTTAAAGACAGTTTTTCTGTTTCCCAGACAGATGTCTTTGGTCTATGGCTTCTATTGGGTGGGACTACCTTTAGCTCCTTCTGTTCAGCATTTCAATTACATAAATACTTACATTGTACTGGGTACTGGAATTAGAGCATGACACATCAGATGAGCGTCCTACCAAGCTGCGTGCAAACTTCTTTCCCTTTTCCTCAGCAGAGGATCAGGACTCTTTAGTCAGATTTCAAGAAACCTGCTAAAGCTGAAGTGCGGACCCAGGTGCAAGGCTGCTCAGCTAGTAGGTTTTGTAAAAGTCCTCTGGCACAAGAGAGGGACATACAGGCATGGGACAACATTTCAGTGTTAGTTTTGAAGACCTCTGCAGTGTTTGAGTATGGGACTTAGGCACACAAAGGGCAGCAGAAAACAATTTTGCCCAGGGTTAATACAGAAGAAATGGTTATCATCACTCTGCCTAGCTCCTCAGCTTAGTTCTGGGAGTCAGGCTCTCACCCTGGAACCTCAGATGTTTGCCCCAAGGCCAATGCCAAGCATCATTGAGTTTCACTGATAGCTCATGCATACCTTTGGGCCTTACTAGTTTACAGCTGAGAACTAAGCAGAAGGAAAAGCACTATGAAATCCCAGAAAATTAATGTCTTTAAATGTTAAATTAATGCAAAGGCTCCAAATATATGGATGTTTGAAAACCGTACTCTACTTCCATGCTACAAGTGAAAGCCGTTCACATCTTACTGAAATACAAAGGACCTGAGAAGTACAGGCTGCCTGCTGCTTTGTCTCCCGCTAAATCTTCCAGCTATTAAACAAAATGTAGGAGACCATGTCTTCATAAAAAACAGTTCCTAATGCTCTGAACACCTCAATTTTTTTCTCTCCAACCTCTGCCAGGATTTAGGCAGAAGGTTATTAACAGCTGATGGGGCTACCAGTATCTCCTGTTTTAGCAAGACAAGGTTATTCAAATGTTAATGGTCTTGTTCAGTCTCTCTGGCTCTGGCTGCTTTTGCCCATAAAATGAAAGATTTAATTCACACTGAAGGTTTTGGTCAGAGGTGAAGTTCAGAAAATCAAGCAGAATTCGAAAATATACAGAGACAGATTCCCTGAGCTGTCTCAGCCACTACAGCTGCCCTGGCCTTATCTTGCAACATCACCCAGGTGCATTTGTGAACTATCTCTCAAATACTGTCATCCCTTAGTCAGTCTTAACAATACAGTTTCTGTTGTAATTTAAGCTCAGGTAGCTCTATTTCGGCAGGAGTTGAGCTGGTGAAAGCTATGGAATGTAGATTTTTTACAGCAACCTTGCCCTGGGACAAAGTAAAGGAGCCAACTAGAATCTTTCCCTTTTTTTCCAAGACTGTGGTAACTGAGTGATTTCAGAATGATGTATAAAATGTTTCTTTACTTCTTTGCAAACAGAAGGATGTCAGTCTGCCACGAAACAAGGAACTGCAATGTCAACATGCTGTAGGGAAATATGAATAGTTGATAAGAACAGGTGTGTATGAAAGAGGTGTGACATTTTCTTCAAACAAAGTAGTGACAATATATCACATTTGCACAAGCAAGCATACACATGCATACACACACATTTTTCTCCTACTGTTTTTAGAGATAGCTTGCCCACTGAAAAGCTGCATCTAAAAGATTTGGGATTTAATTTTTGAAATATTAATGATATTCATTCAGATCTGCCTCTCTTAAATGCGATTTTTATTAATGGCTTGAAATGGCTTTTTCCCCTAAATGTATTTTAAGAGCTCAAGAAGATGCACTAAATTTTTAATAATAAATACTGTATCTACGATAAGTGTCATATCTTAATTTGAATCTGTTGATGACTGAATTACATTTCTTTCAAATGCCACTAGTCTTGCTTGTCAACAATTTGTTCAAGTCTCTAGCAGGTGTATAGATACAGCATTAAGAATCTGTGACAGGCCAGGCTTAGTATGACTAAATTATATTTGATACTGAGAAGAAAGTCAGAACAGCGTGGCTGGAGCAGAGAAAAGGAGGGGAGAAAATAATCTACCTCTCTAACAACTCCTATTTTTGTTATGATTTGGGGAATGAAAATGGCACCTCCAAACCTGAAAGCAGAAGACCCTGTAGTGAATGCTGAAGGGCTGAGATCTTTCCATCTGAAGTCTGAATAATGTACTTCAGTATAAGGAAAGCTTTTCTGAACAATATTGGTTTTATAATAACTAAGTTGGGAGAAGTCAGATGAGTGTGATTGTGTAGTTTGAAGTATCTTCCATAGTCCACTCACGAATGTGTCCCTTGGTGCAGTCTTGGGAGGCAAAGAAATAAAGTGTTTTGTGGAGGAATAATAATGGGAAGAGGCAAAAAACATAAACAAAAAAAATATGAAGAATGTCCCAGGGGGCACCATACAAGAATATGTAGAGACAAGTGGCTTGTCCTAATTTTAAACAGCCCTTTCCCAAGTTTGCCCTCTGTGGCATCACATTTATGATGTTTCCTCCTCCCCTCCAGCAAAAATCTGATAAATGGAAGATTCATTGGTAGATATATGATATCCTTATTAAAGTCATTCAGAGGAACAGAATGGTGTTGGAATAATGCAAAAAAAATTATCCAATGTTATCTTTCTAATTAAACAAAGTGGAAATCATCTATTACTGTCAAATAGTTAATTTACAATTAGTTTTGGTGGGGATGAGGAGGATAAATATGTTTTTGTCATTGTCTTGGCAAATCCTTAAGCTCTCCACACCCCTGCGGTAGCATTTTCTTGGGATACATATGTGAAAAGTACCATTGACTGATCCATGGCTATGGTGACAGTGGGAGTGCTGCACTAAGGTCAGATGTGCTCTGGCCATCTCCCAAGTCACAGCAGGGAATCCTCTTCATACCATGTGTGTCTGCATGAGTGACTGATAACTGCATCTCGGCTGCTGAGAGCATTTGTTAGGTACAAACAGAGAGCAGCAATACAGTTTTTACTCCCCTGTTTAATACATGATTTCAACATGTCTGACATGAGGCCAAAATGTTTCACTTTCTGCTCTGTCAGGAAAAGAGCATGTAAGATGGAAGGCAAATGGCATCTATGGAAAGACCCACCAGCGTTAATGTAACAAGCAGACAAGCTCTGACTTTGGTCAGCACTGCCAGGAAACCCAGAGCCCACTGCATTAGCTCACAGATCTTAACGTGCTTTGATTCAAGAAATGTCAGACAAAAGAAGAAGCCATAACCAGAAAATACAGATTTTGGAGAACTCACAGCTCCTTGAGATCAGCTTTCCCTCTTTCCTGCCAGAGAACTTGGAAATCTTTGATTTCAGAAAAAGCATTTGGCTTATTCCAAGACTCAGGATGGTGCATCTCACAAATATTGTCCACTCGTCCTGCCAGTTTCACTGCCACTGACAGTGCAGGCTCTAGGATAGCTATGCACACTAGCAGTGGGCAGGGGGAAAGATACTGCCAAGAGCTTTGCCACTGGTGAAAATGCGAGTGTTGCTATCGAATATGGAGGATTTCAGAAGCCTGTCTTATGTGATACATAGTAAGCAGCTTGAACTTTCCATGCAATTAGAGAGTGAAATAAATGTCGGACAGTCAAGAAAGCTGTTACCATTAATCCTTTCCAGAGCCAAAGCCTTGTCTTCAAGGAACACAGAGACTCCACAATCATAGTTCAGAGAAGAGTGACAGCGAAGTCCACGCTGTTCTCAGTTTATATCCCAAGACTGATGTAATACTGAAGAAAATGTTGAAGCTAAATGGCAGAAAGAGCAGAAATCCTTTAATGTCTGAAATCAAACAATTTATATATGGAACTGTCCAATCATCTTGACTTCCATGCAAAGTATCAGTGCAAAAAGATGTTATTTTGTGCTCCCTGCTCCCAGAGACTGTAAGCTTACAGCACCTGTCCTTGTTCATTGCATGCCCTGTGGTCAGCACACTGCCTGTGTCTGTGTCCTTACTGCAGGTTGTGGGACATGACAAAGGAAGGCACAGCAGCTCTCTCAACAGCTGGAGAGAAGAAGGATGCAGTGACAGCTTTGATGGGACTGCAGCAGCAAAGAGCCATTTTAACTGGCTAGAAGCCCGTATCAGGAGTGACTCAGAAGAACCACTGCATCACACACAGTCTAAACTTAGTCACGTCGAATCACTGACACTGATAAGGAATTCTTTAACAACCAGGGATGACATCCATAAGGTTTCCAAAGCATCAAACCACGCTGTCCATGCCCAAAATTGAGATTGTTTCCAGTGCAAAGCATGCATCCCTGCTTCACAAGCTGGCTGAAGAGTTATGGTTTCGAAGCCTCTTTGCTTGAGCTTCCTGAGCCTTTAAAGAATCTCACAGAGTGAGAAGACAGATTATCATTCTTCCAAGGTAAAAGTTCATTTCAAGTGAACATGCTGTGAAGGAAGAATATTTCATCGTATTCATGGTGACCATAAAATAGGTGATTGGCTGCAGCATTCAACTGTGCAGGTCCCTGCAGCAAATCTAGAAGAAACCAGCCTTTCAGAAGACACAGCTGCTGGGTCTGAATGATGGCACTGCTACTGAAATGCAGATTTTCTACAACATTTCCAAATACACTTTCATTGAGAGAGACACTTTTACTTTCATTGAGAGAGACACAATACTGTAATAGGGCCTTAAGGTTATAAGAGTAACACTGTCTGTACTGGTTTGGCACGGCCTGGTTTTGGGTAGCAGGGGGCTGCAGAGATGGCTCCTGTGAGAAGCTGCTGGAAGCTTCCCACCATGTCTGGCAGAGCCAATGGCTGATGGCTCTGAAGATGGACATGCTGCTGGCCAGAGCTGGGCCAATGAGAGAGGCTGGTAACGCCTCTGTGATAACCTATTTAAGAAGAAAATCAAAACAAAGTCATGAGTTTTTGCTTCTAGTCAGAGAACAGGGGGAGGTGAGAACATGTGAGGGAAACAACACGGTGACACCAAGGTCAGGGGAGAAGGAGGGGGAGGAGGTGCTCCAGGCACCGGAGCCGAGATTCCTCTGCGGGCCGTGGTGCAGACCATGGTGAAGCAGCTGTGCCCCTGCAGCCCATGGGGATCCACGGGGAAAGCAGAGATCCACCC
>VXBT01003513.1:1397382-1586718 GCA_013400235.1 Oriolus oriolus | reverse complement strand
AGTGAAGGACTCTTCTCCCAGAACAGCAGAAGAAAATCTTGGTGATGGACTGACCAAAACCCCCCTGCCCTGCCTCCCTGTGCTGTCGGTGGGAAGGAGGGAGGGCCTGGGGGAAGGGAAGGTGTTTTAAGGGCTTATTTTACTTCTCATTACCCTCCTCTGAGTCTGTTAGTAATAAATTCACTTCACAAGTTACATTGAGCCTGTTTCACCCTTGAAGTGTTTCTCCCGGTCCTTATCTCACCCATGAAGCCTCTGTTATCCCTTTTTCCTCTTTTCCCTCCTCTGCCCAGCTGTAGCAGGGGAGGGTGAGCGAGTGGCTCTGGTGGGCGCCTGGCGCTGGGCCAATGTCAAACCATGACACTATCAAAGAGCAATTTTGTCTCATTTTCAGAGCTATTTGTCACTCCTCTTCATGCAAGTTTTACTGGTAAAAATTCAGTTTTTAAAAGGCGTGTGGTTTCTGTCATCCTAGGAACCTCACCCCACATTAGATGATTAGTGACTCGAGCAGGCTAACACACCTAAAAGGCAGAGATCACAAGAAGAATCTGTCTCTAATCTGAAGATCTCATAAAGGACATTTGAGAATGTGATAGGACAGAGCATGTAAGAGTGCACAAAGAGGTTATGCCAGCTTCTCACATTGGGATTCTTCTCACTGCCTTAAAATTACTGTATATAGAAACTAGTTTGTTAGAGGAAAATGTACCATGGAGCATCAGACAGCCAAGTCCCTGAGTCCAGCCAGCAGCAAGGCGGAGCTGTATTCCCAGCAGGCAGACAGGCACAGAGTACACACATTCCACCACACACCCACGGGTGTGCATTGCCAGCTGCACACACCACACAGACACTCAGAGCACAGGCACAGGCAGCACCAACCTCCTTCCCTGCTCCCCCCAGCAGGACAGGATGGAGGTTCACAAGTGAGAATATACATGTACATGGGTAAAGTGGACCCCTCCAGCAGCCAAATCCAGACATTCAGTCTGCCCAGTAGCTGCTCTCTGAATCCCAGTGTCCGCAGTTGCTGGTAAGCACCCTTTAGTCTGAAAGGCAGTCTGGAGAGCTGCTCCTGATGATTCACAGGGTTGGGCTCCACACATGAACCACAGGGATGAGTCCTAAGAGGGGCTGGGATGAGGCATTCCTTCCTTGGGAGCACTTGGTTTGGGTTCCCACCTGGCATCAAGGCCCTCTGCTCCTCTGTGCTTGTGGGGCTGTGCCTCTGATGGGCTGATGGCCCGTGGGATAAGCCTGGGAGCAGCCTGGCAGGGAACTGTTTGGGGCTGCCTTCTGCCATTTTCTATCCAAGCTCCTTTTGCAGTAGTGCAGATGAGCCTTATCACATAACCTAACACAGCTGTGCCAGTACGCAAATCAAAACTTAATTATGCACTTCAGCTTAAGAAACCTGTATGAATGGAGAGCTGTTTCTGAGTGTGCACTGAGAAATGACAGATTGTAAAGAAATCATGAGCTGAACCTGTAATGGTGCAACAAGAGATAAAATAACAATCAGTTTATATGTGCATGAATTTGTTTTATTTGTTCTTTAATGATGTGGCTATTTACCCATTTTTTAAGATATATTTAAAGATACTTATGCATCTCTTAAGAATCCTGTCATCTTTAGACAATACTGCCTAATTACAAATGTGCAAGACCACACTGAACTAAAGCCTAGTTTCTGGACGGTCTCAAGATGATCCTGTGTGGTCCATCTTTCCACTGGGATTTATAGTGAGGTATGCAGTAGCACTGAAATTTCCTGGGCTGTCTGGGACACCTGCACAGGGGAGGTAAGTATGAAAAATCATGTGCAGAATGTCCATGATATTCTGGAAGGATGGTTAGGGCCTATGACATCCCAAACAGAACTAAATATCTGCATGTACATATTTGAATGAACAAATCCCTGCTTCTCAAGAGAGTCAAGGAAGTGTGGAGTGCTATGAGGTTCGCTATAGATGTCTGCTTTAGGACAAGGTGAATAACTTGGAGACAAGAATTTGTGAACTGCCACCCTTTGGGATAACAAAGGGCATGAAGACAGGTGACAGCCAGCTGGGTGCATGGACACTGAGAGACACAGCAGGACCTGGGAACTTCCAGCTTTTTGGATAATGAAGGAGATGAAGATGTGTGATGCCAGTGAGATGGATGGACAGAGGGGAGCAAGAGCCAAAGAGTCAGGAGGAAGAGTGAGACTGGCATGTGGAAAGACTGTGAAGGTGCAAAAGCCCAAGGACTTTACTTTTTTCCTTTGTTGGGAGTCCCTCCTTGGAGGAGCCAGCTCAGGCTGTTTCTGTGTTACTCTGCTGTGAATAAATGGTTTTATGGAATGAGCCACCTGAGACTCTTCTGTGGGAAACCTGGGGCTGAGCTGCTGAGGAAACCTGGTCTGACTATGTGAGCGGGGTGTGTGGGGAGCCAAGCAGGGCACCCATCGGACCACTGGAGCTGCCCATGAGGTGAAGGGGCTTCAGTCCTAGCAAAAAGTCTCTGGTGTTGGGAGTGTGAGTGTCAGAGCCTGGTGAATGGTCAGACTGGGAAGTTTCCTTAACATGGCAGATATTACACAAGATCTACAGATGTTCTGTGCCTTTTTAGAGTAGTGACCAGAGGCTGCAGAGGTTACTTAGACCATTTTCAATGGTGCCTGAGCTGACTGTCAGTTCCTAGCTGTCATTTAGCTCACCTAAACTATAGACATTTAGTTAATTATCCCTGATAATTATTAATTATCAGGGTAATTAATAAATCTAAAGTATTAAGAAGAAGGGGAGTGGTGGAGTTATTTAGATAAATTTTACCGTGTGTACCTCAGCAAGCTATCTTCTTGCAAAAAAAAGAGTTTAGCAATAGCCTACTTCCAGCTGTATAGAAAGCTCTTTGATGATATTCAAAAAAGCATTGCTAAAAAAGAGAAATAGGATAAAAAGCAGCACAAAGAGAGTAAAAACCAGTAAAAATACAACATTAAAAAATACAATATAGCAGCCTAGAGGAGGCCTACATGAATGCTGGAAGGGGACTTTTTACAAGGGCATGTAGTAATAGGAGAATTTGGAATGGCTTTAAACTGAAAAAATGTTGGTTTAGATTAGCTATCAGGAAGAAACTCTTTAATGTAAGGGTGGTGAGACACTGGAACAAGTTGCCCAGAGAAGCTGTGGATGTCCCATCCCAGAGAGTGTTCAAGGCCAGGTTGGACAGGACTCTGATCAAGCTGTTCTAGTGAAAGGCATTCCTGCCCATGGCAGGGGCATGGCAACTAGATGGTCTTTAAAGTAACTTCCAGTCCAAACTCTATGATATGTCACAATAAGTAGGAACATGCAAGATTATAAAGAAACTTTTATAAACATAGAAGTCATAAGAAGACATAAAGGCAAGGAAAGAGTTTATTGCAAAACAGGGAAAGATGGTAAATAATAGCAGGAGCAGAAACATTCACTGTCTCCTTTGCCTTATTCATAATTGAAACCTGAAGTGTGATATAGTAATTAACAGAGCATGTTTTAACAGAGAGGTGGAAGAACACAGCAGAACAAAGAAAGGAGCCTAAAGAGTGTTTAGGTCTGTCACATTATCCATTCAGAAGTGCCTAAAAGCTTGCCCTCAGTGGTTAGAGATCCTGCTGAAATAGACTCTGAACCACTAGAAACACACGTGTTCAAGGGGCACTCGATTATAGACTAGAAAGCATGAGTGAACCTGAGATTTTGTAGAAGTAAAACATATCTTGAGCTGTGTTAGAGGAGCATTGATGTATGGCAAGGGAAATAATAACTACCCTGTAGTTAATAAAGCCTCAGAGCATTGTGTCTGGTCATTGTACTTTATGAGGTATGTAGGAAAATTTGACAGAGTCCAGAAGAAAGCACACAGAATGATAAAAGTCTGAGAAAAGTGGTAGCTTCCTTCGATAGATTGTTTCCCTGTAGAAGGACAAAAAGAATCCCTTAATTTTTCAAACAAGATGGTTTTGGTAAGGTTTGAGAGGAAAAAAACCTGCTGTAAGGACAGGAGGCATGAGCCATTGAGACAGGGGCATCAAAGGATCACCATGGAGGCCCCTTCACTCCCAACTCTTAAGCAGGGACTGTACCACAGTCTGTCAGGAATGCTGTAGTCACAGTGTCCAGTTTAACCAGAGACACAGCTGGGCTAGTGGATCACAGCACGCTGCCTCCAGCCCTCGCTCCCTGGCTCTGCGTGGTCCTTGGTCGCCTTGCTGCAGCTAAAAATAAGGGAGCCAATTAATGCTAATTGGGATGCAGCCACTTTCCCACTAGGATTCAGATGAAGAGTAAGGCGTTTCATACAGGCCACTAAACAGCTGTCAGATGGTAACAGTGTTCAGTTGCTACTGACCTGGGCTGCATTTTTATTTTACTGACTTGCTGTGAAAAGCTCTATGTGCTATTATCAATCCCCTGGGCAATGCGGCCCTTGTTTTAGAGTTTCTTGACAAATGAGATTTAGTTTCCAGAGAAATGTTGCTAGGTAGCACCTTTTTATTCCTAGATATTAACTTGTCACGCCTCCCACTGTCTCTCTTTTTGCCCTGACAAAGTCATATAGATATTAAATAAGAGAGAAAGGAGACAGAAGGGAAGGTATTTTACTACAATATGGTTTTATATTGTTGTCATAAAAGAAGATTTGAATTGGCCCATTCAAACAAAGAGGGAAATATATACAAAGCTCTAGTGTTGTGAAATTACAGGAAGTATTTAATTTTCATGAAAAGGAATATCCTTTGAAAATTATCGTTAGAAGTCTGTGTAAATGTGGTTTGAGATTTTCAAGCTTTCTGCTGGGAGTCCTTCTGTTTTATTGTTTTGTAGAAGGCTTATAATATCACTCTGTCTCCTTATTGCTGAGACGAAATGTGCCGAAAAAAAAGACATTACTCCTTTTCTCCCATCCTCCCACCCAAAAAAGAAGTTGTTGACAGATTTTTGACAACAAATAATTAATTTTAAAAAATCTCTTGTGTTCATTTGTGAGCCAGACGAAAGTGCTAGGTGCGATATAAAAAGAAGATGATTTAACAAAAACAGTTAAACCAAGTTGTTATGGTAACTGGATTTTGAAAGGATGTATGTTAAAAAAAAAGAAAAGGGGAGAAAAATTTATGCTCCATCTGCTCTAATCACTGTGATAAAACACAATTGTTAAAGAAAATACCTAATAAGGATAATTTCACATCTGGCATCAAGCCTGTATGATATTTCACATCAACAAGACTCCCAGATGTGAGTCAAATTTTGCTCCAATATCTGTCAGGTATAATATGACAGGTTTGACTGAAGATCATGCTGAATTATTAATTGAACGCGGTAAGCTTGAACTACTTTACTGTGAAAATTCAATTCAAATGTTTGCATTTGATCATTTGTACTACATGCATTGTGCTTGTTGATTTTGTTTAAATTATATTAATGCATGGTAATTATCTGGTATAACTTAGTGTCCATTGCTTCTGGTTTCATGTCAGTGTGCTACACTGGGAAGATGATGCTGCATCTCACTTGGTACTGTAGCCTGTTAAATAAAATATCCACTGGCAATTAGAATAGAGAATGTCTGAAAACGAGCTTTGTCAGAAAAGTATAAGTTTGTACAAGATGTTGTAGTCCATGTCATTCAATTCAAGTAGGAAGCACTTCAGATGGAAACCACCATCACTTTCCCTCTGAAGAACAGAGCCTTAGAAAATGCATTGGCAGACCTGGGATATGAAGATCACCCACTGGGCATTTGTAGCTTCTCTGTTCATTAATAAGTCTGCAGCTGCAGAAAATCCCCAAAAGGAAACAAGCTTTTGGTGGCATATTCCAATGAGCTTCTGATGGCTTCATTTTGTCATTTCTCTATTGTCTCATCTGCATTTACTGGCTTTCCATGCTCCTGACACCAGTTACATCTTCAGTGCCAGGTGTTCGAGTTTCTTCTGGAGAAAAGCTTTCTTCTCTGTTGACAGCGATGTTTTCTGCTAGGATCAGTATTCTGGTGATTTGAGTTTGTTCTGGTAATTTAAGTTTGACCCCATTTCATCTGTTCATCTCAATCCCTCTCCCTGCTTTTTGCCAACTACTGATAATTTAAGCTTCACAGATTGAACATGCTTTTATAACTGACTGAAATCTTAAAAATATATTTATTCCACATCCTGTCAGAGACCATTTCTTTCCTTTTTCACTTCACAGCCTACTGAATCATTGTACTCAGGGTTGCCCTGTGGTATTCTTCTCCTCCTGTTAGCCACCTGGGCAAACCCAAGAGGACTAACATCTGCTTTCCTCCCTAACTATTGGCGACCAGGGCTGCCAGAGATCTCCCAGGCTGTGTGAAACACTCTTACAGGACTGATATGACACTGACCCTATGGGTCATCTAGAGTGGCAGCTGGAGGATGGCTGAAATGAAAGATGATATCCCATAACATCACTAGACCTGCATGCGTCAGTTAAACAAGTCCTCCAGATGTAGAGACCTGTAATGCCTGGAGAGATCCTCTCTTGGTCAGAGGAATGGCAGTTGTGATCTCCATGGACTGTGCTGACATGAGCCAGTGGTGCACTGCTGTCTGGCTGGGAGGCTACTGCACAGAGGGCTGTGAGAGAATGACAGAAGATTAGGGAAGTGATTACTTGCCTCTGTTCAGCACTTGGCTTTTTAAAGTCATGACAGTTTTGTTCCATCTCACTGCTCTTCTCAGAAAGCTGCTGCTGTATTAGATGTGCCACTGATCAAATACCATTGCTCCCTTCCAGTACTTTTAAACAAACTCCTCCACTCTTTCTGTCACGCCTCTTCTGAGGCTGGAAAGAATTTCCTCCTCTTTCTTTTTTTTTGTTGCAAGGCTTGACAACAATTGAATACTAATTGTGCCAATGTTACTGTCAATCAGAGAGACCAGATCTTGTGATTCTCTTCCATTCCCCCAAATTCTTGTCCATGTTCACACATGAGACCTGTTATGACAGATACACTGTAAGAGTTTGTGTTTCTATATCTGGGCGGGGCATAGCCTGGGCAGTCTGTCACCATGACAGGCTCATGTAAGAGCATGGGTGCTGTCACTTGCAATTGCATTTCTGCCCACTGTCAACTACTGCCTTCTCAGCATGTCTGTCTCTCACACACATCCATGGATGTGCTCACTGTATCTGCAAGGCTCCTCTCAGAAACACCGTTCACATTCAGAATTTAGAACTTCTGGTAATAACTCAAAACTGTCATCCCATCCCAATTCCTAGCAAGGCCAAATTTCACTTTAAATATCTAAACAGCTTTGGCCATGTGCCTCAGTCAATTGGTCTTCAGCCAAAAATATTTCACTTGGAAAGAATATGAATGGTGCACATTTATTAATTGGGCTGCAAAATAAGTGGTGGTCTTAATAACATTCTAGTAGGAAATCTCTATACTTTGAATGCAGTTTGGTCGGCAGGAATCACACCTGAACTGCATACTGTTAGAGGAACAACTCTATTAGTTTATTTAATTATAGGGAAGACAACATTTATTCATAAGTTCAGGGTGGAAGTACCTCACTGCAAATCCTTTAATAATATTCTTAAATTCATACTTCAAAACCCTGAAGTGAAGAAATTGAGCTATTTTTTAAATTTTCACATTTTTGCAGTGTCAGCATAAGGACTGTTGGGTCTCCTACAGAGTTGCCTCAGACATTTCTTCCCTCCTTGAGCTTTGTTTGATTTAGGTACGAGTGTGCCTTGTGTGCCAGCATTCCTTATGCTGTCACTGGCTTCTCGATGTACTGCCAGGTTTTATGTGGCCACACTTGATTTTTCTTTCCTCTGCAGTAAAGTTCACCTTAGGCTAGTGAACTGCGTTTACAGAACTACAGAGCATGGCATTGCTGCAAAGAATCTATCACTCTAACCTTTAGTACACCCAAGGTCAGAACACAATTACAGGGTTCAAGTGTTCAGTAAGTTATTTGCTTGCACAGACTGCTGATTGATTGTTCTAAAATTGTTATTAGGTAGCTAGCACCAGTGATCAAAGGGAAAGGAAAATGAAACAGGAAGCAGTCAGCTAGGGAAGCAGCTACAGACTAGTGCTTGTGTATAAATAAGGGTAATGTCAGTGAAAACAAGAAAACACTGGAAAGCAGATTTGTTCAAGTGAGACAACCTATGCAGTGGCAGATAAGCCTAAAATCCAGTATTCGGCATAACTCTTTCTGTGTTGTGTTAGAGATTTTCTGAAAGCTTTGCCTGTGTTTGATTAAAAAAAAAAAGAAAACAACAAAACAAATCCAACGCCAAAAAAGCAGCTGCTCATGATATTTAAAAGAAATTATTCTTGAACTGTGCAAAACATCTTGTAGTTAGATTTACCTAAATGACTGGTTGCACAGGATTGGACTGGATCAGGGCTTTAGGAAGGAATGCAGAGAGGAATTCCTTTGATGGTGTTCCATCCAAGCTTCTCCAGCAGGGACAGAAGGGGAAAGATGACTCCTAGGCTATGCAGGCTGCTTATAGCCCTCACTAGTCTTCTTCTGTCCGTGGCCCGTGTCAGTGCAGGGTCAAGAAGACTAATCAGTCCCGGATCCTTTAACCTGTGTAATCCTCAGAAATCCTTCAGAGTAATTTAGATCAGCACAGCAGGGCTTTTACAAATTCCAGCTGTTATTTTCTGTGAATCTTTATAGGCCTTTACAAATGCAATATTTAGCCCTTTTTGTCATCGCACTCTGGTGTGGATCTAGTCCTGGCAAGTCGGCTGAATGAAGATGGCAACAGAGCTTAGGAAACGAGTTACTTTGTTTTTGCATGGGCAAAAACACATTCTGTTTCATGCTACCTTAGTTGATTGTGATTTTTTATATGTCACTGTTGTAGCTATGTGGAGAATTCCTTATAACGTATTAACTTGATCATTTGCAACACCTGACCGTGCCAACAGACAGCCCAAAGCAGCATTGTTTCAAGGTAGATCAGATTTGAACTTCTTTAAAGGTCAGATGTACGAGACTTTGGGGGATTGGATTTGTGCCTAATAATAGTAAAAACGTACAGAAGTTGTAGCCTAGCCTCCAGCAAATGTACACTACTTAGAAACATAAAAAATGTTTGTAATGTTTGTAAGTGTCAAAAACATTTGTAAGGAATTTAAAGGTGTTTAAGGATCTAGTCAACTTGAAGGCAGTCTTCTAGGAGAAAAAATGTCTCATCTGAAAGTTGAGATTGGAGAAGAATTTTTGATATAAATCATTACCTCTCTATAAATACCTCTATAAGAGCTGCATCTTATTTTGTCAGTAAATCATGTAATAATTCATGTTCACTGTATCCACTTGAGTACTGCCGACTGCAGAATTATGCTTTTGATGTGGATAATTTCTTCCTGTTGTCCATGAATGGAGAGGAGGGAATGGATCTTTGCTTTGTTTCTGGCAAGGGGCTGTTTATTACTGGGTGACATTCAGGATCGCAGGATGCCATGGGGTAGTGCCTAGATAAAAGCACCTCTCAGGTAAGCAAGACCTTGACTATAGCTGCCCAGCTTTGACTGGATTAATTCAGAATGAGCTCAAAAAAACCAGGGAAGCAATAGGTGAAACTTGTTAGACAATTGTGTCTAACTTCACACTTCTGTGATGCTCTTGAGGAAGGAGATGAGAGGGCGTTGGAAACCCTGGTGACACTGCTAACTGGCCTGAGGTACAGAGGGAGGGAACTGATCTGGGGCTGTGTGATGAACAAGGCCCCTGGTGGCTCTTGGCAACTGTGTGATACAGACACCGTCAAACACAAAAGCTCTATCCTTTGGGAGGAAGGGGGACACAACCAGGGATGCCCGGCACCATGCAGATGGCTGAGCCAGAGGCTGTGCTCCCCCCCAGGACTCAGACTACTCTCAGCTGGGGCAGTTCTGATCCAGGGGCTGGGGCCTCAGATGGTGTGAGTCATGGGATAGAAACCTGGGAACAGAAAGTGGTACCCATCCCCCCAGTGGGAACAGGGACAGATCCTAAGATTCTGTGGAAGGTTTAGGATCAATTCAGGTCATCTCTGGACCTCCAGTCCTCCATAGCTACATCCTCCTTCTCTGAGGCTCCTCAGAACTCCTAAACTACTCTCTTTATGCCAAATCATTGGCTTTTAAATATCTCCACTGGTGCACTGGGAATCTGTTAGCATATATCGAGGAAATAGTCTGAAAAATGTCTTCAATAAAGAGACTAGATGATCTCCAGAGGTCCCTTCAAACCCTAACAGTTCTGTGATTCTGTGGAAACAAAATTTAGCAGATTAATGCCTTTTCTCACAACATTTGCTTTCAACATAAATTTAAATGTCCAAGTCAAAATTTTAGCCTTTCTTTATTATTTATGCTTTGAGAAGAGTCAGGCCTCAGAAAAGCACCTTAATTAAGATGCTTTAGGAATATGTTTTTGAATACCAGGGCCAGGTGAATATGCCACTGAGTCAATTTTCTTTTCTTTTGTTGGAAGTTAGCCAGCACAGCCAGAAGGAGGGGCCGACCTAGAAGAAGGAAGGGACTAGAGTCTCCCTGGAGAAGCTGAGAATGAAATACAACATAGTTTTGCCTGCTATAGTGTGTGGCGTCAAGGGCATCAGATTCTTATGGAAAACAGAGGATGTAGTTGATAAAATCCAGATGTTCCAGAGTCTTGTCTTTCCTGAAGGTTTGGAAGACACATCCTAACAAGGATCATTTAAAAACCTTGGGATTCTGAGTTCCTTAATGTCTTCAGAAATACATGATATGTTCAAGTGCTGGACAGAATGTAAGCTTTTACCTGCAGCGATGTATGCATTTGTCTGCATGCAGGCCACAACAGACATCTGCCATTAGATGTCAGACTGGTCTGAACTATGGAACAGTCATCCAAAAATCTGAAATGGTCACTGTAAATTTCTTAGGATCACTAGGAAGAAATAGACATTTCAAAGGCGAGACTGAAAACAGCAAGCAGTTTTTGACCCAAGACAAAATAAATCACAGTTTAAAAATGCTCTTTTTCTTTTCATTGTCAGTCAAGGGAACTTAGAGTAGCCAGGCTAGACATGGATAATTTAATAGTAGGCATCTAGTTAGGCAAGACAAACCTTCCTCAAATGTATAATGTGAAGACTGGAACAGCTGATCAAAGAAAAAAGCTGGGTTGACTTTCTTGTAATATTTGCATATCTAAATCTCATCAGCAGCTATCCTGAGTAGAAACACTGCAAGGCAAACTACTTTGCTTGTATTGAGAAAAAAAAGACAGCAAGGGCAGGTCAGGATATCATTATGTAGCTGTCTGGTTGCAAAGAAGCAGAATATATCTTCAGTAGAGTTTTACTGTAAACAGCTAAGCACATTAGTTATCTGAGATAACAGCACATTTTCTCTCCTTTCTTCTTTCCTCTACCCCTTCCTCTTTCCCTTCCCCTGCACTTTCCCCTTTCCTTTCTCTCCTCTTTTTCTATGCAGCTGTAGAATATTAATTTCTGGATGAAATACTAAAAGAAGTTGCAAAGATCAGCCCCTCCTAAAAAGCTTCAGTACCTCAACACATGTCGTGCAGTGAATGTCAGTGGGATATGTGCTGCTGCTGGTACAATCTTGTTGTAAGAAGAGGGAAATAAAAAAAGCATTCAGTTTGTTAAAACTGTGGCTCTCTCAGATAGCATGTGAAAAATTCACAGGTTGCCACCCACAGAATGTTAACATTGTCTAAAGGTTGCTTTTGTCAGAAGGAGAAAAGACAATGAGAAGAAAATCCCTAAGATGTCTCAGTTCCTAGAACTGTGGAGATGTTTGGCCATTCCAGGTTATGCACAAGTTTTGCAGTGCAAAATGAGGAAGGGAGCAGGAAATTAAGAAAACAACCTCAGCAACGTCCAATGTAATTTGGAAAACTGAAGGGAAAATGAGATGATACTGGCCATGCCTTGTAAATGGGTAAGCCATGTTCCTTTTCAGTCATTAATGTTTATATTTATACCTTTACAAACAACCACTTCTGGAGACTGAGTGACCAGTGTAACCTAATGGGCTTTGGCTATGCCCCACCACACCCACACCAAACCTTCCTTCCAGCCATTGATGCCCAGGAAATGTCCTGTGCTTTGCTGCCTTCTATTTGAAAGAAAGAGGGGGTAGACTCAGGTTATGTGAACTGCATCCATTTATTGCAGGTCTCCTACACTGCCCTTCTGTCATTTCTCTTGGTGACATTTCTTATGTGATGTGGTGTCTTATGATATGGCAGGCTGAAACTCAGCAAAAAGTGGTGCAATTTAATAGGCTGGCTATAAACCTACCAAGACTTTATTTCAGATCCCTTGACAGAGAACAAGCTGACCCAAATTTAAGAGTGACTAATGGACTTCAACCTTCACATGGTTGTAAACTCCCCACCTGTGAGTCAGTCCTTTCTGGCATAAGAGACTTGATGTCTGACCATCACTTTCTTTTATTGAGGTCTCCTGGGAACTCTGCTGCTACATACCTACATTCAAAATTACTACTTGTTTTATTATAGTGCAGACCAAAGGATTTTCCACTGCCTTTTTCCTGCAAAAGGCAAACTCAGAAAGCTTCAATGACTTCAGAGATTATGCTTCTACAGATTTCTTCAAAGCATATCTCAACTCAGTGGTCACATAATACTTATAAATTGGAAAAAAATAAAAATCACTTGATCATAGATACCTCTCTTACATATTTTTATTGTCACAGAAATCTAAACATCTTTTGCTTAAATACAGCACTTAAACAACAAATCGTCTAAATCAACATCCCCTAAGATTCACATAAACATGAAAAGTAAAATTCTTCTGGCAGAAATGAAAATAATTCAGCTTTAAACATGTAAGAACCACATGTCAATCAGTACCATGTGCTGATTCACCCTACTCATTATCAGAGAGGCACAGCACACAAACCGCAGGAGGGCTAATCAGGAACATCTTCTGTAGTACAATGAGAAAACATTGTATAGTTTATAAGACCTTCAACCCACTGGTTGGCCTCAGTAATTACTGAAACATACTCTCCTTATTAAGCAAGCTCTTAAATAATTGATCCTATATTTGCCCCTGCTCACTAAGGAAATACTATACATAATCAGAATTTTTATGTGTGTGGTATCTTATTTGCAAATTTTGTTATGGAGAAACGTATGATTAGGCTGTGTATCAAGAGACCAGGGTTCTAGTCCCAGCTCTGCAGCTGATGCACTATATGACCTTGGGAAAGTCATTCATTGCCGTGCCTTAATTTGTCTAAGATCTGTTGTCTGACTCGCATTTCATCTGGTTTAACTCTCTTAATATCTTTGACTTTCCTTTAAACACCTCCTGATAAATGACTACACTGTCCAATACATTTGGAATCAAATGCTCCCCAATTTTTTATTTAAATAACAATAGAAAAATAAGCCAAATAAAGGAAAATCCTATGACATGAGTGAAAAAAAACAGCTTACTGATTTTTTTTATTCTAGTAAGCTGATTTGTATTTCATTATTTTACCAGGTTCTGTACTTGGCACAGGCATGGCTCACTTTGGGAAACTTCCTGAAAGATTGCTCCCTGAGAAAAAAATTGCTTCCTGCTTCTCAGGATGTGCTTCTGTTCATGCTGCTGCTGAGGGCATGTTGCTGGTCTCTCTTATTTCATAGTGAGAAGATAAAAGTTAATACAGCTTCCCTCTATGCAGTATCAGTACCCAGTTTTCATGACCTCATTCTGTGAGTGCCAGAGGAGTGGTGTGCCAGCCAGGAGGCAACTGTCCACCATGATAAAGCTTAAGCACGTCAGTCTGGGGAACAGATGGGATGTTGACTGTGCTAGAGGGAAGGTAGAGGACTTTGAATACTCTCTCATCTTTCCCCCAGTTCAGATGTACGAGTAAAGGAAAGGAAACATGTACATGTTTTCACAAAGAAAAAGTCAAATCAAAAGAGAGGCTTTGTGCTTTTGCTTTCAGAAATTTTAAGTAATGTTCAAAACCCTTAGCAAATTGCTTTGAGCAAATAAATATACATCATAGGCATATTTCAGTCTATGCCCCACCACACCAAATGCTAGTTTGAAACTACCTCTTATACTGTGCTCCTAATGGTAACGTGGATTGTGTAACAATTATATTATAATGAAGAGACCTGAGGATGGAATGCATTTTTAATCTCAAGTATTACTAATAGTGTAATACCCCTTAAGAAGAATGGTTCTAGGGATGTGTCTGCTAGTTAGCAGGGAGCTGGATAGAAAGAAAAAGCAACATGTCCTTTTACATGACTAGATGTTAATTAATTGAATATTAGGCATACATATTCTTAGCATATTTACTGAGGAAAAGACCTGTATTTTCGATACCATGTGATTTAGAATATCCAAAAGCCTTTGAAATTCTCAGTGTCTAGTGTATCTATTTCATCACTTATTAGGTGTTTAAAGGATACAATAAATGTGTATATTAACACTAGATTGTGGAACTGGAGAACTGGAGTGGCAGGGCAGCTAAAGCACATTGCAAAAGTAAATTTATGCCTTGTTCTGGAATCATGGTGGAGGCTTCTTTCATGTGTCTGAACTACCAAGGTGGTCAAACTGGAGATGAACAGGTTCAGGAGAGTTCTCAGTGTAGGTTAATGCTGAGAGGTGCTGAGCAGGCAAAGGCTCAAAGACCTTCAACCCAAGGGCTGCAGCCAGTCTTTAGGCCTTTGATCACATAAGGCAAGCAAGCTATTGGAGAGATAGTGTTTGATGTTCCCAAGATATTATAAATCATTTTGGTGGTTTAACCTTGGCTAAATGCCAGGTGCCCACTAAAGCTGCTCTATCACTTCCCTCCTCAACTGGACAGGGGAGAGAGAATGTAATTAAAAGCTCATGAGTCAAGATAAGGACAGGGAAAGATCACTCACCAATTACCATCGTGGGCAAAATGGACTCAGCTTGGGAAAATTAATTGAATTTATTACCAATCGAATCAGAGTAGGATAATAAGAAGTAAAATACATCTTAAAAACAGCTTCCTGCCCCACCTCCATTCTTCCCAAGCTTATATTTATTCCCAATTTTGTGTCCCCTCCAGCTGGAGTCGGGGCAGGGAGGGAGTGTCCATCCATTTATCACATGTTGGAGCTGCTGCTGCTTCCTCCTCAGGGAGAGGAGTTCTTCTTCTCCAGCGTGGGGTCCCCCCCACAGGAGACAGACCTCCACAAACTTCTCCAGCACGGTCTTTTCCATGGGCTGCAGTTCTTCACAAACAGCTCCAGTGTGGCTCCCTTCCACAGGGTGCATCCTTCAGGCACAAAACACTCCAGCCTGGGTGTCCCACAGGGTCACAAGTCCTGCCAGTAAATCTGGTCCAGTGTGGGCTCCTCTCTTCATGGATCCATGGGTCTTTCTGGGAATCTCTTCCAGCGTGGGCTTTTTGTGGGGTCACAGCCTCCTTCAGGCATCTGCCTGCTCCAATGTGAGGTCCTCTATGGATTGCATCTGGATCTCTGCTCTACCATGGACCTCTACGGGCTGCAGGGGCAGTAGCAGGTGGAGTATGCAATGCATTCCTGAATTGATTCAACAGGACTTTGCATAGCTAGAACCTCACTCTTAAACCTACGAGCTCCATTGTTTTCCTTGTATGCTAGCACGAACTGCCAAGAGAATCACTCTTTTGGATAGGTATCCCCTTAGCCGTGCCTAAAAATCTCCTTGGGCACAACAACGTGTCATGGTTTAGCACAGCTTGGGTTTTAGTTAAGGAGGAAGCTTACCAGATAAAATACCAGGAAGTTGGTCTTTTTAACATCCAGGGGAAGTTGAACATTCTCAAAACATAATGTATCAAATTTAAAGGGGAAGGAGATGAAAGTCCGGGAAACCCTGTTTCCTCCTCCTATAACAAACTGGGAGCAATTACTAATAAACCACCAAAACAGGCTACTGAAACTAGGACTGGGGTTTTCCCATTAGAATTGTCATTGCACTTCTCTTTCAGGTATTTTCCTACCTCAGCTGGGTTCTGAATTTGTTCAGGGGGGAAATGCCAGGCTATGGGGTCAGAGAATTCCTTCAGGGTTTGGCCCATATCCTCCCATTCCCCTCACCACTCAGGATTTTCTGCATCTGGGTCAGGTGTCTCATCAGTCACCCAGAAATCTGAGTTCTTAATCTAGACAATCTGCAAACTGAATGACTGTTTAGGGAAAAATTATTACTTTGACTGGTAAATGATCAAGATCTGTATGTATTGAATGAGGATAATCTTGGATTGTGTGAAGAGAGAAATAGCTGTGTCTCTTAATCATGAATGGAAATGTGCATTAGTTGAAAATATACGTGAAGGAGGGCTGAACAAAGGAAATATGGGTTCTATTTTCTCAGTATTGCAAGAAATGGGAAGCAAGTACCTACTTCACACAGAAAAGAACAGACAGATATATTTGCAGAATGTGCATTTAAAATAAGTTGCATCTATTTCAGTTTCAGATCAGTGACTCCTGGGATGCCCACTGTGGCATGGATGTTGGTGGAGCTTTGTACCAGAGGATGTCAGTGATGCTGTAATCTTGGCTGTATCCTGGCTCCATGCACAGACCCACTTTTTTCCATGTCGAAGTGTACACCTTTACCACCTCAGGTTCCTTGAGGTTTGCTGTCTGAATTTCCCCAGACTTTTTCAGCCTGAAACACTGGCTGTCTCATTACCCAGGACAATTCTGCCTGTGTTTCCTGTCCTGTAATTCATCTTTGTTGTTTATCTGATTGTCACTATATTGCTGGCCAGCTTACTGTGGACATAACTTGACAAAATTAACTCCTTTTTAAAATAATTTATTCATAAACTCAGGAAACTTCTGAGATGACTCAAATGAACTTTATTAGCGTAGTGTGAATAATTCAGCACACTCTACAAAAAGAAAAGGCCTTAGGAAATACAGAATAAGGATGCTATATTGCCAACTTTCCTAGCTAGACTTTCCTAGAGTCAAAGGGCACAGGTCTGCTGCCAAGGTTTGTCCTCATGTGGAGGCTTTCAGACTAAACTTTTCATAGGAGAGCACATTTCCAGATACAAAGCCTAATTTTTTCAATATTATTAAGAAATAAAATAATATTGATATCCTGGGGAAGTTTCTTCTGTATAAGTAATAACTGGTTGAGACTGAATAACTTCAGGGGTTTGCAAAATATCAATCAAGTCTATATTGTAACTAATTTCCCAGTCTGAACTGTAAATTAACTTAACTTAAGGCATGTGTGACTAAAAATTGTGCAAAGTTTTGACTCTGAACTCAGAGTTCAGTGGGTGCATTGAGCAGGAGCCTCTTGAAGAAGCTTGATTATCTATTAAATCCTGATTATAATCTTGACAAGATGATACAATCATAACTCAATAATGCTTTATATACAGTGTGATTGTGCACAAAGAAATTCTGTGTTATGATATGCTTTCACAACAAATAAAGGAAGCAAAGGAGATCTTTCAGGGATCTGCCCAGAGTAGAGGAAATTCTTTAATGGGGATACCTTCTATTCTTGGGATTTTATCCTCTGCCTCTCTGTTTTGTCTGTTTTCCTGAGAAATGTCTCTTCCAGCTGCAGTATGCTTGTTACCAGCATGAGCTACTGCTCCTATGCTCTCACAGGAGAGATGTACAGAGGAGGAAAATGGCATACTATTATCCTTAATTTTGTGAGTATCTTAAAGAACCGCACTATTTTGCAACCTGTTACGGGCTCATGACTCTGTTAAAGCCGGTGGCACAGAACTGCTTCAGGCTTCAGTGGACTTCAGGTTGTCTATGGACAGATGCCTGCCTTCTAGCTGTGGTAAACAACCCTGGTTCAAAGCCCCTGGGTTCTGTTTGTACTGTCCTACACAAACAGACCTGCACCATGCTGGTGGAATAAGTACATTTTGGGAGAAGGGCACAGAGAGTGGAGGTCTGGTTGCCCAACGTACAAATCTGTCTGCTCTTAGATTGCTTTTACGATGAGATTCTTTCTTTCTACCTCAGTTTTTCCCTCTTGATACTGAGAATAAAATGTCATACCTGCTCCCACTTACCTCTCCAGAGTAGTAAGGATTAATTAGCTCATGTTTGTACACTGCTCTGAATGTGTAATGAGGAGAATTATTTTTTCTTTCAATTGAATCCTGTGATTTCTACTTTTACAATTTTTAATTGCTGTGAAAAATATGCATAACTTATTACAACTTGTTTCACCGAGGAAAAGGTGACAAGCTGTTGTATGGGAAATAAGGCAACATGCACCTCTTTTTTTGCTGTTCTCTCATTTCTTTTCTTTGCTCCCTTGCCAAAGGCTTTTTTTGTGGTCTCTGGGAAAAGGCAGCCACACTGGCCCGATTCTCTTTGCCTTATTCGTTCTTTGCTACAAAGGCCACAAGTTCACATTTTAAGATAAATCCTCTGAGATTTGTGTGTGTGGTAATTTCTATAAAGCTGCTGGAAGTACATTTTTTTAATGGCAATATCTGATTTTGTTTACAAAAGGCCAAACCCAATCCTATTGTAAATCTCTAGGGGAAATGCTTTTAACTTTTATTCAGTTAATTCAAAATACTGGGGCAGTAAAAACAGCTTGCTTAGATGTCCATTGTAAAATCAGTGATTTATAGTGTCAGTTACTCTAGTGATAGCTTTATAGGATTAAATTATTCACGGCTAGGAATTCAAGAAAACTAAAATGAAATGCAAACCCAATAATGCAGCTATTTATGGTTCTTTGGAAAAGATGATCATTACTTTTTCTCGTTCCTTCTTCATTGTTTCTCAATGCATAACTAACTTTCAGTAATTGAAATACGTGCAAGTGATGGAAAATTTTAAGTTGCAAACAAGCCCTTTCTGGAAAAATGTACAACATTTTTCCAGAACTCCCAACTGCCTCCCGTGTTTTCAGTATTTTGTTTCTTCAAATCTTTCAAAAAAAGTCTTGAAAAAAGTCTTCATTCATCCTTCCTGAGATTATCTAGGCTGAAGACTCTTTCTTAAATCAGTGAAATCAGTACAATGCCTACAGTGAGTTCCAAATCTCAGTCACTGGCCACTTCTGTTGAAAACCCTACATTTTCAAATTACAGTCTTATATGCTGTGAACATAGGTATTTTTAGGAGAAATTCAGCTAGAGTGTATCTTTAATACTGGGCTTATCTGGGGTACAATCCTCAGTGTCAATAAAAATGGAATTTTGTTCAGTGAGTAGTTCCTGTAATCTGAGCTACAAGATTTACCCTCTGTTAAGCATTGACAGGAGATGGGAAAATCACGGGAAATGTCTCACTCCATCAAGATCCATGTCAGTACCTTTATTACACAGAGAAACCTACTGGTCTCAGGGAGCTTCCCTTATGAGGTAGAAAAGACAAGAATGGATAGAGTAAAGTAGAAGAAAAAAGATCTGGGGGCACTTGATGTTCCAAAAAGTCACAGAGGAAACCAGTAACAAAAGTTAGATGTCTCACTGCGAAGTTCCGCAGATGTTGGAATAACTTGTCTCAAGAATGCAAGCAGCGAAAAAAACAAGAATCAGAAAAGATAAATAACATACCTTTGAAGGAAAAAAAGATGTAATATGCATGACATATATTTAAGGTAGATTCTTGGGGTTTTATATTAAGACATGCATAATTATGTTAAATAAAAATGGTAATAAAAGACATTTGAGGGAACACAAATCAGATACTCATTATCTGCCAGCATCTGTTTGCAGATTCCAGGATTTTTTTCACTTTAGCAGTTTGTTATTACTTGATCAGAATGTCACATCAGAAATTAATTACTATTATAGGCTAGTTTAAAAATTCAGCCATCCGCTCACAGAGTTAAGCATATCACATGACTGGAAACTACTTACATGGCAGGAGTACTGAGCAAGGAGAAGAAACAAATTACTGCCCAAAATACCTTTTCAGAAACTCTTGGTTCAGCAGTTATATATAATGAAGCCATCCTTAAAACACAGAGAGCTATTAGGTAAACAAAGAAAGAAGAAGCTGTAAAATGAATATTGTTCATAATAGAAGACCAGTCTAGTTTTGACAACAGCTTAAACGTCAGTTTCAATTTCAAACAGTTTACTATGAAAATGTTGATGGATATGTTACTTCCCATACACTCTGCCAGTGAGACTCTGAAGGCACTGTCGGAAAACAGGCAGGAAAATATTTAAAAATACAACTTTAGCATTCTGACTCTTTTCCATTAAAAGACCTCCATACATGAAAAGACTGCAGAAGCTTGGGAAGCAGGAGTTACCAGCTCATCTAATAATCCTCCCATTCTTAAAAGTTCTGTGATGACTTAGACATTAAAAAACCCCATCCAGAACTAATGAAATTGGTCAAATATATAGAATTTGCAAAACTTACAGTTTGTTATTCCTGGAAGGCTCCAAAAGAGCTAAGCAAAGAATGACAGAACTGTATTTCCCACAGAAGTGGAGGGAAACAGACAATGCAGCTCCAGACTTAAAAGGATACAGCATCTATGTTCCACCCTTACCTCAGCCAAAATTCGAAAATAAGTCAAGTGGTACTACAGCTGAAAGATAAGGCACTTTCACTATTGAAAAAGACTTAGCATTTGAAAATGAGGGTACTTGAAAATTATTCTTTCTATTTATGTACCTGCACTTAGTATATGCAGCGGAAAAAGAGAAAGAAGCAAAACAAAAATGAAACAAGCCAGGGCCGTGCAATGACTCCTCAATTACTGTGTGTGGCTCTTTGCAAAGCAACCCCTCAGGCACATTTATCCTGTAGTGAATTAAACCGGGGAACTCAGTTCAAGACACAGCGGAAGCTTTGCAGAGGATGAAAAGGCAAAGAGATAAGGTGGAGGAATGAAAATCTTTCTGGTATCACTGGCTGCGGAGATAACATTTCTGACTCATGGAGGACTGGTGTTGATACATTCTGCCGTCTAGGGGAGCATATCAGGGAAGGATCACTATGGAGCTGCCTGACAGCCTCTGCCATCGACCCCTGTTCGAGACAGCGTATTGGGCTAGAGACATCTCTGATTATGGCCATCCTCTGCTCTTGAGGATGTAATTTAGAACAGAATGAGCACTCTTTGTAAATATGAACTCTCCATAGATGGTCATTTGACTATATAAAGAGAAAAATAGGAAATGCTATTTGAAACCTTTGACAGACTTGCTCTCCAGTAGTGAAATAATGTTTGCCAGGCCTCCAGGCAAGCAAGTAAAAGTAATTTCCAATTAACTGAGTGAGCATCAGAAATGAACTGGGTTGTTATGTGGGAAACACAAAGTAAAAGAACTCTGGCTTTTCTACAGTGAAGAAAACACAGGCGTTTTGTCAGAAAGGACTGAAAAAACCCTGCATCTCTACCTGGGAAAAGAACAGCTATGTTTGGCATATTCAAACACTTTCTAGAAAAGGAAATCCTTTGTTAGCAAAATCCATCTGTTACTTTAAAACATTGGATCCACAGAAAAATAACTATTTCTTATGTAAAACCAGACTGATTTTAAGTGGAGTCTGTATGCGTTTCTGAAGACATAACTAAAGAAGTCTTTTTATTCTCAAAGGGTGTAGTTATTTTTAATGAAGAAAAATACTTAGAATTTTAGGCAATTATGAAAAGAACACTCCTTATTGGAGGAGAGAATGAAACTGTGATATATAATTTAAATAACCTAGTTTAAATTGGTGGATATTGCACAAGTCATCACACACTCCTTTACAATATAAATCCTATGTAAAACAAACTAATAGAGGAAAGACTGAAAAAAAGATTGAAATTAATGCCAAGCAAATTACCCAAAACAATGTTTCACAGAAAACTGAAAAAAAATGTCAGTCAAATAGAACTCAATATCATTTTCATTAAATTGGAGAGGCAATCAAGTTTACCATGCTTAGAGTTAATAATAACCAATATGAGGAGTTTTTATTGTACTTAGTGATGGTTACACAAGAAACGAATGACACTGATAAAGAAATAATTGAAGAAATTAGTTTCTTGACACTGATAAGAAAGCATTACTTCAAATAAAGTAAAATATGCAATCCATCAACTTAAGCAAGACATTCTCCTAGGAAAGACTACAGCAGGAGTTACAGTGTAGTTAATGGCCTAGAGCAAAGTGTAGGTCATGGGATAAATAAACAAACTCCATGAGACCTCAGCATCTACTGGTGAAGAAGCAATGGTGCAATAGAAAAAATTGCCACTGCTTTGGACATACCACTCAGGTTTTGCAAATGACAGGATGGAGCCTGGGTGGAAGAGCCTGTCCTCCTAAAAATTTTGTTTTAAAAAAGTCATGCCTGAGTGTGTAAATTGTATGTCTTCAGTAGTGATTTTACAGGGAGATTTTATAGCAGTTGGAGATCGGGCTGAGTAGCTTCAACTTAATTTTCTTTTAGCAGGGAGGGATACATAGATTGATGCAGTCTTTCTTTTTTCATTATTGTCTTGAAGTTATTTTATCCCATCATAAAAAAGGCTAAATTAAAGTGAAATGGAGAATGTTGGTAGCTTACCACCAAAAAAAAAAATAAAAAAAAATTAACAGCCAAAACACTTATGTGGTTTCAATTTTTTGTCTTAAACCCTAAATTCACTCTTTGAGTTTTTTTTTTTTTTTTAAGAATAGAAAGTTTGGGGGTTCTCCTCTCAGCAAAATGAGGTTATTTTAGATGGTAATTTACAGAAAAGATGGACAGTAGCAGTCCACATTGGGGAGGCAGTAGTTGCAACCTTCACATCGTCTCTGATGTTTACACAAGGTAAAAGCACCAGAGCAAACAAAAGCTTTCAACAGCCGTTTGGTGGGTGCAGAAGTGTCCTGGTCCCTGTCATGAGAGCAGCAGTCCTCCTGCACGACTTGCTGCAGCACACTGCCCTGGCTCTTACCTTAGGGTTTCTAGCACCCCTAAGTAATCAGCAGGACTGAGGAGATTCATGTATTTATATATGTGTTTCCATCCAAGTATATTAAGTACCACAGATAAATCAACTGGCGTTAATTTCAGGCAGTTCTTGCTGAAAGAGGAATAATCAAAAGTACCAGCATCTTCATGGGCTGTTACTTCAAAGCAACAGATGTCCATCAAAATTCCTTACTGCACCATAGCTTGCATTTTTTGCTGCTCTCCTTGTAACCCATTTGGGAGTCTGGGTCACTGGATGATGAGCTCACTATTCTGTGTAGGAGGGTGTCATGCAAACTGTGATTTTTTTTACCCTCTAACTCAAAGGTTCTTCTACATTCATCCTATTTAGGCAATAGGTAGTGGCATTTGCTGTTAAACAGTCCACATTTTTCTGCTTTTCACTGAAGGCTGAAAAGCTAATAATTCATATAATGTGAAATGTTTTGGGATCACAGGGATTTGAGATAACAATAGTTAAGAGAGAGTGGGGAAGGAAACGATGGCGAAATTACTTACCCAGATTTTGCATTCCAGCCACGCGAAACTTTTCTCCCTTTCATAGCTCTCCCCAGAACATTTACACAAGAGGAGAAGGACAGCAAGACAGAAACTAAAGAAAATGGTTCACATAGAAATGGTTCACAGAAACTGACACAATGGCAAGAGCACTGACAGAAAAATATTTGTACAGTGGAAGAAGATCTTGACACACGGTTGACAGAAGGATGATGATATCTGCATGCAAGATAGGCACCATATTTAAGTATTATGTGTATTTTTAGCTTATTTCTGGTTTTTACGTGTATTTGTTATTAATCTAAGTTTAAATATGTGTAAACACATGAAAATACATTGTCATATATGCTGAATATGATTGCTGACTGAGTCAGAAAGCTCTCCTAAACTCTAGGACTTGAAGAAATTTTAGTCTAGATAAAGAACAAAGGTAGTCATAACAAAGTCACAGAATTAAAAGGTATTTTATTAGACTGACTTTTTGCTATTATTGACTGAGGCATTTTACAGTTTCTATTAAGAGCTGAGGATTTCCATTTAATGAGTTTGATAAGACATACCAGAATAGTAATGAATTTAAACCCAAGGACTCTTCAGTCTCTGCTTTTTTTGTTGCAAGCAAAGCTTTGATTACACATGTCCACCGCCTCTTATCACACTGTATTTCACCACAAAATTAAGACAGAACCTCACCTGGAGTAATTTCTACTTAAGCCATATCCATGAAGTGGTATCTGTGCATGACAGATGAAGATATTCATCTGCCTACTTCTCCCCTCTCCTTTTCCAATGTCCATATTTTACTAGAGGTTTGTTCGTCATTAATATTTTAAGTATTTTAACATTTTAAGTATGAGAAGATCAAACAGTTTTACTACCTTAAATTTTTTAAGTCCCTCCATTGTGGTAAGAAGTTCATGCTCTCAGTGGAAACTTAAACCAAAGACAATGAATCACCTTTGAAAGCAAAATATTAAAAATGGCTTTTTCACGTTTGTAGGTTTCAGACCCACAAAACGCATGCTGTGTCTTAAAATGAAGCACCGATTATTTGACATGACAAGACATTCCTTGTGGCAGCTGTTTTCTGGCTGTTGGTCCAAGAAATGCGTGTTGCAGCATCATTTCTCTGAAGGTACAGTAGAATGCAAGGCATAGTTAAAAATATTTAAGAGCCGGGGAGTTTTGCCCTTCAAATATATCTTCTGGCTGCATAAAATGACCATATGAGAAAAAGATATGGTTCAGCAGCACGTGTGAGTTTTTACTCTGCTTCTTCACAGCTGACTAGTTCTTTGGAATGGTCAGTCTCCAGACAGAAGGAGAAAAGTGTTGAAGGCAAATGATTACACCAGCAGTCTGAGCTAATCACACAGAAGTGAAAATATTTACCTTCTTAAACTATGATCCAAATGAGGTAAAAGACTTAGGGGAGGTAAAAATAAGTAATATAATGGAAAATACTAATTATTATGTGTTGTAGCTGCGTAGGGATTTCAATTCCCTTTTTCTTGGACTTTTTGGCAATTTAAGGACCAGTAGAGGATATGATATGTAGGTTTCAGAGAGAAGGGGTATTTGAATCACAGGACTAGAGCCTTGTGATCAAAGAAAAAATATTACTCCCAATAAGAAACATTTTTTTAATTCAACAGCAAGTTTTAAGTGCACTAAATTGCTCACAGAAGCAGCTGTACTCTTATTTTATCTGTTTACATGTCAATGGGTAGAAACATCTCGTATATTCATTGATGTTACTTTAGTATATAATTGTTGTTGAGGAGATAGATCACGTTCATAATTTCACATAAATTGTTTTTATTTGTAATGGAACCATGTGACCCGTAGAAAAATGTACACTTGTTGTGGATCATTTAGCACAGCCATCTGTGCATTTCTTAAGAATGAAACTTTCACCATTGTGTGACTTTTGTTCAGGATATCAATCTGGTTATTATGTCTTGGCTTAATTCACTCTCACAATAAGATCACACTTGCACTTGGCAGATGAAATAAGGAGTAATGAGGTACTTAGAGAAATTAGATTTCTACATTATAATATAATCAGATTTTAATGAAACGAGCAATATATACCATTCATACCATTTTGGTTTGTGATAAACCTTACTGGATTAGCACAAGATTTGTTTTGGTGGCCATGAAGAACATGAAATGATTTATTCTTTGAAGTAAAATGCTGCTCTATCTGCGTAAAATCTATTACAACATTATATACAGCCTTTATTATTTCTCTCCTATTGGATAATTGGAGGTCTGTGATATTATTTAAAGTGATGAAGTAGCAACCTTAGCTCATTTTACACTTTTCAATTTCATGCTTGTCTTCTGTAAAATCTTTTCCATAAATTAACTTTCAACAGAACATGGATGCAGCATGAAGTATAAAACTTAAATACATATTGATTAAAATTGCATGCAGAGTCAATGCATTAATCAGAGAATTTCTGATTAATGTGTGTTACTGATCAGTGTAGGCTTGTCTTATACGGCACATATTCTAACAACACTGAGCTTCACCAAGCCAGGTTAGAAACCAGAAAGCCAGCAATAAAACTTCAAGAGAAGTAGCAGAATGTTTACAACAGTGACTGTGTGTTTAATTGTCATGATTAAGTCTATGTGAGCTACAAAACACCCTCAACCTGCATCTGCTTTTGTTGCACAGAAATACAAGAAAGAAAATAATCGAATACAAACACTCAAGTCCTAGCACGAGTTTTTCCTGAAAAACTTCAGGAACTTAACAGGGTCCAATGTTTTAAGGTGAGCCATTGTAGGCTCCCCTGTAATCAATGCCCTGAGCTACATCTCCAGAGGGAAAATCAAATCTTAAGTGTGTCTTTTAGAGGTGTCATTTTTCTGTAATGGTCTCATACAATGGAGAAGCCCTTAAGTACAGAAGAAAAACACATTAGATTACCACAATTGAAAATGATCCCATGTGTCTATAACTTAAACATTTTCCCAAAGTAGATGGATACAAGAAAGTACATATTGAGAGGAGAAAAAAGCTTAGAAAGACTGTATAGAAACAGGCACTTGTCTCACCAAGACAGTGAACCCTTAGCAATATAAACAGATAAGCCAGTTACTGGGCTTATGAGCAAGAGAATTTTTGGAAGCAGCAAAAATCACTATATTTTGTTCCCTCAGAGAGTTGCGGTCGTCTATTATCTTTGTCTTCTTTTTTATCACAGCCTGGTAATTGGAGGATCCATGCCTCCTTACCTAAGTGGATATTTTTGTTACACTCTTTACAGGAACTGATACTGACTCTAAGTTGTTAGAATTGTTTTTTTCACATTGTAACTGGTTTAAGCAGTGCTTCAGATTCTGCCAGACTTCAGTTAAACTTCTATTTCTGTCCTTTTAGTAAACCTCCCACTGGAACTGTTTATTTGCAACTAGGATAGGATGAAAATATGATTTTAGAGGGATAATATTTTCTTTATATATCTCAGTTTCATAAACTTTGGCTGAGTTATGTGGGGACATTCCCAATTTGGCTTTTTTTGCATATTTAATATAACTTATTTTCTGAGTACTTCAGGTATTCTTTCACACTTAGTCCTGGGGGGCACTTAGGGAATAAAGACCACCAGGAGAGACTTTTTCATTCTAATATCTGCAAGCTAATATTTTGTACGAATTCTGGGTGAAGGCTTACTACGGACTCATAAAATCGCAGCTAGTAACGATACATTTTTTTTCAAGTATTTTGGGTAAGCCTGCAGAGGGATGTACATTTGCCAAGATATTTACAAAGGTTGTGAGAAAGTCAAAAATGGGACCAGGGGCCTGGTAAAATGCCCTGCCAGGGGATAAGTGGTATTCTGTGTGGTTTGTTTATGGTGTGTAATTACTGTAAAAATTAGACCCACTCCCTCCACACCAAACCCCAGTTATTCTGCAGGCCATTAATCTCTCAGAGAAAAAAGTAATCAGAGTCGAAGGCTGCAGATCAAAGCCACATAAACCCATAATGGAAACAGATATCCAGTAAAAATAATTAACCTGAGGAAATGTGAAGGGAGGAAATGGTTTCCAGTGGTGATATCAGCAGCGATCAAGTGCGTAAATGTCCATAAATGCCACTTTGCCATATACTGCCTGTTTCTTCATAGCTTGGCCCTCTAACTTCCCTATTTAAGCAAAACTAGTGACTACAGGAAGAAAACAGTAAGCAAACATCCTTTCAAAATTATTTTATATAACTGTTTTATATATTTTATATTTATATTTTAATTTTTTTAGGTTTGGCTAAACTATGATAGGTTGGTCTTTTTGGGGTTTTTTTAATTTGTGCAAATCAATTCTTCAATTACTAACAGGAAAGTATCTTATCTACTTTCTTTTGTTTTCTAACAGCCCACACTGATGACTTTCTTCTTTTGTATGAAAGAAGATTTCTCTCTCTTTTCAGTTTTACCAGAAATAATTCCCACATTAACATTTTGCTGGGAAACATTTATTTCTGGTTTCTTTATTCTGTCTATCAAGCTATGTCTATTTGCACTGAACTTTGTCTGCCAATTGTAAAATTAAATTGACAAACCTGAATTATGAGGCTCTTCTTTTGTAATAAAGAGACCATTTTTAAATATCAAGCTTTAATCTCTTCTTCACTTGAATTTAAATAAATCATCAGATCAAACCATTAAATAATAATTTCAGAATCAGTCATTATATGTTTCAATATTTATTGTGTTATGATTACTCTTCTCTTCAAAGGATTTTTTTAAAGGTACACTTGTATATCAACAAAGGGGAAAAGGACACAGAAAGGAAACAGAATAATAATAAAAATATGTAAGAAATCATATTCAGAAATGTCCAATTTAATATGTTCCTTCTCCCTCATTTCCGTATTGAGAAAAGAAAAATAACTGAACACAAGGAAACACTTTTGCATTGTGAGGGTAACCAAGGCTTGCCACAGGTTGCCTAGAGAGGCTTTGGAGTCTCCATCCTTGGAGATATTCAAAAGCTGTCCAGACACAAACCTGGACAACAGGCCCTGGGTGATCCTGCTTGAGCAGGAGTTTGGACCAGATGACCTCCCTTCCAACCTCCACCATCCTGTGATTCTGTGACTTTATGCCATTGTTTTGCATCTCAGATGAAGCAACAATGCAATTTGTGGTTTGTGTAACGGAGTTCAATGAACAGCGTGCAGCAAAAGGGAATATTTTGTAAAAGACATGTCTTTACTGTTCCCTTAAGGCCATTACCAGAGAAATAAGGGACTAGGAAAATGATTTTGAAGACTGTGGAAGCTAGTTCAGGAGACAAGTCTGTTAGAAACAATATCAACAAATTCCATGCTCTTCTTGCACAAAGTGGCTGCTCTTAAAGTGGAAATTAAAGGCAGTATTTAAAGAACTGCATGAGCTGGAGCAGGTGAGAAAGGCAGGAAAATATATGGTCAAGTCTGCGCAGTCTGGTGTTACAGAAACTTCTTTAACTGACAGAAGAGATCGGCAATGATCCCCGTAGCCCATGTGCCAAATGCAGCCTGGGAGACAGGTGACGTATGCTGCTCATGCTAAGGCTTCCAGCAAAAGAGCATCTGAGAAGGTGAACAGCTCATCCATCTCCCCTGTATTTAGCTTTAGCCAACAAGGACAACCCCTACAGCTGTGAAACAAGCTCTGATAGTGGATAAAATGTGAACAGGTTGTGACAGCAACTGTACAAATACAAGGTATTACTGACATGCATGAATGAGAGACAACAAGTGTGAAATCAGTCAGCATTGCAAAACAAAATATGTAACGTAGCTACATTTTGACACAAAGCTGCTCTAAAGCAAAACAGCAGTGAAAAGGTGGTGATTTGGGCTGAACCACAGGAGATGAAAGCACGTAAAGATGCATAGTACCAGAAACTACGTTGCTCCAGCCTCAAGATCAGCTTTCTCAGTCCTTAGTCAGGTCGCAAATTTTGTCTTTTGATGAAAGGTCCAGCTAATATTAAAGGATTGGAAGAGGAAATTCATAGCTTTTTGTAACAAGTGCTGCAGCGACACAGATAAGGTTATCTAAGAAGGACCTGGCTATGGAATTGAACCAGTTAACACAACAGCCAGTCAGTACAATGCTCCACGGTGTAAGGATTCGGCCTTTGATGTAATTTTAATAACACGTGATAAAGCAGTAGCATTGCATTTTTTTGCCAAGCTAGTCATGGGGATACACATCCACGAGATACCAGGTGCCCTAATCTACTGAATAAAATGTGCTAGCAGGGGGCACGCTCTTGAATTTGTGTGATTGTGTTAAAATACTGTTATATTGTTCTCCACAGTCATACTGTTTGTTTAGTTGACAAGCACATGCTGAGCTGAGATCTTCAGTGTGTTCACAAGAGAATACACTTTTAGTTTCCAGATCCTAGTACCTCTCTGCTATCAATTTACTGAAACTGATATTGAAAACGTTTTCTATTATGTCATTTATAGGCAGGGTACGGATCACCATTCCAAGGTACTTAGCAGTTCTGATCCATTTTACAGTTCAAATATTATCTGCGTTTTCTAATTCCTTGTCAATTACCCCTCTGATTTTGATCCCTGATTTAGGTGAATCTCCATCTTCATTCCTTAAATGAATCCAGAGTGCTTATTTATTGTCTAATGCTATTCTTTTTAGTCCATCGCTCCAGTTTCCCACTATCGTGGTTAAGAGGATAAATTGTTTCTTCCTCCTCTGCCTATTGCTTACTCTCTTCAAGAAACTGTTATTATTCTTCCTTTGTCCACTAATTATTTATTTACTTGTTACAGTGCTTGCTTGCTTCAATCCATTGAATTTCATTGTTCATGCTCTTTAATTATCGTAAATGCTTTGTGTTTACCCTTGCTGCTGCTCTCTTTACATCTTTATTTTAACTGCATTAGTTTCTGCCACTTCTGGATATTAAGATTTAGTAAGGCACTTCTGTGAGTAAACAGAAAGTATTTGTATTTTACAGTGAAGTGAATTCTCTGGATTTTGGTATAGAGGATGGATTAATATTGCCTTCTGAAGATATAACATGATGACAGGTACTTACATTACATGGCAGATAAACAATCATGATATCAGTTTTCCACTTTTCTGCCTGTACTATTGATCTTGTTTATCAGCACTACCATAAAATACCTGGCTATTCAGTATGTTATCTCCCTCAATTAGGTAGATCCCATTAATCCTATCTTGTGTGTTATCTGTTTCTGAACTTGTAATATTTGAATTCAGTCTTGGAAAATTGTGTACAGAGATTGAACAAGATAGTGGAATAGTAAAAAACAAGATTGTATCCTCTGTATCAAAATCACATGTGGAACCTTTTTTCTTCATTTCTCCTAGAGGCAACCTCTGGCTTTGTAGCATTTCTAGAACAGTTATCATTGCCATGGTAAGGAACCACAGGAAACTCTGCCTTTATTTTTAAGATTAAGTATGACTAATTCCCCTTTTTTCCCCACTCAGCAGAACTGCTCTTTCTCTCTCCCGATATAAATGAACATTTCAGGGAGGAACCTGTATTTATGTTTTGAATCTATTTCTCCTGAATAATTGAATATTCTCAAGAATGTGATTCCTGAAATAATTAGAAATAACAGGTAATCAGGAAATCTGAGGAAGAGCAACAAGACTCCTTCACATTAAACAATGTTTTACAGGGCTGAACACTGGACTGCTGTGTCTCAAATCCAAGAACCTTTGCTGTTCCTGTACCATTCCTAATATCTGAGATGTAAAAAAAATCAGTGATCTACAAACAACCAATTTGAGACTTCTAATTATTTGAAAAGAAACTAATTTCTTCCAGTTTTGTTCACAACACCCCATCCCTGCTCCCCCTCTCCCCCAAGTATAGAAACCAGCATTCATCAGTTCTGGATGATTTATGTGTGATGTGGACTGGGTGCATGATTTAAAGCTAAACCCTTTCTGGGCCTCAATTTATTCTGCACGAAAAGAGGATTAATGGGGCATAATGAGGAGACCATACACTGCAATGGGTGCCTGTAACAGATGTTATGGAAATGCAGGATCTTCATGATTACTAAAGAAGAATAAGAACTTTACTCTCCTGTTGTCAATATGTTGCTAAAAGTTTTGATCATCAGATTCAACAATGCCTTGAGGGCACACACCACCAAAATGGTGTGCGAAGACCCCTTTCTTGACACAGCTGTCTCAGGAGGTAGACTAAATAGACAAAATGTCCTGTCTCCTTCACCTCATTTCCCTAGTGACTGCAGAAAATGACTCACTTTCTTCCATGGGACAGCCACACTCTTTTGTGATCCCAACAAAGGATTCCTCAGAAGCACAGGGAGAGTTCAGGAAGCATGTCTGCTCATGCATCAGATCAAACTAAGCTTTCTACTTCTTATGAAATATGTTGCCTTTCCAAGAAAGGTATAGCAGATATTAAAGTGATATCCTTTTCCCTTCCCTTGATTTTTAATGCAAAAATATTGAAAGGAAAATAGTCAGGTAACAGTTCATTTTGCACATGGATTGTTTTACGGTGGATAGATGAAGCTTAGCAACTTTAATTAGTTAGTTTCTTTAGCAATTTCACTGAATTTAGTACAAATTCTAGTTCAAATTAAGTTAGACTAAACTACACTGTGGAAGGTTTTGAATGGTGTGACACTATACCTATGTATTTTTTATCAAAACTTTCAATTATGCATTAAAAATGCATTATATTTGACAGACACAAAATCAACTCTGGAGGATAAACATACTGATTTGTTTTGTGTATCTTAAATGTGTGCAAAACATGACTCAAAAAGCATTTGTTTCATGTTGGTAAGACATGGGGGAAGACACTTTATTTTCACAGCTCCCTCTGAAGAATAATTTCGTAATGATTTTGGTGGGTGAAAGGAGGTGTAGACATCCTGGATAGCTGGGGGTTTAAATCACCCTCTGGCACTTGGAAAACCAGTCTACCAGTGTAAGGCTATGCCTGTGCTGTCAACTAAAACAGGGCAAGGAAACATCCCTCTGTCCTGCACTTGACAAGCACTGCCTGGCTGATGTCCAATCAGTACAGCACTTGGCCAGAGGTCTCCCCTAGAGCCCGTGTGATGTGCGTCTGTACCCAGCTCTTAAGTATTTGGCTTTATTATATTTTTCAGTTCAAATAATGTAAGAGGTTACAGTAGTACAAAGGCTGTGTTTTGACTTATTAGAACAATATTTAAATTTTATGAAACAAAGAACATGTAGCATATCCTCACCTCTGGTGGGAAGATACCGAGGGCTATTTGAGAATGTGCCATCTTCTGGAATAGCTTGGAAAAGCTATCAAAGGACAGAATTAATCCTGATTCAGTCCTTTCCTGACATAGAGAGTGTCTCTGACACGTTGCACTCCTCACCAGTATTGCTTGGAAAAGAGTTTCTTCTTACTTGAGGGGATATTGGCACAAAATATTCATCTCAGGGCTTCTGTATATTTTCACCTTAGGAGAAAATATATATTTGCAAACTCCAGCAACACAGCACGTCATGCCACTTTCATTTATGTCCATAGCAAAGGATGAAGCACAGAACAAGCCTAAGATTTTTTCTTTCAGTGTGAGAATATGTGAAAGAATATGCTGATCTAAAAATAATTTCTGACTTCAGAGGAAGTTCCCTCAGATTATTGCATCTTCTTATTCAGATGTGGGGAGTTACTTCAGGCTTTAACCTGTTTTAAAATATGTATTTAGTCAAACATGCTCTTAAAAGTAAGACTTACTGCTTCTTTTTTTTGTCAACAAAAACCTGAAAATGTTTGAAAGAATTCAGAGCTCTAAACAAGAGTTTATCCTGTCAAAAACAGTCACCCCAGATATAAAATGACAAATTTTTATTGCTCTTCATGAAAAGAACCTTTTCTCTGAGACTAGTGGGTGCTCTGTGAAACAGCCAGAGCTTCAAGGGAGAATGACATGTACTTTGAATCAAACAAGAAAGATGAAAGATCTTAATGACTCTAGACACTGCAGAGTCCTTACCTCATAAATATGTCTGATTCATTTTCATTGCTTTCAGCAGAGCTGAGTTATTTCAATCAAAATGATAGCAGATAAAAAAAAAAATCTGCTTAGTCTCCTGACTGTTGAGTGGCATCACTCATTCTTTAAATAACTTTTGTGTGAGTATAAAAATTTTCCAGGAGACCCATGGAGCTCTGGGCATGGTTCTCCAAATCGCTCACTGATGATGTCAGGGCTGTGCATGTGGACTGCATTGCAGAATGGAGATCGAATGAGTTTTATAAGTCCTTAATTTTCACTAATGACATCGAAAGCATGTAATTTCCTGGGGAAGGATTTTCCGAGTCCCATATAAACCCTGCCTCCCAGACATTGTTCTGAGACTTTCAGAAGACTTTTTGCTCTGTCCATCTGCTCCAGTACCACAGAATTATCCACAATATCTATTTTTAATGTTATTCAAATGGTCATTCTTTGAATGTGCATTGGATTCTTCTTTTTTTTTTTTCCTTTCTTCCTTTTATCTTTGAACAAGAAAATCATGGAAATATTGTTTTACAAAAATATCCAGAATTCAGGGACACTGAGCTGTTTTTTAATCATTGTATTTTATTGCTTTATGTGAGATCCTTATTAAGTGCTGGTCTCGTCATTTGGACATTAAAAGGTTCCAAGGAGCCCCTAGGACTGATGAGCCTCCCTTCACTAACAATTCCAAAACATGACAAGTTAATAGTACCTATAATATAATCAGTTATCAAGTTCCCTTTGGTGTCAGATCTCTGACATATCCTTTTTTCTTCCTTTGTGTTTGGAGGTATTTTAGAGAGATACATATTGCTTGAGCAGAAATAAATATTTAATACATATTATTGCCCCTTACGGTTGTTTTTCTCAAACATTATTGATCCTGCAGTAGAATCTATTACAGCTTAAGGCAATAATTCACATATCTACACTTAAACCTGTGGGCCTGTTTAGAAGTCATGTGGCCTAACAAGACTACATTTTATTGTTGATTATATCCATGTTAAGTTAGAGCACATCTGTTTAAGCCATATGATAACAGATTCTGGATTTCTGTCATCCAGATTCAGGAAGTTTCCTTGTTAGCTTTTGTCCTTTTCCTTAATGTCAGAGTTCCCTTCCCCCAATACGTTTAAGAAGTGATCGCTTATTTGTTTCTCAGGATTGTTCACTGGAACAATGTTTGTCAAAGTGTCACTTTGCAGCTTGTACTGCTATTCATCTATTGCCAATTCTGTATTTTTTTGTTATTGTTTGGTGCACCATTTCCTAATAAAAAAAGGAGAATGTTGCTGCCAGACAGAAATATAAGAACCTTCTTTGACCATAACAGATCTTTTTCCATTCCATTCAGAAAAGGGATGCAAAGACCATTTTTCTAGGTCACTGGTAAGGTCACCCCTTCATTTTCCTGCCTTCATGGCTTCCTGGTTTATACTGCAGCAAAATCGAATAATTTGTCTCTGGTTTAAAGAGCACATATGACCTAGCTCCACCTACACTGCTGCTTCTGTCTCCTTCACTACTGAAAGGTCATCTACCCTGGCTAATCAGTCAAGTTTGCTGAAATTCATAATTTTATTGCTCTTTTTTTCTAAAATACCATAAAAAAACCCTCCCATGTTTAGACTGCTGTCCTGTTAGAAGAGCAATTGGTGAAACTGCCCCAGATTTTTCTCCCTGATTCCCTAAACTCCCTTTGTGTGGTGGTGTTCCCTCTCATAGATGCTTAGATCATAAGCTGTTTGAAACAGGGATGTTGCTGAAGCACAGACTCTGGTCCCTGATTAGATAAATCAGTCAGTAATAACTCCAGCCAAAGCAAGAAGCTGAATAATAAAGTATACACTAAATGTAGTAAAAACTACATATTTCATTTTAAAAATGGGTCCTTTTGATTTATCTATTAGCAATTTTAGGATAAAATAACAAATCTCTGTTTTCCTAAGCAATTTTCTCATCCTAGCTGGTTGCCACTGTGTCTCCTGCTGAGCGTTTGTATAATGTATCCTCAAGAACAGTTGCTCACATCACTACATCATTTGTAATTGCTTAGCCTTCCACGTAGCTCTAGCAAAGCTTCCAAGAGATTACAGAGAAGCAATGCCAAGGAATTTCCAAAGAGCCAGGCTGGAATACACAATGATCTGATCTGGCTAATCTGAGCACCAAACTGAACGGACAAATAATTTAACAAGGGGTGGAGGACATCTAGCTCAAGATGGCGCCACTCCAGTAAGACATGAAGTCCAACAGATCCAAACAAAAAATGAAAGACATCCTAAAGGCAAAAAAGTTCAAATGGATCAAGCCAAAACCAATATGCAGATCTTAAAATAGGAGATGATGCGGATGCCTCACAAAGTCTTGCGAGAAGGAACTGTGATTCTTTTGAAGAAGTGAAAGATGCTCATGGTAAGCAGAGCAGAAGGGAAGAGTCAGCAGAAGTCCTGCGTTCATAATGAACTACTGTAGTAGGCAGCTGCACTTGAACTATGTGGGGACTCATCAACAATGATATTGGGATGAGAAATGCTAATTACAACCGAACAGCCTCCTGTTTTGGCAGAAATCCCAGGACAAAGTGCTGGCACTTGGGCTGCAGATGAGATACTTTATAACATTCCTGATGTTAAGAAATGCTATAGTTTCCTCTTTTTTATATATTGGTTACAGATGAAATGAAAACAGATTTTTTTTTCTTTTAGATAGAATCTCATGGTTCTATAGCGACTACAGTAACAGGCTGATAGTCAAAAGTGTGGATTTTCTCTTCTCTGGAGCATAGAAAATTTAGTTGTTGTTTAAACACCAAGTGTAATACCAAGGTGAAAGTCAATTCAGTGATTATCATTCTGGGACTGTGGTGGATACAAATGACTTCACTAATTTATTGAGGAAAATTCATTACTGTACCGAATTTGTAAGTAGCTTGTAAAGGCAATTATGCACTGAGCAAACAAGTAACACACCAGTAGTCCTGAGACACAGAGCTCAGCCTGTGCCTGAGGCACCCACTCAGAGTTCCCACAGAGACCTGGTGGTTGGCAAGGGGGACAGACTGCCACCATGGTTTCAGTCGCAGCTGCATTGCTCCATGACTTACATCACATTTTGTACAGGACACACCTTCCTTGTTGAATTTGAACATAGTTGGCATACTACCCGTAGAAACATCATCTGGGTTGGAAGTACCTATCCTCTATGGGGTTCATCAAGATTTAAAACACTTTCAGGTTCCCCATTAGCACACAACTAGACTTTGAGAACTAGGGAGATTTGGGATGTTTTATAGAACTGTCAGAGTCCTTTGGAACTGCCTATGCACAGTGGTGACTTTGGTGTCTTTAAATCACAGAAGTTTTCTTGATTTTTTGTTCTGTGAGGTTTTTTAACCGGTTTTATTTAGACCTGAGTTGCCTCCTTCCCAAGGGGGCGTACCCTACTTCATTCTAAACATCAACCCCATTTTCTTGGTGTATTCTGTTTGTAAAGATAAAAATTCCTTAAAGAGGTTGGGGATGAAATCAAGAACTTGCTGGAGTATGTGATATTAAGCTATGGAGTTAAAAATTAATGTTAGTAGTTCGGGTCAGGCATAACTTTCTTCTTCCTCATCCTTTATAAAGGCATTCCTTCAATATCATATTAACCTACCTACTTTACCATTAAACACTCGCCGGACTTTAAAGCTCGATTTCAAATTTCTCCTAAATAATCATCAAGGAAGGCAACACTGTTAGAGCTATTCCACACTATATAGATTAAAATTAAACATTTATTAAACTGGAAGAGAGACTGATGACCTTAACCTAATGTCTGGGCAACAACCTTGCTGGAAGAGACCAGGTTCAAATGACTTCATAATTTATTAATGTAGGCATCACTCACTGTATTGGAACAATATGAATTGAAGCACTGATGTAACTAAAACTCTAAAAATATAATTTTTATATTACTAGAGCTCTATGCCAACAGATCTGAGGAGAGACAAATACTTCCAGGATTGGCAAAGAACACCTGAATTAAACAAGGTTTCCTTGTAACTTCATATTTTTCTAAACATGTACTAGAATAAATGTAGTAGAATAGTAAGAAAACTGAGGTCTTAAGCAAGAGGGGGAGGTAGCTAAAGAAAAGAATGTATGCATAGTAAAACTTCAAATATGCAATAGCACCAAGATTTGAGTTATTAATTTATTTGCCCAAATTTAAATTGAATAATGCCATCAGTATTATATAAACTATGAAAATGAGTGCAATGTTTAACTGCCCGCGTTTATTCTCAATTTTGTATTTTGCAGAATTCTTCACTGACTTTTAGGAAATACTTTCCTACTTTCCAAGTGTAGTTGCCTAAGCAGGTTAGTGCATTCACTCATGTTTTCCATTCCTGTCCTCCACATTAACATTTTACGCCGATAACCATGATCAGAAAACAATGTCATAGCAAAGGAAAAACACCTCTTTAAGGCAAATACTGCAGTATCCCTTTTTGGCCTGTAAAATGGCACTGCAGCCAGTTCTGAGATAATTTCCAGATCACCAGCTGGCTGACTGGCACAGATCGACTGGGATGGGCTCAGCTGTTGCAGACCTCGCCAGTAAATTTGTTGCTGTATTAGTGGAGTTGTTGGCTAGAGTTTAAAAGGTGGAGGAGGACAATAAAAGGGCAAGAATGAGGTGGAGAAGAATGAATATCAGCCAGATGGTTGTGGTGGTGCTAGCCAGGAATAACAGTTCATGAACACTGGTTGATATTATTACTATTATATTGCTGTCACTCCTATAAATGACTTTAAAGTGGATACCTCTCAGTCATGCGCCTTGATTTACAGCATAAGTGCCAAGTGTTGCAAAGTATGAATAGCTGTCCTTGAGAATAAGAACCTAAGCAGAAAACTTTGTCACAGTAGGAGCCATGGATGAAAGATTACTGTGAGGATTTGGGTATACATAATTTTTGTGCTATGTAAACTTTATACTGTTTCTATGCTATTTTGCCTACTGGAACACTACAGAATTACAAAAGTCAGCTTATAAAAGCCAAGAGTTTTATGTAAGTATATGAACTATACTGAAGATGTGATCACAATCATCATGCTGATGCTATTTGCAGCTGGAGCAATTAAGGAACATTTTTTGAGGGCTTAAGAGGGAGTGTGCTGGAATATACTAAAATATTTTTGGTGTTGCAGTTATTTGAGCATAAATTTCACACATCGGCTTCGCTAAAAAAATAGTCCCTGCCAGTGCAAATTAACTGACTCCTGTTGGGATGACCCTTAAACACACTGAATCTGGACAGTTTGCTTCTTGACCCATCCCGGGACATGGGGAGGGTACACATAGGATGAAATCTGAATTACCTGATTTCATATTATGCCTTGTTTTAGGTATTAGACTAAGGCCTTCAAAAGCACCGGTCTGTCTTTACAGTTTCTGCACAGGGGCTGCAGGCACTCAATTAAAGACAGGTTATTCACTGAGTCACTGTAAAGTTGGATGAAATATAGCTATCGAAGTTAGATGCAGCATGACCTATGCCTCTCCATGCCATACTATATATCACATCTACTAGAGATATTTTTTCAATGTTATAAAATCAGAGTAAAGTAGGCATTTAAAACCTGAAGATTATATTCTGATTGTTGCCTCCGGTTAAAATGTCAAGCAGAATGGAACTACTTCATTATTAAAAAGATTGAAATTAAGAAATAAGTGTGATAGAAGTTAGAAGAAAATGTGTGCACGCTGGGACAAACCTATCATTCACAGTAGGTTTAAGATGAGGCATAAAAGGCATATTTCCTTTTACCTGAAACAGTAGAATCCTTCACCCAAAACATAGATCAAGTGGAAGACTAAAGGGGAAATGGGTAGTAGAAATTTACTGGGTATCACTTGATGGAAGTGTGTTTCAGAAATATTCAAAAAACTTTCAAAAACAGAGAAAAAAAAGCAGCCAGAAGACAGAAAGCAGGAATAAGAATCACACATTTAAAAGTGGTAGAATTCTATGTAAAATAAAACTTGGAACTTTGTGCAAAGAAATAGCCTTTTATTGTTTAACTGTAAAGGTGTTTAAGAAAATAGAATTTTGTGTGCATTCTTTGTAAATAAACAGGTCTGTATCCAAGAAATATCTGACTACATCACCAATTTACTCCTTGGTGTTGAAAAATTTTGGAAGACCCGTGTACTGGCTAACTGCAAATGTCCAAAGAAGCTAAAATATCTTGAGTATTTCATCCCACTTCTTAAATAGCTCATTTAAAACCAAAACCAAACAAAACTATCAAAAAGGATACAACAATATAACAACAAAAGATACAACATGAAGACACCTTGACTAGGCTTTATATTTCCTTCAGAGCTTGAGTTCAGTTTCTCGGACTCCTTTGTATTCCCACAGAATTACCTAGAATTTGTTTCTATTTGACATGCAATTAAAATTCAATTGAAAAAGTATATATCTCTTTAACCCTAGATTTCAACTAAGCCACAATTCTTCTTTAAATCTCTTAGCCTTCACTCTGTGAAGAGAATGTGCTTTGTGACAAGATGTGCTAAAATATGAACAATGTCTGGAATAGACATGATACCTCAGAAACAGATGAACCATAAATAGGATCAATGCTACTGAGAACCTTCTGAAAACTTCACAGATCACTTCAAAGGAAAGATGGATAAATTTTAACATTTGTATTCTAGATTTTGAACGAGGTGATTTTATGATTGGCTACATGGCTGTCTGTACGGAGGAACACAAAGAGTGACTTTGTAATTAAAAACAAAGCAGTTAGTACTATCTCTGGGGATGCTCTGGAGCTGTGATAAAACCGATTCATACTAGTGACAAACCCACGCAAATGAGAGACGATTTCTTCTGACACCTCTGTCGGCACCAGAGCAGCCACTGAATAAAGAAACGAAGCTGTCAGAGATGGACAGATTGCAGGAACATGTGGTGCTCCAATTTCAGCCACCAAACCACATATGTAATCTTTCAGGGAAAAAAGTGGAGCCACATATATTATGTAAAGACTACTGTTAAATCTTCTTTTAAAAATGAGGACTAGTGACACCCACCCTAAAAGTCAGGGAAAAGAGACCTTATGAACAGGGTCTTGGCAAAGTTTTGTATTGCTGGGATAGAAAGCTCAGCTATGATCTTGACCATCTTCTAAAGATCTCTGTTGCTCCATGAAACAGAGAGAGAAGGCACAAGGGTACCAGGTTACTAAAGTGTTGAACATGCATAGTTAAATTATCTAATTGAGGCCTGGATGACAGAAGAAAGGAGATACGTGTACACATCTGAAATGCGAGAGAGTCTATCTGTAAGCCTGAGGGAAAAAAGAGACTGAGGAGGGGAAATCACCATAGCAATAATTTTCTATCCTTGTAGAATACAAATGAAAAGGGTGCATACTTTCATAATCCAGTGAGAACTGATGTGAAAGTGACCAGAAATAGAGGACAAGTGAAAAGGATGGTCACATTATTCTAGAAAAGAGAGGAGAAGTCGCAGTGCAGAAATGTTTGTGAATACTGTAAAAAGACTGTCTTGCAAAATACAGAAAATCACTCTGGAAGCGAGTATTACAAAAGCTACATTCAGACTATTCTTAGGTGAAAATTGCTTTACCCAGTTTTCAGAATCAGAATACAGGCAGAGTTGGCTGTAGTTATGCTCTAGCCATGCTTTTACTAGTTTTAAAAATCACTTTAACACAGAGCTATACAATTTCCATCATGTTCTAGAATCTGTTGAGTGGTACTTCAAATAAAGCCATCTTTCTTTCCCAAGATAAAAATATTTTCTTCACAGAAACAAGATAGCACAAGACTTCTACATTTCCCTGGACTCAGGGCTGTAGGAAATATGCACTTCATAGCGGTGTCTGTACAGCACAGGCAGCAGACACTGTCAGCAGCTCACCAAGGGTGCAGGGATGGTTAGAAGGGAAGTAGCACAACAGGTTATTTTTCAAAACCTGTACTAGTAATCCTGCTCAGATCATTGCAAGGATTTACAATTATTAGTGGTCAGAATGCCTGGGAGAAAGTTCCATATATTGCCTTTCTCCCCTGTGCTATGATTGTCTTTTCATCTTTTCAGGAATTGACAATAGAATCTCTCCACTTTAACCACTGGCATTGAGAAAATGGGTTTATTACAAGATTGCTGTACATAAAAAATCTATATTAATTGCATAAGTCTGTAGGCTGAAACAAGATTTTGTTTGAGCAAAAAATAGTTATCAAAGATATTCTGGAACTTTCCCAATCTAACATAATTTTAATCTTTCTTGGGGAAAATATTTTTCTTAGATACACAAATTCTTAACCTGATATGCATAGTAGTTCTCTTCTGCTGAAGCAGTATGTGTAAAAGAGGACTTCCACAGGGAAAGGTCTGTTTGCAACTCAGAGCCAGTGTAGCACAATCTTTGTGAAAACTTGTATTGTATTCCCAGGGCTGGTGTCTCATCACTTGCTTGATATTTGAATGCAAGTTTTTCCAAAGAAAATGATCACTAGGCAGCAGTTACATATTAATATGTATGCACTCAGTTTTACTATTGATGTTTATGTTTTGAATCACGTTAATTCAAACTGTATGATTTCAGTCAAATACCATAGGCCTTCATTACGTAGTAGTTAAGAAACATTTGAGATTAAACCATAGGGTTTTTGCAATATTTAGAATGTTTTCTAATGAGGGACTGCAATACTCTCATCTGTTAAATGGAGAAAATGCTGGTAAATAAATTTGAAGAGTGCTCCAAGTTCTATGTAGAGATCACAGTAAATCCAGCTCTGATAAGCATAGCGTTAGGAAAGCGTCGTCCTTTATTCACTCGGACTTCACACTACTATAGATAATTACAGATGCATGTACTAAGCATACTAGATAGACAGTTTTTATTTCTTATCCTCTATATAAACATAGAAAGTCTGAGAATACTGTGCTATCATTACATCAGTTGAAAACTCAATATTTAGTATACCACAAGGAATAAAGGAGAAATGCAGTGACTCACACTGGCTTAAAATTAATCTTTACAATTTACTATATTAGTGTAAAGGCTTTGAAATATACAGCCTATTATTTTATGCTGTGTTAGTGTTTAGCACTATTTTCAAATTACAGCCTCTCTCTATCCCTTTAAATAAAACCCAATGTGTTATAGTTGCTAAGGTTGGATTATTTCCTGAATTACTTAATTCTAGTTAATTTCTGCATGACACTTACATATAAAATCCTATAAAATTATATTATTAATGAGTAGGTATTTTATTAATTAAACTGAACCATTTAAAAAACTCTAGACTTATTTTCAGACCAATGCCAAGTCTCTCCATTTACAGCTGTGTTCATTTTCTACTGTGGTGTGGTAATAATGATGTCTGAACCTGATCACTGTGTTTCCCTTGTAAGGTAAATTAAACTCTCTCTCTTAGTGGTTCTCTAGAGACCAGAATCCCTCGCCTGGGACATGAGGTGATGAGATGCCTGACAAAAGTACAACTTACAGGGTTACTTCTACTTTTACTTTGAGACCTGAGTGCTTAGCTGATTCAGAGTTCTACTGCTCTCACCACTTGAGCATTGTATAACTAGGCACAGGGAAGACTACCGTAAATTTGGCACAGCAAATGGAAAAAGGGCAGTATTTCAGTGGCAAGCTGAAAATAAGCTGTAAGATCAGACTCGTTTGAAAAGTACCCTTTAGAAATGCTTTTTAAAATGTGATCCAGTTTGATCACCTTATATCACTAACAGGTTATCTAAATCAAATTACACACTCACAAAAACAATATCTCTGAAAAGTGAATCATTAAGGCTGGGAAAGTCCTCTAAGATTATCAAGTCCAACTATTAACCTAACTCTGCCAGGTCCACCATTAAACCATGATCCTAAGTACCACTTCTGCACATCTTTTAACATTTACAAGGATGATGATGCCATATTTTATATGAAGGAGAACACAGTTGTGGCAGATCCTTGTCCAGAGCCAACACATTTTTAACCACATGGATTTCAGGCCCCTTTAACTTACTCAGAATCTGTGTTTATACGGTGTAATAGTTATTGGAGTGAATAATGTTTTGAGAACCTGGTAGGTGACTGCACTTGATGAATGCTCTTATATAGGAAATTCTTTAGACAGTATTAAAAAAGGCAACTATTTTGGTTCACCAGGTTGCATGTCTATAAAACACACTGCAGATGTACAAAGGCACATAAATCCCAACATGCAACCTCAAACCCAAACAGTTTAACAGTCATTGAGTCCTGGATGCTTCCTTGCCTGGCCCAAAAGTTTCTCACACCAACAGTCCTGGAAAGCTGAACACTGTCTAGCATCTAACCTTTAGAGAAAACAGAGAAAGAGGTAGTAATATTTCCAAAGTGACCTGCTCAGATATGAGTTCAAATATTCCTGCCAATCAGAGAGGCTTCGTGCCTTGACAGAGCCCAGTTGGAAGTGCTTTTTGCCTGCAAAAAGGGATTAGAAGAAGGATGCACAGCCACTTGTATAACCATGTTTTTATGAAGAGCTTCCACCCTGAATATGTGATACTTCTCAATTCAAACATGTCCAAACTTATCTCTAGAAGGCAAAATAACCGCGAGGCTGCAAGGTATTTGTCAGAGAATGATAGAACCACAGAACATCTCAAGGTCTAAGTGGCCTGTAATAATTGAGTCTGACACCCCACTTCTCACAGGACTGCCCAACACTATATGACTAAAAGCATCACTCAAATGCTCCTTGAACTTTGACAGGCTTGGTTCCCTGACCATTTCCCTGGGGAGCCTATTCCAGTGACCAAGCATCTTGAATGATACCTCTCCTGTTCCTTAATCTGGGCGATTGTGCACTGGACTGGTAGATTCCTGAGACCACAGGGAGAACTGGAAGGGAAGACAGAGGCGCTATAACTTGGTGGTGCGTACTCTCAGTGGAGCTGACTGTGACAAAACATTACACCAGACACCATGTGTCTGGTGTTTGTCAGATTTCTTTGAGACTGCGTAGTTGGTTTATCATTAGTGGAGTCTACTGTCAAACATAAAGACCACATATCCTTTCGTTACTCAGAAAGCAAGCTGAACCAAACAATATAAATTGTGCATATGGTCAAATTGGAGTACGTTTTTTAACCTGGCTTTGTAGATTCAATTAGTCATTGACATTTGATGCTATATAAGAAGAAAGACTGAGAAACAAAATCTGATCTGTACTGGAGAGCCAAATTTGAATAGTTTACCATACGTTATAACATCCTGTACATTATTTACAATCCTTTAATCAACACTTTATCTGCTGTTAGATTATTTTCTTAGAAGTTATCTTTTTATGTTGACTGCTCAATTCTAGTCTACCAAAATGATGCAAAATTTCTTCTGTTGTTAACATTAGTTGCTTTTATTCTTACAGGTGTCAGGTTGTTTCTTTCTTCAGTCTTGATTTCTTATTCCAGTAGATATCTTGAATTGCTTGTGTGTGTTTCTGGTCATACTGAAGTGGATTTTCATTCAAAACCTATGGTTTACTTGTATCTCTAATATATGACTGAAGAGATATTTAGATATTGAAAACTCATGAAAAAAAATTATAGGTGTATCATTATTTTTCGTTTGGTGGGTTTTTGTATGTTTGTTTGCCAAATCTGCATTTTAACAGGCAGAGGTTTCTGTTTACTTTGCAGTTAAGGAAAGGGTCAACAGATTACAGAAAGCTGGTGGGTTTTTAAAGGGAGATGACTGTCCATGGAGAAAGAATATGGCTGGAAGTCCTGGAACCTAGATGGGAACCCTCTTCACTGTGAGGATGATTGGATGATGAAACAGCTTGCCCACAGAAGCTGTGGACACTCATCCCTGGAAAAAACAAAAAACACAAGACATATATACAAGTTGCTATGCTGAATCACAACTCTGACAGTAATTATTAAGCAATTATCAGAATGTTTGGAGAACAAAACCCCATTGTACCGTAGCTTTTTCTGCACCCACTCCAATGATTTCTGATGTAAAGCAGAGCAAAATCTGACTCAGTGTAGTCCAGTAGCATTTTTATCCTTGTTTAAGAACTTTCTTATTATTCTCCCAGAATATATTAAAATAGCTCATCTCAGCACACCCAGAAAGAACACAGGTTTCACTTAGTGCATGTTACATGCCTTTGTATTTAAAGCATATAAATTGGATTTTTCAGACCTCAGAACTGACTGTCCTCATTTTCTTTCATGCCACTTGCAGGAAAGAGCAAGTCTGCTGGGACTAATCAAGTTGTGTCAGCAGGAGCCCACTCAAACCCACAGCTGAGAAGAGCATAAAACAGTCCCTTAAGGGGGCTGCATTTATTCTGGGTGGCTTGCAGTATCTTCTTGTCCATTTTCAATGTTCCTCACTGACACAATATTTACTGTATTTGATGGCACAAGAAGACCAATTACCTTGTGCTTTTCTTGAGTTTTAAAGTGGACCCTCATTCTTACTATCACAGTCAACACTGTTATAACTTGATCCAGCCCTTTTTAGTACTCCCTGACACAAAACTCATGTCTATGCAGCTTTTTAACATACTATGCAGAGATGTAAAATATGTCTCCATGAGTCAATGGTGGTATCATAAATACTTTATTATGGCATACTAATGAAAGGGACTGCTAAGGCACCCATCATACTAACATAGCAGAGGGCCCATAAAAAGCTAATAAATCAAATAATCTTAACAGCCCATCTACAACAAGCAAGATATAAAAACATGGTCTTTGTCAGATATATGGGTCTGAGTTCTCTGTGTGCTGGAGACTGCTGACACATAGAACAAAAATAGCCAGTATAATGACCTTATCAAGAGTTACCAGTCTCTGTTTATATACCACAGGTCCCTGCATGCACGGGACAAATTGCAAGCATCATAAAGGCACATCTGTTAGCTGAGTAACGCCACCTACCATATGCTCCATGAAAAGATATATAGAGGGAAAGTTAGCAGCGGGGGTTGCTAAAGCAGACTGGAGAGACTGCAAGTCCCTGGAAACCTGAAGAAACATGCTGAAGAAATACCAAAATCCAGCAGCTCACAGACTGCTTACATGTATTTCTAGACATGAGCCATGGTTTCTAAACATAGTAGTGTCTTTGAATGTCTTTTATGAAAAAGAGAAATTGCTGGGGCCATTATTTATTATTGTACATGCAGGTCTGGACAATGGATGTTTACCATACACATATCAAGTAGAGACAATCTGTCCCCCAAACTGCAAAAAATCTTATTCTATAAGAAGAGGGTTTCTCTAAACCACAAAAAAAACCCCATTTGAGAGTGTGTAATTTCAAAAAGATTGAATATGGCACAATTTTACAGTGCAGCTGTGACAACTGGATGAAAGGTAACGGGTAACTGCGTTGCATAAAACTGAAACCACATTGATAACATGATGCAATCTGCAGGGAACAGGAGGGATTGCCTTGACTCATTTAATTTCAAAATCTAGAAAACTTTATTTAAAATAGAAATACATATCTACCTACAATCTATTTATGTGAAATTTTCTACTAATCATATACAGAGATTCCTTATCTGGAATATATACCTTCTGTCTGAGATGGACTAAGGTGTTCTGATATGTAAGAAAAAGAAAATGTTTTTTTCTTAATCCTGAGATAAGCACTATATACTTTGCAACAGAAGAGTGTATTTTGGCTTTCATCACAGTTGTTCACTAAACTCAAAATGAAAAAAATGTAACAGTACTGACTGATACATTAAAAGTTGAACAATGTACACTTTCTAATTCATCAAAATACAAACTAGAATAAGCACACACATTTAGGAGGTGGGGGGGAAAAAAAAAGTCCTTGGAAAATAAGCCTAGTACTTTATAGAAAGAACAGAGGCTAAAATACAGCTTTTATATTTCTTTATATTTAGTCAAAAAGAAAAAAAAAGAATAAAGTGCCAAACAGATTAAGTGCAGTGTGTTACTCAAACTTTTAAGCTGGTGCTATTATCACTAAAAATGATTCAACTTTCCTAAAATAAAAGCCATGCTGCTTCTAAAGTTTAAAAAAAGATGCTATGGAACATTAATATTTATTCTGGTTGCCCTGCTTTCAAGATTTCAGATTTTTAATTTCTGTTTCACATTTTTTCTTGAATTTAAGATGTTTCTAATTTAAAAGAGTGGAAACACATATAAACTTACATTTTCTTTTAGTGCTTTATGCAGTCCTTAGTCAAAATGAGGAAAAAACATCAATCCTTTTAAGCTGTAATGATTCCTATGTCTAGTTTATTAAGACACCAAACCTATCAGTTAATAAATGAATAAGCTGAGGATATAGTCTAACTGAATTTCAATTTAACAACAGTTATTTAGTTTATTATATAGTTTGATAATAATTATGGTTTTTTGGGACAGATCATGCTCATGTATGCACGATGTGTCAGGGAGTTCCAACTTGTGACAAAGACTGGGGTCTAATATGCAAGAGAATTAAACTTGCCCGATATCGTTAATCCAAAGCACAGAGTGGTTTTCACGTGGTATTTTTATGTGTTCATATCTTATGCCTATACATCTGAGAAGAAAGGAAAATTACAAACAATCAACTTGCTCAACCCCCACATAGACAAAAACTTCAGACCGAGTTACTGTCCAGGTTTAAGAATTACAGATAATTGATTTTTTCTTATATTTACTGTACCTGTCTTTACTGTAGACACTAAGATTCTGCTTTTCTCTCATTTACATCTTGGGCTGACTGTAAGTATGTTGCTATCTGAAGCTGATCAAAACAATATAGGTAATACCAAATTTAGGGCTTCAAGGTCACTTATACTCTTATTACTAGTTGGTGTAATGTCAAAACCAACTCTTATCAACAAGAGCATACACATTAATTTCATGTGAACATCTCAAGATTTTTCACAGATAATTAATAATCATGTTAAGAACTCCCTTGTTTTGTTTGCATTGAAGTTGCTACCTATCTTCAGCTGGTACTCCTACAGTTCGTAGAAAATAACACTGAGCAATCAAGATTTAGTCACCTTTTCTATTTACATATGATAATGAAGACCTCTACTATTTTCTCCCTTAGTTATTTTTTTTCTATGATGAAGACTTCTGGCTACATGAATTTATCTGGATCTTCATTCACTAAAAATTTGAATGATTTCTGAAAACATCAAGGGCTCTGAGCTAGAACTGGCAGGCATTCTGCATTTTTTAACCACTGCTAAGCACTGAATGGAGGTTTAAATTGAATAATCTATTATAATCCCAAGGTCTCAGTCCTAAATATTGAAGAGTCTATTATGATATATGTAAAGTTCAGATCAGGGTTTTTTTCCCTATGTATATTGTTTTACCTTTATCTGCACTGATTTTCATGCTTTTAACATTCATTTGCTAAGTGACATGTAATATGCTTCTGCAGGTTTTCACTGCAACAGTTCTTTATTTCTTTAAATAGATCAGCACATTCAGCAAATTTGTCTCTTCAGTATTCACCCTAGCTTCAAGATGCTTCAGCACTTAATGAACATTTTGAATGAGATGGTCCAGTGCAGATCTATGAGAAACTCTACTGTTTGTTTTCCTCCTACTCCGAGCCTTATGTTTTTCATCCTACAACAGTTTTGAGGTGTGTTTAACTTCATAAAATTCGTTCTGATTCTTCCCCTGTATCTTGTATGAATCCACTACCCTGGAAACACAGGACCTTTCACCTGGATTTCAGGTTCTGTCTCTGAGGGACTCTCTGGTTTGCAGTGTGCAGGCCAAAACAGGAGAGCGTGACCCTCCTTGGTTACCACGTTTTATTAGCCAAACCATGTCTTGCCTTTGGCCATCCTTGAGCTACACAGGGAAGAATGGCTCTTTCAGGTTCAGTGCTATGAAGAGGGCATGCAAGCCCAATCAGAATCTGAATACAGACACCTTTATGCTGCCACAGGGAATCTTTCCTCAGATGCTATAATTGGTTTTTGCATCACATCAAATAAACATGAAGGCCCTGAAATGTATAACATTAAGTACGAATATTTTATTCTTTTTCAGCTACAAAAACTGTGTTGTAATATTTTTATAGACTGATGCCATGATGATTTTTTGTTTTTTCTTTTATACCCATTTTATATACTCTCTTATGTAGCTTTTATGTATTCTTAGTGCTTTTAGCCTACATAGTTACAATTCTTTAGGTTTGATAATTTCCCTTATATCCAATATTCTGTTAAGCCAAGAGACCAAACATTCTGGAAACCCCAGACACCAAGGTCCTCTCCACAACACATTCTGTAAACAAAGATAGGCCCATCCAGGGGGAAGGTTCCTTGATGAGGGGTCTCGCTGGAGTCCCTCATTGGGGAATCTTTGATAGATATGTTAATTTTTGCAAGGCATATAATTGTATACACATCACATTTTGTGGGGCCATTTTCTTCGGTGGGATTTTGGGGTGCATTTGGATGTGCATTTCAGTGCACCTGAGGATCCTTAAATAAATACCGAGGTAAAGCCCTTTTTCCCTCTTAACTGTGTTCAGCTCTCTTAATTTTAAGACCAGGAAGAGGTGTCAAGATCATACACTAAAATTTACTAATAATTATTCATTCTTTCTTAAAAATATATTTAGCACATTCAACTTCAAGTACTCACTTCTCTTACCTAATTTCAGCCATGGAAAATAGCAAAAAATGAACAAAATGAATTGAGATATCCCCGAATGCCAAGAAAACCCCAAATTCTACTACTTAGACTTTTCTGAAGTCTCAGAAATACATCTGGTGCAGGTCTTTGTGTACAGGATGAACATTAACCTGCAAAAGCAATCCAAAGGACTATTAACTGTTTAAATTACTGTTCTCACTATCTGTGGTCTCCTGAACTCAGTAACTTTGTCTTTTTCATGCATGCTTGGAAAACAAACAGGAATGAATGAGAATAACCTAAGCATGCTCACAGCCCATTTCAGATTACAAGAATACATCCTTCAGGTTTTATATCTTATCGCAGTTCTAAAATAAGTCTCCATAGCTTACCTGTTAATAATAAAATTACAGTGGAGATTTATTTGGTACTTGGCATTTGGTGTTCTTGGTCTCCTAAATCTTAGAAGTTTGAGAACAACATTATTATTTAGGGAAGTGATGTAACTGTGTTTATTGGTTTTTTTTAAAATTCAAACCCACTTAATATCACCACTGAATGTCAACTAGAGACCTTTCACATCCTTCCACACACATTTCCCATTAGAGGGAAAAAATTGCAAGCCTGATTCTTCTTTATGTTACATACCAAGGGTTTTGCAAATGAGAGAGCAAAATACCCTTTCTCTTGAATTTCTGTTACTATAATAGGGTAGTAGCCACCAAAAGTTTAGTGTTCTCTGTTGGCTCTTCAGCCTTTTGGAGGCTAGCAGGTCACTTATAGCTCATGACTTACATGAAGTTCATAGCATTATCTACAATCATTACTTGAAGCATCCATGCAGAGGCATGCAGGCAGATAGCCAGCATGTTTTTGTTCCAAAAAGGGGCATGGATATGTAGCAATGGCACCTGATATTATTAGACACATGGGAAAAACTACTAATGAATCAAGTTGGACATGGCAGATATCAGATAAGTGCCCATGTAATTCGTTCCAACTTTTGCAGTACTAAAATCATGCTCAAGAATCATTGTGGAACCATGAGAAAAGTAAGCCACAGCCAGCCAGCCTGCTTGAATTTCAGATACAAAGATGTATTAAAGATGACTGAACTAGCAATCAAATAAAAATACTTTTTTCCCAGGAAGAAAAGGACTGAAAAGATGAGTAATGTCACAATTTGCTAATAGAATGATTTGAAAAAGACAGCTTACATTGTCTTTGTGAGAAGACCAAAGGTGAAAGAGCTGAAACCTGAGCTGCTGTATGCTGAGCACAAGATTTTAAGCAGGGCCTGACACAGATAATGAGGACATTGCCACACCAGTCTGTATAGAAATCTTGTTTGGTGACAAAACTCTTGTGGTCGGAAACAAAAATCACCCCCACAGCTTTTGCTTCATGTTACAACGGAAATCATATTTAGCAAAGTAAAATTATTCAAAAATACTCCTTTTGCCCCCTCCCACCTAGCAAGGTGCAGACAGGGCAAACACAGAGAGGGAAGGAGCCACAGCAGTCCACTTGTTGATGAAGGTTGCCTTAACATTCCTTACCAGTTTCTGCAACTGATTCATGTCTCATTTCTATTTATCCTAGAGCTCATCTGTATTGCACTCATTATCAAACCTTCCAGGCTATACCCAACTCTTAAAGGCATGCCTAAGAATTGTTTTAAAATGGTCTGTCCATCCGAAGAGTCACATGAAAAATGTTAATGAGTAGCGTGTGCTTGTTCAGTGACAGCAGCAAAATCCAATTAAGTAGCTCTTTTGTTGTAGTTCGGCTCAACGACAACAAGCAAATAAGCTTTCTATCACATAAACCCAGCAATTCACTGTCATGCTCATAATCCTTTTGGTCCAGAAGAGACAAAACAAACAACAGATACCAGAGATTGCTTTTCAGAAAATCAATTTAAATTCTTAAGCAAGACTTTTATCAGTAAGCGTTTTAATTTCTATCTGTATTCATAAACTCTACTTATTAATTATACATTAATCATCCTAGGTATACTGGGTGCGTGGTTCACTTACATCGCTCACAGCTGTGTTCTGGTACCACCAGATATGCAACATTTTCCTATATTAACTCCACAGTTGTGTAAAATAGAGTTAGGCTTATTACCATCTAAAGCTGGTTGCTGTAAAACTGTCCTTAATTGCTTGGACTGCAAATATTTAAGCAGAATATATAAATTCACTAAAAGGCTAATTGCTCTTATTACCTCTTCTATGAAACCATGTAACCTCTTCATAATAAGATAGGCCATTTTATTTTTATTTTACTTTTATGTCCAACATTCAAACACAATTATGTCTACTAACAAACAAAGCCTTAATTGGGTTTTATTTCCATATACATGGCTGCAAATGCAACACACTTCTCTGTACAGTCAACATTTCTTTTTAGTCCAATAGGCTACTGGTAATCCAGTCTGTTCACTATTATTTCCTGATGGCAATTATCTCAGAGAGCTTGGACACAGGGGTGCACAGAGACATCATGTGCTGGCAGCAGGTGAATTCCTGCAGATGGGTATGGACATCAGTGTGTATGAGGATGGTCACTCCCTCCTCTTCCTCCACACTTCATGAAATATGGTAAAGTCACTGAAGTTATACCACAAACAGAGAGAACCCAAGCAATCAAGGACATTTCTAGAATGCAAAATTTTGGGCAATTTAATAAAGATTGGTAATTTCAAAGGGGCCTGAAGGAAGAAAGTTTTATGGTCTTGTTCTAATAACTTTGCATTAAGTTGATGCACGTCTTCTAGTATACTTGTGATGCCTTTTCCTGGTCTTAAAATTAAGAGAGCTGAACACAGTTAAGAGGGGAAAAGGGCTTTACCTTTTTTATTTAAGGATCCTTAGGTGCACTGAAATGCACATCGAAATGCACCCCGAAATGCCCACCAAAGAAAATGGCCCCGGCCAATGTGATGTGTATACAATTATATGCCTTGCAAAAATTAACATATCTATCAAAGATTCCCCAATGAGGGACTCAAGCGAGACCCCTCATCAGAGGAACCTGCCCCCTGGATGGGCCTATCTTTGTTTACAGAATGTGTTGTGGAGAGGATCTTGGTGTCTGGGGTTTAGAGAATGTTTGGTCTCTTGGCTTAACGGGATACGCGGTCTAAGGGAAGTTATCAAACTTAAAGAATTGTAACTATGTTGGCTAAAAGCACTAAGAATACATAAAAGCTATATAAGAGAGTGTATAAAAGGGGTATAAAAGAAATAGCAAAAAATCATCATGGCATCAATTGGGCTAGGCCTGTGTCTGATCCAGTTGATGCTGGTTCAGGAGTTTCTCGGATGCACAGTGTCATGCTGAGTAGATGCGCTAACTTGTACATGGTTATTAGTAGTAGTACCTCTTTTGTTTAGAGGGGGAAACAAAGGGGAGGATATCCAAAGCACATATCAAGTAAGTTGTATCTGGGTACAGTTGCTCCTCTCTACCCTTATTTTTCACTCTTCTGTAACAAGAAAATGTAATAATAATAGTCTAAACAGGATAGCCAGACTTATGCTCACCTAACAAATTTGAATTTATGTGGACAAATTACATCCAGTTTTTAAAAATCCTCTCCCTTTTGAAATTATATGAGAAGTCCCAACATAGATAACATTTTATTCCCCACAAGCATTCTCATCCTTTAAATCTTTTTTAATTACTTTACCACCAGGCATTTTCAAGCAGACGAAGAACTAGAACATAACATTCATTCTACTTCTAATGATTCTGTGTCTGCTACCCTCTAATTAAAAGTGAATTTCACCATGTTAAAAGGATAGAGAATAAGGCTGTGTAAGAAAGAATAGTAGGATGAGAGTTAAATAGCTGAAGTCTGCGAGAATTTCCCTATTGTCAGCTTTCCTGCCTTTTTAATGACCATTACTTAGCAATTTTCACCTCAGCTCTAACCACAAGTGCATTTCATCTAATGCCTGGCAGTGGTACCAATCCTTCAGATAAGAGTGCAGGACACCTATCTGTAGGCACATGTGGGATAATCTTTTTCTCCAGTAGTCAGAGATGTGTGCAGGTTCTACAGCAACAGATGTAATACCTTTTCCATTATTTTTGTCATAAGTAAACAAGTTTACTCTGACTGTCATTGATACCAGAGAAAAAACAAATCCTGTTTTGCAACCTTTTCATTTCAGAAGATTAGGGTGGCCACAGTTTCTCCATTTGAAATCCAGATTTGGTAGAAAAAAAATATTTTGTCAATTTTGTCTCTCCTTAATTTTGTTGAAAGGTGTTACTTTTTGGTTTTTTGATAAAGACTGAATGTGTTATTCTTTTGTACTCTTTCATTTTTCTTCTTACTCTACTCTGATTCACAAGAGGAACTTAACACATCTCCATTTTATTGAGAAAGCAATTTCTACATTTGGTTACTTATAAGTGAAAAAAGGAAAAAAGTATAAAAAGCATTTAAATTCAGATTTTAATTCTATCAATGATTCTTTTTAGATTTTAGCTGTTAGAGAATATTTACTTTACCTAAAAAAGGTTTTACGTTAGATTATAATAATATCAGAGCATGTGGGAAGATGATCTTCACTCAAGATGATTGTGGGGTTAAGGAAGCATATGGTGTGCAATATGTTAGAAACATCTTGATGATGGAAGTACATAAATTGTGAAAGATACACAAAACTGTAAAATGTGGATGTCCTATTTTCAGTAAATATTTGTTTTGTTAAAGATTTGGATTCTGAGGTAACCTTTTAAAAATTAACAGATAAATAGAAGTGTTTAGACCGGTAGCCACTACAATACAAAACCAGTCAGCTCCATGTTTCCCTTCAGACACAACTGAGGTGCAGGTTGCACTAGAACAGAGAAACCTGTGCTAGATCCACGTGAGCCAAAGACTTTGCGACATAAGAACATTGTATGTACTGCCTGCAGTACAAAATAAACTGAAAGATGTTTAGCTGCTATTTTTTGTGTGTCAGGTATACACCAAGCACATGCCCTCTGCTGCACAAGCCATCTCTTTACAGCATTCCAGAACAGAAACACTGGGCTGCACAGTGCAGAGTTGTGAGCACTATTCACAGTCTATCTTCTGACAGACAAGAGGAGTTTCCACAAATCACCAATCGAGTGTTTCTGTATATTACCCGGGTGTTAGAAGACCTGATGGAGTCATGGGCACATGAACACTAACAGTAAAAGGTTTTCTTTGAAACTCTTGCATCAACAGTTGTAACACCCAAATGGATTCTCCACTCCATGGATTTACCTTGAGTCTCATAAGACCTGTTTATTATTGCTAATAAACTCTGCTGGATCAAAAATGATTATGGGTGCAGACCCTGTAGACTACAACATTGCCCAGCTTGTCTCTAATCTGTTTGAGGAATATTTATTAGACTGTTTGACTAGCTGGGGATTTTTTTGTTGTTTTTTTAAATGGTACAAAACTCATGTGGCTTTCATGACATACCATTGAAGACTGTTACGTCATGGAAGACATACCAAAGGACTACCAAAATAAGGAAGAACTATGGATTGCTTTTAGGAGTCTAGCTTAAAGGTAATTTAAAAACAGAAAGTAAACATATTATGATAAATAAAAAGGGCTTGAGGTTTTAGTCCATAGGGATATGCACAATAATTTCTTGTCTTTTCTATGAAAACATGAACTGAATGTCATAAGACAAAGTGGAAGCCACTAATGAACGTTCTTATGTCATGGATCTGATTTCATCACTGTTTTTTGTCTCCTTGCTGAGCTGAGCACTGGATTGAAGGCTTTAATTGTAAAACGTTAACTGAAAGCCTGGAAGTTCTCATCCCTGTTATTCAGGCAATTGTCCCTTCTACACAGCCTTTTACTTGTGCTTGAACTTGTTTCTGTGTTTGAGTGGCAAAAGCAATCTTGGCTACAGTTTAGGATCAAAATGTTTGGCCACCATTCCAATGGTTTGGCCACCATTCAGTATGCAAGTCGAAGGGGAATACACCTACCCATCCATGTCCTGGGGATCCTGCACCCAGAAGGTGGATTCCAGAAGCCACTATTTTTTTCCTCTCTTCAAGATGCGACAGGCCTTGTGTTAGACTGGGAAGAGGCTTTGCAGATGGTGCAAGAAACCACGTCTTCTGTGGAGTACAGAAAAGGTGAGTCACTGCTGGGTTAACCCTTAAACAGACATAGCAGGAGAGCTAGGATGTGAATGAAGAAGTAACAGAAAAATTGTCTCGGTCAAAAAATATGCCAGGAAATGGGCCAGAAAGATCCAGATGAGAAATGATAGGGCAATCAAGTTGCTAAAACATGGCAGGACAAACACGCACCTTGAAACTTCCTTGTTTCTGTTGCTTGTCCCTCACTCTGTTTGTGACAGGATGGCAAGGAAGGAGCAAGGTCTGCCTGCAGTACTGTGTGCGGTTTGGTTTTGTTCAGCTCAACACTCTTACCAAAAAAGCAATGGTGGCCTAAGACCACGCTCTCACTGAAAATGCAACAGCTTTTAAGAATCAAAGATTCTCCAGTGATTGCAAATGCTTGACATGCCATTTTAAATTGAAAAAAGTCTGGGTGATGGTGGATGATGACAAAGAGAAATTCATTACATATAAGGAGTTGTTCAGCAGGATCTCTGGGGATTAGACCTACCTACTAAATTCTTCATTAGCAGTGCAAAAGAGAGAACAATGAAAATTTAATGACGTTTGCATATGGTATTTCAAATATTCTTAATCAAATATATAGATTAAGATATTTCAAGCATGTAGTGAAGAGAGAAATTAACGAAAGATCTAGAGAGGGGATAGGTAGGATCTCTTATCAGGATCAGGAAGAAATAGTGAAATTCTTTCACATATTACCTGAGAAATCAGTCAGCATAAGAGAAAATGTAATTCCTTTGCAACCAAAACTCAGCTTCCAATGGAAGGTTTAGAGTTCAAATAAAATAATCTGCGAAGACAATTTGTCTTTGTGGGGATTATTAGGTAGCAAAGATAAGAAAAAGGGAAATATCACACTAATTTCACATCTGCTCTTAATAACTTTTTTTCATTCTCTAAAGAAATTGGTTTGTTCAGGGCTTAAGACATTTATAAACATTGACTGTTGGGTATTCAGACATTTGGCCTGATAAGATGCATTTTTGTATTGAGAAAAATCAGTTAAAAATTCTATATAGTAATATTGTTATATTTCCGAAAAGAAACTAGGAATATTGTTATAACAACAATATGAATGGAAGACAGCAAAGGTGAGAGTTTAAAGACACTCAGTATGATATAAACCTTGAACACATTGCTGCCACTGCTATCACTATATGCAACAGCAAAATTTCTGAGCTCAATAAAAACCTTGCTTATACTTTTCTTGGATAAGTCACCTAAACTTTCTGTTCTTTACCAAGCCAACCAACTTGCAGTGCAGGCACAAGAAATTTAGTGCAAATATGTAGCCTGCATAGATCAGGGCGTACACAAAGCCGCCGCAAATACACTCTTGTTATTTCTATTTACACTAATGTAGTGCATCCCTGGAAACAAACCATCACAGTCATTCTTGATGAGGATGTCATGCATGAAATGCAAATTATAAATTAGTTCCAAACATCAAAAATGTAAACCCATGCATTGCAACACAAGGAAACAATATTGATGAAATTGCTCTTACTGAGTTTATTCTAACATTTTCCATCTAATGGCACAAATTAGTCAAGGAAATTATGCTTAATTTAATTTTATGGCTGTTTTCTTTCTGAAATCAGTACTGAATAAGATAACTCTTGACTAAGTTCCTTATTCATAGATGAGAAGCTGAATGCTCCCATTCAGCAAACAGCTTATGAATAATGTGAAAGAAAATATTTGCGTACTCTATGTCAATATTTTAGGAGTAGAAGATTTTTTTTGTGAGCAGTGGTGGTAAATGGTACATAAAATACTCTGGAAGTCTGTTCAGTCCAATAAAAGTTTGCAGGGTTTTTGCGTCTTCTTTAATAACATTTAAATGGTATAATTAAAAAAACTTTTGTTGACTTTTCACTGTTTACACCATCTTACAGTTATGATATAAAACTCTCCACAATAATGTAAGCACTATTACTTCATTGTTAGTTGTGCTAGATCAGCAATATGTGCTAGAAAGAAAAGGGAAAACCAAGGAGATAAATTCTGTAACACTGCAGCAGTTATTTGGGAGTCCACAAAGATGCAATTAACAGAGTAAAATAAGTAGGCTCAGTATTGTCTTATCTTGGTTCAAAATGAGTAGATTTAATTTGAAATGTTATCATTTTCTTTCTATTTACAAGTAGTGATTCCCTCATAAAAGTTCAAAAGCAAGAGATAAAAAGTTCCCAGAAGGAGAGGCCGGAATTCCTGAAAGTGGCTAGCAGGTGGGCACAGAAATAGAGGCCGGCAATCCCTGGCTTGTGTTTCCCTATGAATCATTCTCATACAAACTCTCCTTTCCTCACTCCAATATTTGCTGTAAGGTAAATAAAGACAGGATACTGTAGAGAAATATTAAATTATTTTGTGTTGAAAGTGGTCATGTGCCACAGGGCTGGTGTATTTCTACTGACAGCTTTAGGTTTGTTTTGTGTGCTCATTTTTCACTTTATTTATTGATCTCGTGGCTGGACTAAGACAAATCAAGATACTTAAACATGCCTATTATGTCAATTCCACATTGCCATGACCTCTGCTCTTGATTAATGTAGCAGTGGAGGGGCTTCTCTTCCCTGTATTTTCTGAGAAGAAGAGGAGATGCAGAAATATTCATCACCACCTATACCAGAAAGCTTATTCTAGCTACCTTTGTTTCGCCTCCTTTTTTTCAGCAGCTCCTTTGTGAATACTATGAAGATATATTGAATTACTTTGAACCCTTTCCCTACAAGGTACAGTGGGACAAGTAGTCAGGAGTCAGTAATTTTGCTAAGCAATATTAGCACCAGACACCAGGACAAAATTACAACTTAATTTTTCCAGAACCTTCGGGTTTAGAGGAGCTGTTACTCACTACACAACAGCACTGAAGTCACCGAACATCAGCAAGATAATGAAATGTTTTATGCAGAAGAATCTGCATCCACAGCAGCAAGATTTGGGGAATTTCTTGTAGTTCATATTTAAAGCAGTCTCAGTAATTAACTACGCTTTCCTGTTACTGGATCTCCTTAGAGAGCAGCATAATGCAAAACAGCTCTCCCTGTTGGTCTCATATGCATCCCCAAGGTTCAAGGGAACACTTAAACCAGCAGGATGTTTTCTGTGCACTTTTCATTCAAGTGCATAGTAGACAAAGCAGGGGCTGTTATTAATGGGCTGCTGCTCCCAGGGAGAGACTGGTTCTTCCCCATTACCTCTTGCCTGTGCTTGGTAGCCCCTATCATACAGCTGTTCAGCCTTCAGGCCTTAGAGGAGCACCCAGTCTCACTGCTTCTGACATTCTCCTTACTGATGGGTGGAAAAGCTGGCTAAAGGCTCAGAAGGAGGAAGGTGACCTGAGGGATGCAAAACAGCAAGGGAAACCTTTGTGAGGAATTCTCCATGTTTTGCCTGGGAAAAAAATTCCTTTCTTTACAGCAGTTTCCTAACTGAGCATTAGGAGCTCACTGCATTACAGAGGGCACAAACTAACATCCTAGGCATTGGCTCGAAGGTGCTGACCATCATGTGCCAGTTCTGGGACATGTAGCTCTTCCCAGCACAGCGCATCAGTGTTAGAACAGGGAAGTTCTACACCCCTTTGTTTGGCTTAGTTGTGAAGGACAGGAAGACCCTGCCTGTTGGTGTCAGTGTCTCTCCTCCAGAAAGTATTCATATTTAAAAAAAAAAAAAAGTGCTAGGGTGTTGTATAAAAATACAGTATTTTACAAAGGCAAAACTGAATACTGGTATTCATCCAACTGTTCCAATAATATCATCTTCAGCAAAATACATAGCATCTTACTTGCTTTTAAACTTAGTTGCTACTTGAATAGAAATAATTGGCTTTTCTAATTGTCAGTGAAAACAATGTATCCTCTGTTGTAAAGTATGGAGGTGGAGGGGAAGGGGGGAATAATCCATTCCAAAATTTTGAGAAAAACTTGTTATGTTGGATTTACAAAAAATTCCAGCTGTGAGAGGCTGACATTATATAGCCCAAAGCCAGTGCCTGTCATTTTATGATATGTCAGCACAACAAAGACTCCATCTGGCTGATATCAGGGCCAATAGAGGCATTTTGGCTCATCTACCTGGTGGATCATTTGTCAGGATGTCACTTGTCTGTCCTTACCTTGAAGCCTATTTGGTTCTTTTATTTCTTAACATCTTCATTTTATTACACTCAGTTAGACCAAATGTCTATCTGAATCTAATGCCCTTAAATCAACAGATGCTTGGTAAGATCTGTGAAGAATTAGATTGGGGACAGTGGGAGGAGCAGTATTTTGCTCCCTCCTACATGCTTTCTCCCAACACCTGAGGCTATTAAGATTCGGAAGTACACGACATTGCAAGATTTTTATTAGCTAGTGGCAGTGAGATGGAAACTTGTAGTTAGTGGGTGTACAGCATGTCTCTGCTGATTCACTGATGTTCTAAACTATTATGTCAGCTTTCAGATTTAGTTCGTGAACATTTCTCCTAAGAAGAGCACTGAATCTTAAAACTGCTTTAAAAAATATTTTTAATCATATGCATAGTTACAAAAGTCATTGTTGTATGGTCTTGCTAGCAAAATAAATACTTGCATTTTTTTTTCCTGAGACATATTCACAAATGTAGTCGGAATTACAGTGATAACACCAACAGATTAACACTGGCTATCAGGATCTTTATAATGTCATGAAGATCACTGAAAAGTATTTATTCCTCTGCTCTGTGTTGATGTGTGATTGAGCTGTACCCATTCAAACCCAGTGACATTAATGTGGTCTGTGCTGAAGACTGAGATGCTCTCTCACCTTGATTTTGCTGATGAGATGGCCTCACAAGTGACTTAAAGCACGCCAAGAGTTGTTCTAATTACAGATGATTAAAGCATTGCACACATGATTATGTCCTACTCTACCTACCTTGTGAATACCAGAAGAGTATCAGTTTGAAATTCTGCTGCTAAGAGACCTTGCACTACAGCTGCTTACATATGACCTAAAATAAACTGGCATTTGCAAAGAAAATTGGGTGATCCAACTTCAGATATGATGAGGGAAAACCAAACTAAAATATAAAGGGAATCTGATATGAATAGATGAATGAATGAGTAAGAGTGACAGGTAAGAATATAACAGGGTTACACAGGAGCCGTCTTAATGAGAACAGCTCCCATTCAGCCTGTTCTTCTCTCAGCTTCCTCAATTACTTTCAGAATAGCTGTCTTTTTGTAAATAGATTATTTAATGGAGCAATATTGCATGTTTATATTGTTCCTTTTTTAAAAGAAACTATAGTTTTTCACATGACACTGGCCTGAAGAGCTTTCTTTGAAAAAGTCATGAGTAAGTGTAGCATGACTGAATGAATCAGACTTCTTTTTTTGTGGGGTATAGAAGCTGAATTATTCCTCATAGACTATGAAATGCTTGAAAATTCTAGAATAGAACTCAGCTAATTATCTGTCATTGAAGAAACCCAATGAAGCAAGAAAGGAAGGTTTTGAAGGTACCAAAAAATGATCGTTTACTTTGGACATAGATATCAAAGAAGCCCAAGATAGTTCAGTGTGGAAGTTATACAGTTTTAATTATTACCTACTTATATAGACACCTCTAGAAACCTACAGTGACATGGGCAGAGAGGGGTTTTATGTTCAGGTACCTCAGCGATAAACTTCTGTGGAAACCTTAGGCACTGCAACCCCAGCACATTTGCCCCATCAGGAATCTTCATTTTAGGCATCTACACTATAAAAGTCTTCACCTGAGCCAGTTATGTGAACTTCTTTCAGAGTCAACAGAGACAAGCAAGTGCTTGTCCACAGCACAATCTTTCTCCTCTGTGTCAGAGCTCCACATCAGGGTGAAGCGGACTGTGCTGAGCCTCCACTGACTGTAGTCACCACAGAGTAAACGAAACAAAGAGAATGGTCTCAGATACAGACCCCATAGGTTGTAGTCCTCCAAAGTCAGGTGAGGTGGAAAAGACAAAATGAGAGATAAGAGAAAATAGCAAAGAGGGAGGGACTAAAGGAAATACGACACCCAGGTGATGTATGTAAGACATTAGTTCATAGATTTTTCACCTCTCAGTTCTAGGAAAATCAAAGAAGATTAGCTTAACAGCTGTTTTGATCAAAAGGTACACATTAAAATGGAAGGAGGGTAAGAAAAGGTGAAGGAGTTGTGGTAGGAGGAAATAATTTATTCATTTCTTGAATGAAAAGATAGTGTCACCCATAACAAAGCTGTAAAACTGCACAGCTGAAATAGTCCTTAGAAGAATTGTTTTGGAGAACTTTAGTATCATTTGTGTTTATGGACCTTCCTTGATAAATTCTGTAAAAAATTAATTATTTTGCCTTAGATCACATCTGAACAAGGAACAAGTGGTTGCTACTCTGAATCCCTCTAAATTTAATTAAATGTTGTTTGCATAAATTTTTACATGTTTGTCTCAGACAATTTTAAGGATATGGAGCAATTCAATTTAGACGTAATGATACAGATAAGATTACTTAAGAGAAAGATATCATTATAAGAAAGCCAAGGATATGTCATGGTGATGCATGAAAACTGATAGCAGGCTAATTACACCAGGAGAGGATTTCTGTCATGCTTCACTGGAGGGGCAGATACATTGTGGTTGTCTTTTGCAGACAACAAAAGAAGCGTTTGGAATGATTTGTCCTTTTAGGTCAAATAATAAGCAAAAGCAAAGAAAATGGTCTAATCTTTGGCTTTTATCTCCACAAACCTTCAACAGAGCAAGATAGAAAATAATTTTAACAGCTCTTCTCTTATTTTGGAAAGCTTGATGTCTCGGGCCCAGCTTTCTGAACTCTTGATGTGTCCTTCAGGAATGTAAATGTCTTCTTGGGCACTGTTATCATATCACACAATGTCTTTGTAAACTTCATTCCTGTCCTCCCCTATAACACTTTGATAACAGAAATTTATAAACTCACAATCCACATATTTCTGATGAAAATCAGAACTGAAGGGCTGTCGTGGCTTAAGTCCAGTTGGCAAATAAGCACCAAGCAGACACTTGCTCAACTCTATCCCAGCCAAAACTAGGACAGGGATCTACAGAGAAATTAAGCCCAGCATCAGGGTGTTCTCACACATGGTTCCCCATCCTACTCCCCGAGAGTGTGAAGTTTAGATTTGGATTAGTACTCAGCTGTAATCAACCATTCTGTTGAATATTACAACAAAAGCTGTGTATAGAAAACAGGTGAGATGTGAGGGACTGAATAAAGCAATACTGTGAACGGAGCCAAACTTTAGTCACTCTGAATATGGATTCCATTAGTTTTCAAGATGATGTGCTTTGTCATGAAAGTCTTTTCCACAGTCAAAATGGGAATGCTATTTTGGCTAAAAATGTTCAGCTAATTGCTTGAGGATTAGTTAAAGCTGAGGGAAATTTCACATTGCCATTTGTTTATTTCTAGGCCAATGAAAAATAACAATGAATTGTGTTGTTTATTTAAGAAGGGTTTCCTGGCCACATGACTGTCTCTGATATAAAGCTGGGGAATGCTTTTCTCTCTCCCCTAACTCAGCACCCTCATACACCTCCTTGGTTTTGTACTTAAATCTTAAATATCTTATTTGATCAGACTCAGAAACATGACAATTCTGTGGAATACTGCAAGGCTCATGTAAGTAACATGCAACTATTTTTAACTGCAAAGAAATTTGAAGTGTTCAACCTGGAGGCTTCACTGACAGCTTTTTGAGAGTTGGCTCAGGCTTTGTATTCCATTGTTACTCTGCACAAGAGTCAGCTGTGATCTGATTTCTATTGATTTGCTAGGACTCTAAATTAATCCTGCAAGAAAACTTCAATCTAATTAACATCAAAAATTTCTTGAATTATGGGCCAGTTAACAGTAAAGCAATTCATAATAAAGAAAGAAGAAAAGGGTAGGTGCTTTGGGCAGTTTTTAAAGGACTTATTAAGAATTGTGTCAGATTCTGTGCCACCCCCTCACTGGAAAAGAACTGCTTTATGAAACACTGAGAGTAGGTTTAGAGTAGTTACTAGGAACAAATTTTTCACTATGAGAATGATGAGATTCTGGCACAGGTTTCCCAGAGAAGCTGTGGATATCCCATCCCTGAAGTGTTCAAGGCCAGGCTGAATGGGGATTTGAGCAACCTGGTCTAGTGAAAAGTGTCCCTGCCCAAGGCAGGGGGTTGGAACTGGATGATCTTTAAGGTTCCTTCCAACCCAAACGTTCTATGACTCTATGATTTGGTGAGTTCAATAAACAAACAAATGTGTCCTGCCTACATATAAAATGTAACAGGAGATGCACATGGTTCTAGTATAAAATGAGAGATTTCTGTTCACAGCCTGCCAGTTTGGCAGGCACTGAACCTGGAGGGTTGGTTTTGTTGACTCACTTTGGCTAGTGTTAGCTTCATTTGGTTGGAGGGCAGATTTTTCAGAAGGAGACAACCAAGGTCTGAAATAGTTATGAGCTTGGCAAACACTGTGGAACAAGCAACAGCAGAAACTTAAGCTGCTGGTTGCTGGTGGTAGTGTTTCAAATATATCAGTTACAGAGATACACATCTGTGATGGAGTTCCATCTGTTTGGGTGTTTTTTTCTCCTTATTTAAAATTACTAAAATAATATCATGTTTGCCATCTCAAATAGTGCTATCTACAAAAAGATACCTTAGCAGACCAAACACCCTTAATGCATGCTGGAATATCCTGTTTTTCTCTGTTTTAACAGTGGAAATTCTGTCTTGGCGTAGCAACTACATGTTACCACTGCACCTCTTAAATCACACAAAGACCTCCAAGGCAGAAATAAATTCAGCATGACTATGTGAAGAGGTCTCTGCAGCTGTGTGGCTGCACCTGCTTTTTGTGATGTGACCTGCAGAGCATGCACTAAATTTTCTAGTGCTAAGAATCACTTCTCCAGGTTCCTTCCATGCTAGCATGCATCTGTTCTGTAGCCCTTTCATCTGGCTAACTCACACCAGGCAAAATAAAATACAAACTCAATGAAATGCACGTAAGTCTGTGTGCTTTGATTATGCTTTCAAGTATAATCTGTGTTAGAGAGTCATCACAACTCAAACAGCTCTTTATTAAGAGCAGTATAAGATTTATCAGTAGTATTTACAAAGTTTTCCATTGCCAACCATATTAATGTCTAAAGACAGAGCATTAATTTCCCAGCTGCTGCAAATGGGAGTAATTTCTCAGTAGTTTAGTAGAGATGTATTGATTTACACTGATTGTGGATCTGGCTCAACACATCTACCTGTTACAGTGCTGACAATATTTCATGAATGAAAATGTTGGCTGGCAGCAGATGATGAAATCCACAGGATTTATATTGGACTCTTCTCTTTTGAAATGGATTGCAGAAACTGAATATCTTGTGATTCACATCTTAATCCCCGGAATTCTCTGTATCTTTACAAGGATCCCAAGGTACAACATTTTGTGAGGCAAATGCTTTACACAGGAAGAGTCTACCTTTTCTTTATGATTTTCTCTTAAAATATTAAACTTTTCCATCTCTGCAGCACAAAGACAAAACATCAAGGATGTTAAGCAGCCTCTGTTGCACCAACGTTTAAGCTCTGTCTAAATTTGCCTGGATTTGAAATAATGTCTGAGAACAAAAAACCTTCATGCCGGCTTTAGTAACACTCTTGTACAAGCAGTGTGCTTCGGACACATGTCAGAAAGCGAAACCCTATAGCAGCAACTTTAACACTGAATGTGGCTGTACTTTTAGGAGCTGTTGGGAAGAATTATGGGCTCTGACGGTTTAATCCTGCAATGTTCTGAGTTACTCTCCATGTGGCTGAGTGCCATCCCTTCACATAGCATCCAGTGAGAACAGAGGGTGCTGATACTTCCAAGAGATGTAAATACCTTGGAGGATTTGACTCTAATCCTTAGTCAAGACAAATAACCAATGGAATTTAATGTGAGTTTGGCCTTAGCAAAGTCATGGGGTGGGGTAGAGATGTATTAATCTAGCTGCGATGTAATAAATAGAAGGCATCAAGCCAGACATTTTCCTGGTTTGTTCTTCTTTGTGCTTCTCAGGCATAGAAGAGCAGATTTTGAAATCAAGAACAAATTTACAGCTCTCCTAAGTTTCCCACTGCACAGTATTGTGCAAAGAGTCATATCTTAAAAAACTAAGACCCTGTGCCACTCACTTTGCTGAGAGCACAGGACAACTAATACTGAGGGTGTCAGTGAGAACATTTTGGTGCAGAATGACGTCTGAGTGACAAGAGGATATCACAAATATTTTGTAAGAATGAAAGAAGGAGATGGGAGAAAACTTGGAAGTGGATTAAAATGTTCATCTACCTGACTTAAGGAACAGATGGGGATATGGTCAAGTCACAAGCAGCATACTCTGGTAGTTGCACTGCATTTCAAGGTTGAAGAGTAGATGACATGACTTTTATTTACTTTGAAATACATGTAGAATAAAAGCTGAGAATGCTATTTTCTACTTGTTTTCACTCTGCTTTGTGGGCTGGCACTGCACTGCAGACTGAAACACCTGGTGTTTTCTTTGTGGCATGTATGGCAGAAAAAGAGAAAGCAGGGACAGAGTATTAGTATAATCCAGAGGTGTCATTCAGAGAGTTGGAAGATGTTTCTCAGCCCTTTCTCTCCAATAACTGCAGAAGTTAATTATCAGCAGCCCAGGATAGATCCTAACAGCCATGAGAAGCAGTATCTAGTCCCAAAAGAAGCCCTTCCTGGAGGTATGTGAATCACAGACTGCAGTTTCAGATAATTCTCCATTGTAGATGAGATTCACCTCCTTAGCTTCCTAAATAAAGGTGATGATGCATGAAATAGGTGTCTAAGTCATGACCTCAGAGTTGATGGAGAGGTATTCAGTTGCCCAAGCGTAGGCATCAGGTTCCATTTGGGATTCCACAGGGTATCCTGCAGGTATCCTGGGGTTTAAAGATATCTGCATGAGGCTAGTAGGTTTGATACATTTCTGACAACTGACAAGTGCCTTTCTGAAGTGGCATCTGAACACCTGGCAGGATGCTCTGAGGTGCTTAAAGTGACTTTTGATGCTCTATTTATTCACCTGTACCCCAGCTATCAAACCTGGCTTCCAGCTGCTCCTTCAGAAAGCCAGAAAGTCTTCAGAAAGCTTCCCTGTCATATCTGCCAGCCTTGTGAGTATGTCTTGAACACCAATGTTGCACCAGATGGCTACATTGGACCAGCTGAGACAAACTACAGCTATCTGCTTACTCTAATGGGAACTTTAACTCATGTAAACTCCTACACTGAGATGCCTTAAATGCACATCTGCAACGGGCAGCTGACTCCTGCTCTGTCAGTTCAGTGAGTTGCCCATGCATGGATGTATTTAAGAAGTCTTAAGCTATGTGAGACTCTGCACAAAATTAGTAGGTAGGACACAGGAGCCACCTCCTTTTGCAGTGGGAATTTGGGACCAGAAGGACACTAAGGCATCAGCTGCTATATTTGGTTGAATTTGGCTCTGAATACCTTCCCCACAAGTAAGCAAGAGATAAGTTACTGGTATAGTGAACAGCTTTAACCGGCATTTTGCTCTCTGTAGCTGAACTGGGAAAGGTATTGCAACAGTTAATGTGCCTGAATCACTTTGAAAAGCTAAAAAGGCAGAGTAAACAGAAATCCTGCTTTTTCCCAAAGAAGTCTGCTGGAGTGCTAGAAAAGAGAGAGCCTGCAGGCACAGATCTGTTTATGTCTGAAGTGCATCAGATGTTGTGGATATGTCTTTTCATTATAGCTGTCCATTTGTCCCATTCAGTCGTATCAAGTCTTTTCTTATACTGGGCAAAAAGTATTTTTATTAGGGAGGAGTTAAACCACTGCTACGCAGCTTTATTTCGTATGAAGAGAATTAGAGTCAATAGTAAAGAGCAGGTTATTCAGAACTGCACCAGAATTGTAACTGATTGAAGTAGTTTTGTTTTGTGGGAAAAAAAATTGAAAGTGTCAGAGAATCAGGATATTGCATAAAGGAAGGTGACCCTATGTTACCATACTTTGGTTCATGAGAGAGTAATGACAAGTCTACACATTTGTATTAAGTGAGAAATATGGAGTTACTTCTCGTTTTGTGTCCTGACCTCGATGTGTAAGTCAGAAAACATAAAATCACCAGGTTTTGAGCAACCAACATGTTGGCTTGGCAGGAATGTTCATCATACAGAATCTGGCTGTCTTAAAGAAGCTGAAGCACAGTGCTGATTGGGAGGCATGCTAGTCCTGGACAGATAAATCTCACCTACAGGGTTCTGTGTATGTTTATTGAGTCTAGCTTTGTATGTGGGGCATTAAATCAGCCTGTGTAGGCACAGGAGCCTGGGCATGTCAGGATTAGTGGCCACCGCAGATCGACGGCATTGCACATGCACCGTAAACATGACATCTGTGACACCTCCTGCAGTGCTCCTATTGCATATGTGCAATTTATCAGCACCTGTTTAGGTGCTACTTCTTTCCCATCAGCATAGGGGGAAGCAGCTGGCAGCTGGAAAATTATGGTAAAACAAGAGTTCCACATATTTTTCTTCTCCTTTTTGTAAAGAAGTCATTCATGAATGGGAAATGAATGACTCTTAAGACAGGTCCTCAACAATCTTGCATATTTATGAACAAAGAGTATTTTACCTGTTTAGCTACTACATGCATCTTAGAATATCTGTAGCATATAACAAAGCAAGTGAAAGATAGCTACACTCCCTGTATCATGAGATCTTCCTCAAAATTAGGCTTGCTGGACATAGACTCATGTGCAGCAAGTCATAAACACATAGAGATAACTCTTTTTAAAAGATACAAAGGCTTTTGTATCCAAATAGTAATGTTATTGAATATAAGAGAGTAGAAAATCTACTTCAATTTACTAAAACTAATTGCCAGTTCAGCTTTCTTGTGGTAGAATTCAACATGATCCCTAGCATAGTCCACTGTAATATCGCTGTCATTTTTATTTAGGAGGGACAAAAATTTTGGCCTTGCATTATTTTGTAATGGTTGCTACTCTTCCATGTGCACGTAAAACCTGGTATTTTCCCATTCTTTTTAAACCCTACACAATAATATTTGAGTGCCGTGCATATTGTTTGCCTTGGGTATTGTACCCAAATCTATACTTCTCAGCAGTGTTTTGCATCTTTTACAGTTACACCTGACTGCAGTGTTCCAGATCCATCAGATTGATAGGAGCCTGAGGCAGAGCAAAACAGCCCTGGATGCACTGACTAGGCAGCGACAGCAAATGACAAACAGGATGCCTTTCCCTTTCCCTTTCCCTTTCCCTTTCCCTTTCCCTTTCCCTTTCCCTTTCCCTTTCCCTTTCCCTTTCCCTTTCCCTAGCTGTTTGCAGTTCTTTTTGTAACAGCTGTGTACAGCATGATAAATTTGAATAGGACACGATGTGTGTAGGAGAAAACAGCTCTAATAAAAGTGCTGCTCTTGCAGCTTAGAATCAAATCTAAGGTTACAGCCTATGTAACTTGAGAAATAAACTTGAATCAAAACATTAGGCCTCAAGTGAAAGAACCCTGCTAAAAGAAGGGTGGTGTTACAGCTAAACATTACCTAGTGCAGGCTAACCATCCAGATTCCTTCTATATTTCAATAATGTGAAGGGATGGGGTAAGAAAAGCCAAAACCTATCTGACTTGAGTCTGCTGAGGGACGTCAATGTCAGAAAAAGTCAGGAAGAGGAAGTGTAGGGAAAATGTAGGACTGCTGCTGAATGGGACAGGGAATCTGGTGTCAAAGGGCATTGAAAAGGCCAAAGCCTCCTTCACCTCAGCTTTTACTGTCAACACTGACCTTCAGGAATCCCAAGCCAATGAGACGAGACAAAGTCTAGAGCAAGGAATCCTTTCCCTGAGTGTCTCCATTGAGTAGGGTAGGGAACACAGAAATTAATTAGGCATACATGAAGGACTTCGTGGGAGGCATGCACTGACCAATACCATTGTGAGGCCAGCCTCTACTATTTTGCAAAGGTCATGGTGATCACGGGCTTCTTGAGAACTGGAAGAAAGCAGTCACTCCTATTTTACCCCTAGAGGGCAAGAAGAAGAATCTGGAGAACTACAGGTTGTCCAGCCTCACCTTGATTCCTGGGAAAGTGTTGAAGCAACAGATCCAGGAAACTACTTCCAGGCACATGAAGGATAGGAAGGTGATTGGGAGCAGTCAGCATGGATTTATGAAGGGGAAATCATTCTTGACCAATCCAGTTGCCTCGTATGATGAGAGGACTGGCTTGGACAACGAGGGGTGAGCAGTGGGTATTGCTTATCTTGTATTTAGTAAGGCATTCAAGACCACCCCCCACCCTTATAGACAAACTGATAAAGTACATGTTGGGTAAGTGGATGTTGAGTGAAAACTGCGGTAGCTGCACTGCTGCGCACAAAGGGCTGTGATCAGCAGCACAAATCCAGCTGGAGGTTGGTCATTAGTAGAATACTCTCAGTCAATACTATTTAGCATATTTCTCAGTGACCTAGGTGACAGGATAGAGTGTACCCTCAAGAATGAGAAGGAGTAGCTGACATGCCATGTGGTTGTGCTGCCATTCAGAGGAGGTTTGGCAGGCTGGAGAAAGAGGCTGACAGAAATCTTGTGTGGTCCAAGAAAGGGAAGAGTGAAGTCCTATATCTGGGTAGGAATAACCCCATGAACTTGCACGTGTTGGGGGATTAACTGTCTGGGAAGCAGCTTTGCAGTAAGAGATCTGGGATTCTGGTGCTAAGTTGGACACAAACCAGAAATGGGCCCATCATGGCAGAGAGGAAACAGTGACTTATCTATTTGCCTGAATCAAGCCTTAGATCTCCGCTGTTTACTGTAGAGCTTAGACACCTACATCAGAGGAAGGGAGGGATACAATCACCTAAACACGATCATCTAGCACCATTTGAAATACCACAGGATCTGTCAGTGGCCTGGTCTCTAGCTGCTGTTCCAAGAGGGTGCAAATTTCCACAGGTTCCGTGTCTCATCTGCCATGCCTATGCAGCTGTACTGATCATTCTAAGTAATCTCAAGTAGCAGTAGCTACTGAACTCTGGAGCTGAATCCAGCTTTTAAGGTCCCATAAATGGTTACAGCCTTTAGATAGTTAAACCTAGGACAGATAAATCCAAATCTAAGTGCGTATGTTCACTGCTTATTTCACAGAAACAGAAAAGTAACTAGAGGCTTCTATGGACCCGAAGTGCTTTCTGCTTGAAAGCCAGTTTCTTAAAACTTCCTTGTGAGATGAAGTGGAGGGGGAGGCACTGATCTCTTCTCTCTGGTGACCCGTGTCAAAAGAATGGCCTGAAGCTGTGTCAGGGAAGGTTTACGTTAACTATTAGAAAAAGGGTGTTGGGCAGTGGAAGAGGCTCCCCAGGGAAGTGGTCACAACACCAGCCTGACAGAGTTCCAGAAGCATTTGGACAATACTCTCAGGCATATGGTGTGACTCTGGGGGATGTCCTGTGCAGGGCTAAGAGCTGAGCTTGATGATGCTTGTGGATCCTTTCTAACTCAGAATATTCTGTGATTCTGATTCTGTAATTCTCTTCAGTGAATGCATACCGTGAATGTAGGCATCATTTTTAGGCAGAGGCTTAAATTAAATGACTGCCTGAAAGTTCACTGCATTCTCCTTTCAGTTACGCACATATAGGCATGTAGAAGCAATTGAGATGCTCTAGGGTATGCCATCTGGCATCCAGGTCTCATTCCAGAACAGCACTTTATTTCTCTATCCGATGTTTTAGCTGCCAGCCCCATCTGAATGCCCCAGGTATCCTTGAGCATTTCAAATGGCACTAAGTGGCATTTAGGCAACAGAAATTAGTCCCTACTGTTCTTTTGGTGCTTAATCACAGAGCAATTTAAAAACTACCAGTTTGATCAGAGTCCCACAAATAAAATAAAAGGCCCTCTAATGTATATAAGTGAATGAAACAAAATATTACGTTGCAGACATACAGCAACTGAAGTCATAAGGCGGCTGCTGAAACTGTCTAATGTGATGCTGATGTTCCCTTCTCACTAGATATTTGGCATGCACATATGAGAATGTCACAGATGCATACATATCTCTAAGTATAGATAATGTTGGCATAAACCTCTCCCTTTTTTATCATTCAAAAAATAACAATGAAGTCTCATTTCAATATGAAGGCTGAGAAAGCAGGCAGGCAAATGACTCCCACTGTTGTAATGAGTTGTAGCTGTGTGCACACTTACAAGTATTTCCCAGTATGCCACACCGAAAACATTCCTCCAGGGGTTCTATCTCTGAACAGAAATATGCTGAGAAATTAAAAGCCAAAGGTAAAACAGCTCTCAGTCCTGCCTGGCCATTACAAGAGCCTCTAAGTATTACAACATTTTACGTAACTTGCTGCAAATGGGGCACTATCTTAATGTAACAAAGGTAGAAAGGTGGAAAAGGTGGAAAAAGGATACAACTGTAGCTCCAAAGAACTTTTTTGTGTTTTTGTTGGACCTTCTAGAACACTGCTGTTGAAACGGGGGAATAAAGAGTAGTAGCTTAAAATGTTAGATGCCATAAAGCAGTGCCATTATGAAATGAATTTGTAGGAACACTTAGATATTTTAAAAGCTGCACCCTTTAATGAAGCTATCAATGACTGTTTGTGGCTTATGAATGAAAGGCATTCTAATTTTACAAACTTCAAAAGTTCCCTGATAGACTTCACACAAATGTGGGAACAGTAATTTAGAGTAGCTGGACTGGTTGCAAAGCATCCAAAATGTAACTAAAATCTAAAAAAAGCATAACCAAACAGATGAGCAACTATATAAACAAACAGCCCTGTCCCGCCAGCTCAGACCGCTCCAGTAGGCAGCTGAAGAGAAGTTCTAAACAAGCTCATACAAACTAATCTATCTGTGGCTTCCCAATGTCCTTTGATGAGTTTAGGTCCCTCAGGGCAGCATAGCCTGTATAAAGCACTACTGCTGAGAAACTGGAACAATCTCATATAATTCAATATGGAAGAGACAAATATATATATATATATTTTTATATATATATATATCCCTCTTCTTTAGTTTCTGGATTAGGGATAAAAGGCTTTTGCAGTCCTCAGTGACCAGAAAAGTTTGAAATCTCAATCAGCTTCATTTTGCTCACTGCCTCTCACTGTGACATTTTTGTGCTCTCTTTGGAAGATCCCTATTTCAGTGCTCTATGTGGCAGCAGTTTCCAGCTGCTGGCTCTTGCCCAGCTGACTAGTGCTCAGGAAACAACCTGTTCACTTTCTTACAGTTCTGGGAGATCTCTGAGGAGTGAGACGCAGACATTTTTCCTGCTAGTTTGATTAGCCATCTCGAGGGAAGAAAGTCAGCCTCATTATCAAAGGCAATTCCAAGAAGAAAACCTACATCTTTCCAGTGTTGAGTGGCTCCCAGAATCCTTGTGGAACCTCTGCAGGCTAGAAATTAAGTGCTTGCCTCCACTGAATACATCTGAAACTGTTTAAAGGAGATTTAAAGCAGGATATTTTAGAACTCCTTCCATCAGTTTGAAGAGAAACCAATCCAATTAATTCTCAGCTGTTCTTCTACTAGTGAAAATACAGGGAATAATCTTAGTTCCACTTAATTTATAATTTAAATGATTATTTGACTGTTTAAATAAAGCTTCATTTTATTTTTGAAAAGGCTTTATTGTCAAGTTAATTGACACTTTAGAATCTGCTGCAAATCCTGGGGAAAATGCTATAAAATAAATGCTTTATGAAAATTTAAATAAATCTTTGTTCATAGGAAATTCAACCAGACCATGTATGTCAGGGGAAAAATTCAAACCTGAGTAGTTTCAGGCATGAAATAAGGATGGAGCTCTTTAGCCCAGCCACCAGGGCTCACAGGTCTGAAAAGACCATTTACAAAATCCAGGAACCTGCAGAACACTATTCCTGAAATACAGCTATCTGCAGATGTTCAGGCACCTGGAAGGCTTGTGAGGTTTATGATCAGACTGCAGTCTCACACGCAGACATACGGAGTGTAGATCACAGCTTCGGGCAGCAGACAGCAAGTGACAGCAAACTTTGTAGTTTGCCTCTGTTTTAGCCTGAAGAGCTCATCCCCAGCTCCTGCCTGCTCAGCTGTTGCCTCTTGTTTCTCCTGTTACAGACACACAAGAGCGTGTAAAGACCTAGGGATGCAAGAGGGGCTATTCCTTTTGAGGCACTGGCAATGAGCTTTGCTGGCTGCGTGGCTTTCTGACTTTTCTCACCTGTTAGGCTCGAACAAGATTAGGAATGCACAGACTAGGAAGCAGGGGCAGAAAGGGAAGTAGGGGAGTCTGTAGCACCCAGGGTAAATATTTCAGGGAGGTTTCAAGAAAGAAGAGGTTTGAGGGAGAGGCTGGGAAATGATCCTAGGGTTCCGCTACAGCAAACACAAGTCAGAAATTACATTGAGATGTCTATGACTTTACCATTAGCCTGGTTCCCTACTCAAAATCCACTTGAGGCTCTCACAACAACTATTATATACTCATACAATCTAAGAAAAAGCCATGCTCCCTATTTTGTTCACACAGAAGGTGAAACACACCAAGATGTTCACACTGATGCTGCTGATTACACTTACAATGTTGCCATATTTCACACACTCATATAGAGAAAGCTGCAAAATAACAACAATCTTACACCTCTAAGGCACATGGATTTCCTCTTTACGTGTCCTAAAATGGAGAAGAAAAATTCCTATCAGGCCAAGGAATCTGAGTACCACCAAATCTTGTCAGAGTTCTTTTTTCTAGGGAGCCCCACCTCTTACAAATTTAATTTAAACCTCATGTCCCAGCCTATCCTGTTCCGCTGTTGGAAAATATCATTGCTTCACTTCTCATCCTTTTTTCACCCCTCTTGTTTATTCAGTTAACCATTCACCACTCTGTCCTACATAATTACCAGAACAAACCTGGTCTGCTTCAAAGCTCCTCTCCTTTGAAGACCCTATATGTACACATATACATACCTATATACATTCCTGTACACCTTGGCACATCAAAAGGAATGTTGCTAAAGGTGGCATAGTTCTTGTACATAACTCCCCAAAAAGTAACTGGGAATTCAGTGCAGAGACTGCAGCATGTGGGCTTTGCTTCCTTTATTTTCTCTTCACAGGTGATATTTTTATTTTAGCCACCCTGCCACCTTTTTTTCAGCACCTAAATGTGACGTGAAGTGCAGAGCGAGGAAACAGCTAGTGCTGATCAAGTGACTGATGAGTCTGGAGAGTAGGAAAGCCACAGGAAAAAATTATTGACAGCCTTTATCACCCTTGATGATTCTTGATGAAGGCAATGACCAGAAATGTGTGCTTTCCTAGATCCTGAGAACTATAGTCTGTGTTTCTCTAGATTAAAGCATGGCTCTGCTATCTTATGGAGGAAGTAAAGACTTTCTGAGACAGTTGAAAGCAGTCCACTTGGTATTTTCTTAAAAAGCTCAAGATACAGAAATATTAGGATCTTGTGGCTAAATGGTTCCTGGGTATTATCACACTGCAATAAATAACTTTTTGTCTGTATGTGTAGGCATGATCTGACAATAAAGACATCTGTTTTCAGAAACGGAGATTGTTTTGTTTTATTAAGCTGTAGTAATTATCCAGTACAACTTCACTGGTTCAAAGCTCATGATGTAACCTCTGAGAGATAATAAAGGTAAGGTGCTGTTAATTTTCTTGTAATGAATTACATAATCTTATGTCTAAAAACCTTGACATAAGCAGGATATACTCTTTGCCTGCCCCTTTCAGACTGCCTCAGTTCTACATACTTCAGCATATATACCTCATGCTTAGCACATGAAGAATAAGAAGCAGACTTCAGGAATAACCTTGTGACACATACATTTGAAGAGGTACAGAACTCATTTTTAAAAGCCTGGGAAAAGGAGTACTTCTCCTATCTCTTAGAATATATGACGACATCCAAGATTTTGTAAAGTGCCTGCTGTTTTGGAGAAAGATCAATTATTAAGCAGCAGACCAGACATATTTTTAAAAGATAATTTTCAATAAAACATTGAGCATCCATGTTTTTATAAAAAAGTCTTTTTAGGGAATTTGAAGTGAGATGGGCAAGAACTACTTTTTTATTTCTTGTAGACAATAAATAGAGCTTTTCAAAGCAGCAAATTAGGCCAGTGATGACTTGGATGAGACCTATATGTGGCTCACCAAAATAATTTGTCTACTGAATGCAGACTGCATTCGCAGATGCTTCATGGGACTAAAACTTGCTTTTTGTACTTCACTATTACTTCTGTTTCATACAAATACTGTGGAGTTCAGAAATGGTAAAGTATCCAGGCGTGCCTTGCCAGGCATATTGTGGATGTGACGTTGTACACAGTCACTCACCTCTATGTGCACGCTTTCTCCAGACATGCTGCAGACAAGGGGACCATAGGGCAGCCACTGGTGCCACTGGGAGAATGTATGGTTGCTACTGCATTCAGCTGCTTAGGATGTGCATTTGTGTTTAGTCCATTAAATTTAAGGGTTGAAGTAAGACTGCAGCACCTTGTGCTTAAGGTTTACTGCTTAAGACAGCTTTGAGCTGTGGGCCAGCGTGAGGAACATGCACTTAGAATAGTCAGAAAAGGTGACAGCTGAAAAGTTGACAAGGCTTCAGTTTGTCAATAAGGAAATGGGTTTTTTGCTTTCCTTTACAATAAGATAAAAGACTCCCTCCCCTAATTTAATACAGCCAAGACTCTGCTCCACTTGTTCCCCAGTCCTTCACATCCATCGTTTAACCAAGCCACTTCCTTGGCATCCATCTGTTTAACACATCTGTCTCACTTTGTCTGGCTAAATTCCTTGGGGCACTCTTGTGGTGCTCCACAGAGAGAACTTTTTGTGTCAGACAATACCCCGCACATAAGTGAAACTGAGGGGGAAAAAAGGTAAAAAACCCCTCATGAGACATGAAATCATTGGAATTTTAATCTTGACATAAAAGGACTCTTTTTTGATGTTTTATTTTATACTCAGTGCTTGCACTAGTAATGAAAAATTTTGAAACCGTTCCATCTCTTTAAATCAAATGGTCATTTTCAGAGCTATGAAACTGAGGTAACCAGTTTTGCAACCTATAGAGTTATATGGTGCTGTATAATCCTTTTTTTTTTTTTTTAAGTCACACAGATAATCACATTTCTGCTACTTCCAAAAGGAATCTCTTTTGGACTATTTCAGATCTGCATGTTATATCACTTTTGTTTGTTTGTTTTTCAATGTTTACATCTCATTGTACCAACTTGTATTATTTCTCTGGATTATTTCTTTCACTTTGTTTTTTTCATTTATAGCAATAATTTATCAGATGTAAATATGAAAAAAGCCAAACCCATGGCTGAGGTGGGACCAGAGCTGTCTGCATATTTGAAGTATATCTGATTGCATTTGGATACATTCTGCCATGAACAAGTACAATGGGGTTAACAGAGAGCAAGAAGTTGCCCAGCTGTGGCTCAGTGACTCACTCACAAGAGCTGGGATAAAAGTTCCAGACCAGGCAAGGTGTAGTGGCTGCCAGAGAGGTTAGGACTTACCTCCAGAAGAGTTTTTAGCTACAGTTCAGTAAAGTGCTTTGGGAATTTTCTGAGAAAAGCCTTAGGTGTGCTGGCTGGGAAAAGATTGAAGAATATAATTTTTTTTTTAAGGCTTCTGTTGTGTGTCGCTGAAGGATATTTGATGTGGGCAGCAGGCCAGGAAGCTAGAGACTTTGAAGGCTGAATACCCTTCCTTACTTCTGGAATAGGTTCAGGGTTCTCAAACTATTTGAGTACTGCCTATGTTCTTTTGTGGCATAAAAAGGAAAGTACCAGACAGAGTAAAACTTTTAAGAACTAGCAAACTTCATAGGGTACATATCACTAGTAAGTAAAGAGTCTGTGTTCAAGGAAAGCAAACGGATCTCAACGAAACAGGAAGGAATAAGCAACACCTAAGCAAACAGGATAATGCTAATTATATCAAATGAGGTTCACAGAAGGTGGATGTGGCAAATTGAGCTGACTTGGAAAAAAGGAAGACATTTTTATGGACAGACTGCAGAGCTTCTACGTGACTTCAGCAAAGCCGGTGATACGAAGATTGATGAAACCACTGAAACATGGATAAAGTGTGATTCAAGGAGAAACCTGTACTGGTAGGAAATGATTGGTGTTCTGCAAAGTTCATCTTATTTACTTTTGTCATTCAACAGTCTCGGCACACTGAAGTATGCTGATGTTACAAGGGTAGGAGGCAACACTGAGATGAAAGAGGTGCAGGTTATTGTACAAGAGTTAGGCTGGCGTATCTGAAATGGGATCATTTTCCATACATTCCCAGTGCAAGGCTATAGCTAAAGGAATCTCTTCTGCTGAGGGAATTGGAAGAGAAACCAGGGGGAGCTCATCACCAGGAAATGAACAGGCAGAGAATTGATCATATAATGTCTGAATGTTGTCATAGGGCGCCTGACATACCCTTGTAGAACAGGTATGCGGTTCTGGTGAGATCTTCCCAGTAAAAGGCACAGAAATATTTCTGCTGTTTAAAAGATGTTAATTAAACCTCATCTTGAATACTGTCTATAGTTCTGATTGCTCAACTTCAAAAGAAATTAAACCAGTAAAACAATTACAGTACCTAAAGGAACTGCACTTCCAGTACAGTACACTGCCAGCACCTAAAGGGGCCCACAAGGTAATGGGAGGACTCTTTAGAAGGACCTATAATGACAGGACAAAAAAGTAATAGTTTTAAAGTGAAAGAGGGTAGATTTAGATTAGACATAAGGAGGAAATTCTTCACTGTGAGGGTGGTGAGACACTGGCATGAATTGCCCAGAGAAGTTGTGGATGCCCTATCTCTGGAAATGTTCAAGGCCAGGCTGGATGGGTTTTTGAGCAACCTGGTCTAATGAAAGGTGTCCCAACCTGTGGCAGAGGGGTTGAAACTAGACGATCTTTCAGATTCTTTCCAACCCAAACCACTCCATGATTTTATAATTACTGGGATGACTGTGGAAATGAAAAGCATTCTTATCAGAAAATACTTTAAAAACTGTGTTTATTCTAGCAAAGTAAGACTGATTTGAAAAGGGATGTAGTTGCTCTTATAAATATATCAGGCAGGTTCAAGAACTGTTTCAGATGAAGTACAGTGCTGGCACAAGAGGAAATGGATATAAAGTAGCTGTGAATAAATTCAGATTTTAAAACATCAGAGAAAAGAGCTCCTGAAACTGAATTTCTAAAGGAGTATTGGGAGTTAAATTTAATTGATTTAAAAAAGAAACTCATTCATTTTAAGAAGAGGTTATACTTCATAATGCTTATGATTGTTCAGGATTGGGTTGCCTTTGATAACCAAGAAGATGCCTTGCAGTATCATAAGGTCCCTCCTGATGTTTGACTACATTCCCACATTGTGATTCTGCCATATCAATAATTCTGAGTGGGAAGGAAGGAAAGAAGAGAAACAGTGATCACCAGCACAAGTTTCTATTACTACCAGCCTCCAAACCTGAGCGTCAATAAGTAGTAACAGATTCTGGTTTGGGGGGAAATCTTGAAATATGCTTTTGCCAGCATGTCCCAGAACTCTAATTTTAATGATTGATGTGGCTATAGCATTAGCATTTTCTAATGTTCATTTATCTTGAATCACACTCAGTTCTGTCAAAAATGAACATAAATAAAAATAATATAAGAATCTTGTAAAATCACAAATATCTGAAGAGATCACAGAAGTTTCTGTACATTTCCTTTACAGTAGAAATATCAAATATTTGGCTGCAAATTTTTCCTGCTTTCTACAGCAAGAACTATCCAGCTGACACAACTTTAGAAGTTCTGGGTCGAAGTTCCAGCACACTGGACAGGCGATGAGTGCGAATTCCACATTTTCTCTCTATTGCATTCTACCTTTCCAGTGACTTTTCTTGGGGTCTTCAGCCAAAGCAGACTTTTCCTTTTGTATTACTGAAAATGTCATGTTCATGGTATGTACCCCTTTGGTTCTGAAAAAACCAAATATCCTTTAGAATAGATAAGCACAGTTTTCTATCTGCTTGGGAAAGCCCGGCTACGTGGGAGACTGCTAAGTTAAAAGTGAATTGTTAACCTATAGTTTGACACAAGGCTGTTTGCTGCCACAGGAGATTACGTTCATGCCTTGGTCCCAAAATACACAGAATCTTGTTTTTCACATAAATGCGTTCACTGCCAACCACTTCTTGAAGGTGCAACTGAATAATACTTGAACATATCGGTCACTGCTGTTTTGATCAAGATTGTTACAGTGGTGGCCAACACCTTTGAACTAATAATGTATTTGGGGGGATTCCTGCCCTTGAGAGTTTTAATGAAAGATAATTAAAGTGTTATGCCTTTCTTTCATATTTTTAAAGTTATTAATATATGTTAAAGATGTATTTGGATATTAAACTCTCTGTCAAGTAGATATGAATGGATATTTATTTTTTGTTTAAGGAAAACTTTGTAATAACTCTCTGGCTCATAGACACAGAGAAAACAATTTCAGTTTCACTGTAGAAAAGGTAAACCTCCTTTGGACTGAGTATTGCTTTAATGCTACTTTTGCTATCTAAAATGTAACATACCTATTCAAAACTGTAAAGAACTGTAGCTCTATCAGCTACAAATGCCACTGCAAATAGCAAGTTTAAGAAAGCAGTATTTTCAGGGTACAGAAAACTAGAAAATTAAGGAGGGAGTTTGATTTTGTGCTACTTGCTGTCTACCTTATTCTCTGAAGAGTCCAGCTGGAGTTACCTTGTATATCCATCCATCTGTCCATCAGGTACTTTCAAACTGCTGTGCTCCAGAGAAGCCTGGTTTCATTTGGCATTTCTTTTACTTTCAAATTTGACTTATTTGATGGTTGATAAAGCACCAGGAATGCCCTGATTTACAGTTTTTATAAGCCTTTTAAAATAAATACAGCTACAGAGTTTGCAAATCGATAAAGCGTTTGGCCATCCTCCCCATGAGGGGTACATTTGAATTTCTGATACCCTTCTTGATGAACATCTGAACTCATTACACACCTTACTGCTGAGAGAAGAGTGTGGTTTCTCCTGCTTCCCAGGCCCTCTGCCACACTTACCAATGGCCAGGACTGTACATATTACGGCATAGCTACAGACTAAGGAGAAGATTCTGCCACTATTGCCTGGTCCCACATATTTTGTGAAAAATGAGGATTCAAATTGCACTACAGCCCAGCCCTATCCTACCAGCAAAAGGTGCTTCTGGTACTGAAAGTAGGGCAGGTGAGGCAGATTCTTCCTGAAGGGCTGTCCTCCTGCTCCAATTTTTGCAAGGACTCAGAGTAAGATCTTGTAAAATCACTCTGTATACACGCTATCTGGAAGCCTCAAGCATGGTATATACTAAGATAGGTGACATTAAATTACTGGGCAAGAATATAGTGTCTGGAGTTAGCATGATTACTGCACAACTCATATTCCCCTTTGTGGTTTGAGTTCCTGGTGAATCAGACTTGGTATTTCCCTTAGCTATTTCTTCCTCCTCATAAAACATGTTCTTCTGATCTCTTTGGGATCATTAGTAATGTAGATTGATGCAGACAGCCTATACTGCAAATGGAAAAGGCTTGATTAAGTTATCATGCAATGCTTCTGTTAAGCAAGGATTATCCTCTTGAGCTATTCTAGAGCATTTTGTAATAACAGTTTTAAATAGCTATAGGACCAAGTGATAAAATTCAAATGAGGATCCAAAGCTTTTCTTCCTGAAGGTTGCAGCATTCAGATCCAGGTTTTCTTCAGGGTCACATTAATGCAACCAAGGACACTCACGACACCAGAGTATGAGGGCTTCATTAGGAGTCTTTTTATACAACTGTGCCCTTGTCTGAAAAGGATCCTTCCTCTGCTGCTAGGGAGAAAAATGTAGAAGCCTAGTGATGGAAGGAAGAAAATCAATCAGAAAGAGATATTATGTCCACTTCCCAGCAGCAGTGCCCACAGTAATTTCCACTATTTAATTTGGAAATATAAATGTTATTTTTAAACCATATATGAATTTTCATTGACTGGACATGGCACTTACTGCTATGGTTTAGTTGACACGGTGGTCTTTGGTCAAAGGTTGGACTCTATGATCTTGGAATTCTTTTTTAACTTAAATGATTTTGTGTTTCTGTATTCCACATGATTTTTTCTGTATGTACTCTGTCTTATTTGGGACATTTTTCAGGCTGTTCTCATGCATTAATTCCAACCCCTCCCAGGCTGAATTTTTCAATCCAGTCTAAAACCCTGTAAAGGTACTTAAAAATGTAAGCATGTTGTCATAACAAAAATTCTTATTAGTATAAGAAAAAAGTATTCCTTCCATAAAAAAAATTGTTGTGGAAGGAAAAAATTGTAGAGTATTAACAGAATAAAGGACATGATAAACAGCATCATTAATTAGTTTGCTTAGTCATACTTGTATATATTTGGTAATAGTTAATCATATTACATTACTATAAAACCGTAACAGTAGTTGTAATGTCATTACAGATTTTTATTTCAGATGGGAGCTTCATGTCTTCCAACTGCCTAATGCAAAATAATTTCTAATTAATAATTCCTTTGGAGTAATTATACCTAGCAATGTGAATGTGGGGAAATTAATGAATTATGAAGAAAGCTTACATTTTGTGTTTGGCTCTGTATGCTAGAACGATTTACAGTTTTTCTGCTAACTCTGGTAATAGCTACAATTTAATTATGACAACTTAAGAAATGTCCCCTTTCCACCTCACCGATTCTACTTTTCCTGCAGCTGTCATTGCATTTACTCTCAGAAACTGAATTTAAAAGAATAGCTGCAAGAGGTTATGAAAGAAAGGCAGTTCGTTGTTTTACCTTTTGCAGTGGAGCCTAAGCTACCTTCAGTGGTCTGGCCTCTGCAAGATAAACTGTGAGCTGCCAGTAATGAAAGTTGCCTCTCAGCCCCTTCATGCCGTTTTGGTCTGGCGACCTGAACAGTCCAGCAATTCATTCATTGAACAACATTTCCCAAAAGGACAGACAGAGGAGCTCATCATCATCACTTCAAGAGCCCAGTTCTCAGCACTGGGATATAGAGGACAAGTTCTTTTTCAAATCCACTATCCTGGGATAACTTTGCCTCACTGTGCCATTATTTTCAATGCCCTCAGGTGCATCTTAAAATTCCTTCACCGGCATGGAATTATATGACCCTGAATACTTCACATGTTTCTTTTAGCACACGCAAACATTTGTTTTGAATCTTACTGAAATTGCTATTGTAGGATGATGGTCATACCTATACAGTGACCTGGCTACAAACTGGGTGTGTCTTAATTTAGATCCATTTCTTAACATAAAAAATGTAGTCAGTTCTGGAGATCTATTTCAGGGAATACACAGTCACTGCTCAAAACTAACACTCTCCGAACAAAACCAGAAAGAACAGTCAGGATGGGAATCTTGGGTAGATCAACTTATAATGCTTTGTTTATGTGAAAGGCAGTCAGATTGAGAGCTGCTACCATGCTGCTTTTGGAACCAGTGCTTAAACAGAGTAAAATTTCATATTACCTCAATATATGTTCTGCTAAGTATTGATACTTTGTTTCTTTTGCAAATTTTCTCTGACTTTTTAATAATGTGTGCGTATGTAATATCTTCTACTTTGCAAAGTCTCTATTTTGTAGTGAAGATGGAAAGACTGATGAAAACGGATGTTGGCACTATAATATCTCCTGTCATCTGGAAAGACAAAATACTGAGTAAGATGTAAGGCTTGGATGCCAGTTCTAGGACCTGTGCTAGGTCCTAGAGTTAGTATGCAATTGCTGAAAGGTAGTAATAGTTAATGATGTCAGCCAGGTGATGTGACGGGCATTAGGCATACTAAAAAGCATCTGAACGCATTTTGGTCTCTAATGCCAGCTATGAAATACACTGCACTACATAGCCCCAGCAAACCACTTACTCCATCCTTTTAAAAAACTGAATCCCTCCTATGTTGCAATGACTACTCTCCCATCAGCTGCTCTTTACTGGCTTTTTTAATCTTCACCAAGATGCTGTCTGAGTGGTGCTCGGTGCAGGATGGCAGAAGATGTAGGACAGGGCAAGGTGAAGCCAAGAGCACTCAGTGTGATTATGTTTGTCATCTTGTTCCTGGGGCTGCAAACCGATTCAGCCCTTTAGGCTGCCTCAGAATTGCTCTGTGTGGCACCTAGATGCCCATGTCTGCAAGGAATCTTTCAACACGCTGCTAGTTGCCTGGATCCTTGAAGGTAAAGTGAGTTTAAAAATCATCAGTATTTTTTTTATATTTGGGAATGCTAATGCATTTTATTTTCTGACTGCTGAAGTATCTTATGTTGGCATCGATGGATTTTAAAAAAACTCTCTTGAGTTCGTTTCAATGTTTTTAAAAATGTATTTCCTTTCAGCATGGCTATTCTCATCTGTAAATACATTATTTCCGCTGAGACATCAGTTTTGATTAGAGTTGGCTTTCTAGCTGAAGGCTCTTGAAAAAGCTGTCTGGACTTCTATCGAGGCTGTGATCAGATGTTGTTCTGTCCTACTAGCTACCTTACAGTGTGTCTCTTTGTATTCATCAGAAGCTTCTAAATCCCAAAGAACACAGTTTTCACATATATATCTCTTTTAAAAATGCAGAAATAACAGAAGTCTAAAGTGCATTCACTTTGGTCATCCTATTATGTTTCCAAACCAGTATTAGAACAGAAAGCAGTAGTAATATTGAACTGACAGAGTATTATTCATTTGCCTTTTCTCCCCCATGACCCTTACCTATCTACCCTGACTCTGACCCAAGATGGACGATTAAATCCTTTTTAATCCCTGGGGACTGCACATTCCCCCTCCTTTTTTAAATCAGAGTAGTGTCTGCTACTTTCTTGTAAGTGTGGGAGGTTTCTTCTCCCGTCCTTACCGTAGGACTGGAGACCTTCACCTGAGAACAACAGGGAGGCAGCACGGGGCCTAACTGGTAGATCTGGGGCAGCAGAAACTGCAAAGATAGTATTGTATCTCAGTGGATACAGTATTTGATACCAGTTTTGACTGAATAAAGTAAGTCTTTCTTAAGCAAGTGAAATCACTCCAGATATTGCTTGGGCCTCTTACCATTCTGTAGAGTTTAGGTGGGATACCCTGAAAGATAATGTTTGGGGAAAAAAAGAAGAAAAATTAATATACCACATATAATACATGCAAGAATAGTTTCTCACTACCGTGGTTTAATTTCTGTCATTTGTCTCAGAACTCTGAGTTTATAGGCATAGTAGTAACAGAACACATTTAAATTCAAGTCCAGACTCTCATGAAGACTTGCAGAAAGACTTCTGTTTCAGGAAAGTGTCCAGATCTTGAAAACTACTTGAGATCCATTAGTATTTGTAAAGATGTACTGGAACATCTCAAAGCTGAGTGTTTTCCACTTCAAAAGTCACCTATGTGGGAGCTTTAGAAAAGATAGTTGATGTTTGAGGTAACAAACAGAGAAATGTTGTTGTTACACTTCTGAGAACCTGGCTTTTATGCTGTAACTTGCCCATCTCTCAAACTCCAAGTGTTCTGGTAGAGATATAGTCTGAAAATGAAATGAAATGTCTAAGCAGACATTTCCTCAGACTCTTACCAATATGTTATACCTCAAATACATTATAATGCAGTGTGCCATATCTCATAATATTTCACAGTAATTCAATAACTGCAAACCTAACTTCATGACTAAAGTAGTGAAAGCCCTTCTGGTCTCATTCTAATGCACAAGATTTTGAGAAGCTAAAATATTGTCACAAGTGAAGCTTCCATTGTATTTTGACGTCTTCTTATTGAAATCTGACTGTTATAAATAAATCTCTAATCGGAATTGTTTTTTCTTCCCCCAGAAGATTTGGTAATAGATCCAGGTATATTTAGAAGCAAAGTATACTCAAATGTATTTTAGTCTCCTGTTCCAAAGTACTCCTCACATGATCATGCACCTTCTGCAATGTCAACTTACCTTTACTTGGCAGCTTCAACATATTGCCACGAAATAGAAATTTATAAATAGCTGTTTAAAAGACTCTCCCCACCCCCTCTGATTTCTAGGGTTTTCTCTCTCATTTCTTGTTCAAAAGATCAGTTTAAACTCAGATTTCAAGAGACTCCTGGGACTAGATTTGTGCTGACCAGACAGAATTTTAGGTATTTTGATAAGAAAGGGAACTTTATGAAGTCATATAAATGACAATTTAAAAAGTAGCTGGTATCCAGTGCTGTGCTTTCCTAATGTCCTCAAGAGATGACATACAAATTTTAGTGAAGTAGAATGCATTTTAAAAGGACGCTTTACTAAGCACAGAAGCCTACTGCAGTTGTATGCTATTAAAGTAAAAAAAAAGCCCAAAATATTCCACAGTCCAGGCTGACAAGATGTCAGTATTTGGTTCTACCTGAACTCCTTAGGAAGAAAGGCTCAAATTTTTGCTGAGAAACAGTAACTCAGGTTGGCTTTCCCACTGCTGTAGAAGCTTAGTGATTTAGAATATGAGTCCAAGTTCAGAAAGCATGGGGAGATGATGATGCCAACTTGGCCTGATAAAATTCTCTTTCAAAGGTTTTGGCATATCTTTAAAGTGGTAATAAGCCTAATGATCTACTACAACAGCCTCTGATAAAAGTGCTGGAAGACTGTCTTAGGGATACTTCAGCATTTGCAATATTTACTGTTCTTCTGTAACATGTATTTCCAACGAAGTGGTGAGTAATATCACTTAATCTAAGTCAATTAGCCAAATGGTCTGTATTCCATATTTTTAAAATTTATTTCCCATCAGGGATACAATTTGCTTATCATCATTATTTTTCATCCTGTACTTTTGATTTCTACAGAATTTTAATTTTCTATTACCTTAGGGAGTGATCTGAAGTCTGCATTGGGGGAAACTTACACAGAAGCAATTTTGCTTTCAGCAAGACCTGAAAAATTAACCTTCCACTCAAAAAACACAGGGAAAATATGAATTCTGCATTTGCAATCTTTATGAAAGAAAATTACTGAGTTGTTCCTCCAGTCAGAGCCTATAAATGGAGATAAAGAGAGGAAAAGAATAGTCTAAAGAACATAATGAGATCCCAAATTTTAATCCAGTTCAGGGACTGTAACCAAATCTCTCATGCATCTGACTTCTGTGGGATTTAGGCTTAAATTAGGAATATTCTTAATTGCTTATGTTAACATTTTCTTTAATCAAGGCCTAAGGAACAGGGCGGAAAAGTAAGACAATATCAGGGTGAGCTGCCATCTGTGTGTTTGCCACATGAAGGGTGGATTATCAATCCAAAAGCTATTTGGCAGAGTGAAGGGCCAAAATGAATGACGAAACAGGGGCAGGCAAAGCTCTGAGAAGAAACTCCTTATGGGAAAGCAAGATAGATGACAACAAATACTCACGGTGACAAGGGTACATGGTTTCTGTTTGCACACCAGCTAGTCCAGGTGTTTAAAAAAACACTGATTTTGGCACTTAGTGCCATGGTGTAGTTGAAAAGGTGGTGTTAGGTCATGGGTTGGACTCGATGATCTCAAAGGTCTTTTCCAACTCAATTGATTCTGTGATTCTGTCCTGCTGGAAGACCTCTTCAAAACTTGCAGAGACCCATCGTTTGCTTGGTGCTTTTTCAATTAATCCAGCGCTAAGGTCATACTGCACCAGGAACTGGCTGCAGGCAGGCTTTTTGTATTGGCACAGCCTGTTGCTTCAGCGTGATAATTTGCCAGTCACTATCTGAAACTCACTCTGTTATTGAAAGGAAAGCAGAAATAAGAGGTGGAGCTGTGCATTTACTCTTTGATACCTGATTTTAAAATGTCTCTTCACTTCAGCAGGTGTCTTATATTATTTAGAAAAGTCACATATTAATATAATTTCATAAATAGCAAGTGTTTATTAGCAATTTACAGGCACAAGACATGTCCTTTTCTAAAATGTCAAAAAACTTGTTTAAATAAGCACTTGACATTGTATTTCCTGAACCTTGCCAAATGGACATGGTTTGAACAAGAAATAGAAGAAAGAAAAAAAAAACATCTTTTTTCTCCAATATTTGCTCTTAATAGCACATTTTTTACACAAAATGCATGTAGTATGCTCTCACTAGGTCTCGGCTATGGTGATACAGGACACAAACCTCCTTGGAAGAAGAGGGCACTAAAACTGGGGTTGGATTTGGCTCTGTCTAGCTTCTGTGTCCCTGTTTGCAGGCGGTGTCCACACAGCCTCTACAGTGAGTAGATATCAAGACCTTGATGCAGCAGCCTACTCCTTGGCACCATTTGTGTATGACTTGAGTTTCTGTAGGTATTTCCTCTGGTTTCCCGCTGCCCCGTCATAGGAGCAAGACTGTCCATAGGTCCTGTGTCACACCTGCTGGGCTCTAGGTGCCAGCTTCATTATGGCATCTTAAATGGCATTAAGTTGCCCTGTGAGCAGGAAACAAACCTGAGGCCCCACTCCACAGAATCTAAAAGTTTCCTAAGGATGCCTACTTTAAGATAGCATGGATAACTTTTCACTCCACTAACTATAATGGGACCTTAGCAATTATTTAATACAAATATCTGCAATATAACTAGCTAAAGTCAGAGGAGCTGAATCCCAGCCTGTGCATCAAGTGTTTTACTGGCGGAGTCTCATCATCTCTGGCTACCACTTGAAGACAAGCCTGTATTACTCTATCACATGTTGAGGCTGACTGATAATGTTCCCTGAATATATTTCCAGAATTCAGCTGTCATGTGCAAAGGGAGAGAACAATGCTTTACTTGCAGAACTTTATGAGTGGGCTATGGTTGTCTGCTCAGTTGTGACTGCAGTGCTTTTGGAATATCCAGGGAAAAAAATTTAATTCTTGAAGAGATTATTATCAAAAACTGAAGTATTTGCAAATTTTGTGTGTCCCCAGACCCAAACAGAATTTTTTTTAACAATTCTTTGCACTGACTTGCCAAAATGATGTTAACATTATGCTTCAGGTGAATATTGTCTCTTGTGAATCTGTAAATTATGCAGAGGAGATTTAGTGTCGCTGCTGCAGAATGGTAACAGCACCTCACTGTTCAGGAAGGACAGGCAGAGCAGGCAAGGTGGAAAAGTTGCACCGTGTGTATGGGAGAAGTTTGGCTTTACAGCCCTTACAGGTAATTCTGATGTGGTTGAGAGCCTGTGGGTGAGGGATGGGGGATAGAAAACAAAGATGTCATTGTGAGTGTCTGCTCTTAATTACCCAGCCAGGATGATAGTAGTGATGAGTTATTCTATAGGCAATTAAGAGAAATCTCTGGATTGGTAGCCTTTGTCCTTATGGGAGATTTCAATTTCCCAGGTGTCAGCTGGGAATACCATTCTGTCACTGTAGGGATGAGCAAGGCTGGGAAATTCCTTAAGTTTCCTGAAGACAGTTTCTTTACAAAAAACCTCAGTGAGCTAGGAAAGGTGCCCTCCTAGACTTGCTATTTGTGAATAAAGAAGGGTTCATGAGAGATGTGATAGTAGAAGGCTGTCTTGGCCACAGTGATAACAAAGAGGCTGAGTTTCAGATGTTTGGTGTAATTAGAAAGAAGGCCCACCTCTGCCTGCAGGCTGGGGAGCAGTGGGCACTCAGGCTGTTTTTCCTCTTTCTGCAGCTCCCAGGAGGAGAAGGAGCTCTGGACCAGCACACTTCTGCTCAGGCCCTTGGTGCCCCTGCTGCTAAACACCAGCAGAAACGTGGCCCCAGCAGGATGATCTCCACCAACCCGGCCACTTGCTTGGGGCCAAATCTTCTGAGCCCACCTGAGGAGGACAGGCTCCAGGTGGTGCAGGCAGTGGGGAAGGTGGTATTTACCAGCCAATACAGCCCTCCAAGCCCAGATGAGCTGTGCTGCTCAGAGGTGCCTGGCTCATTCTTACCCAATTTATTCTATATTGTAATAGGACTGCTGTGGGGTCTTCAGAAGATTTTGAGAATTTGGATCATCAGAGTAATTTTGATTGTAGTAGGCAGACATGGTGCTGTCAGTTGGAGACAGAACAGAAGCTGCATTTCTGCAAGGTTTTCCCTTTAACTTTTCCCTTTAAACAATATGTAAACACACAGTCTGTAGGAAGCTTAGCTACTTTTCCCCAAAGCTTAGAATCAATTTAATGTTAACAAGTTACTGTACTGACAAGTACTGGTTGAGATGACCTAAGATACATTGTGTAAATCTTTTCAAACACAGTAGTTATATATTCTGGCTATCTTCGAATACTCCTGTCTCAGTTGACATGAAAAATACTTTAGAGCACATATCACTTTTGAGCTGGAGATCAAGGGGCTTGTGATCCAGCTGGAAGAAGCAGTGCTGCTGTACTTAAATTCACTATCATTGACAAGAATTATTCCAACTGCATTATGTGACACTCTGCAAAAACACCTTTTCCCAAGCTGTCATCCAGCTGCAACTGCTTTATTCCAAACCTCGGTGTGTTGTCACTACCAAGAGCATAACATTCATTAAAAAGGCTCCTGTCACTGCATTTTCAGTATTGCCCAGTAACACAGTATTTATTTGCAAGAATTTCCTGTGAGAATGTAGGTAGTAAAATGGACTGCATTCACTTGAAGTAATTTTCTCCAGGTTGGAGAAAACTGGTATCAAACACTAAAATGATTTCCATACTGCAGTAAACATAAAAGCATATGAATGGGGGCATATACCACTATTGAAATGCTGGACTTTTGTGTCTCTCCCACTATTTTAGAAAGAATGTGTCTATGTAGCTACATCATGCAGGCAAGCTGTGTGTTTTTCCCTGTTTGACGGGACAGATACTCTGGAATGATGATATGTCTATCATGTGTATTAACTACATTGTGGTATCACTCTGTATCCTGACAGTGCCCAAAAGCAGTTTGCTTTGAGCCCTATAAAAACCAAAACCAATCACACAATAAAAATCATAAAAGCTGAAGTCCTGAAGAGCCTCCAAGGTAAACTTTCACAGGTTTTAGTGGAAGATAAGAATAAGTGAAATGGAGGCAGTGAACAGTCTGTAATACAGTTTACATAAACGTGACAGTTACATAGAAAAACCTTGTATTACATTGGCAGGTTTTCTGTGAAATTATGTATGTAAGACAGAGATATATGCTTTATTATAGAATGAATATATGTAATATAAAAGATGGTTTATGTGAAAGAGTGAGATTCTTCATATTAAACTGTTGGTTTCTATTTTCAGTGTGTCAGAATAACTGGTGGAAATTTGTGGTTTGCCTTTTAATAACCTGGAGCACAGCAATTCAGCCTTCTGTAGGGAAAATTATGGAAGATGTAGGCAGGCCATCTGATACAAAATAAGGCAGCAGAGGATTACAAAGCATTGTTTTCCTATTAGAGGTGCTGTCAGGAGTTTGTTACAGACATCATTAAAGTTCCGAATGGAGACTCAGGTATCAGTGATACTCCATTGCTGCCTGAATTCACTTGATCAAGGAAAAGTAAGTCTTGCTCATCTGTCTCCCTCTCTCTTAAAGTAATTATGTGTGTACCAACAAAGGTAATACTCTATAAGGAAGGCTGAGCTTACAGCTGATAAGTAATGCAACTAATTTTCCACGTGGTTCCCAGCATGAGACAATCCAGTCCTGTTTCCTCCTGCATCACAGAATGGGGTTCATATTACCTGGCTTACACTACCAAAATATTAATTGTTCACCTCTCAGCCTATCATCCAGACTCTTTGTGATCAGTGGGGAGGGACAGTCACACCGAGGGCAGTCCAGCTGTCCTACACCGCTATTCTAGGATGAGATGAAACATCGTTTGAAGGCACTGATCTGTCTTCAGTGTCTGAACAGAGAGAATATTTATGTCTCTGTATCCAAGACAGATTTACAATCATTAAAGATAAGTGATACAAAATTATGCTCTTAGTCATTCTATTACAGATCACATAAGTGAATAATACCTCACAAGAGTGTTTATGTGAGCTATTTTTATTACAACATTTTAAGCAAATCCATCTGATATGAATTAAACAATCCCACTATTAGAACAAGGCAAATGCCTTTCATTTAGTGTATAAAGTCTTCCCTTTTTATCCTAGGATTGAATCTGTTAAAAGTGAAGCATTTAGTTGTATTTTCAACCGGAATGGAGAAGAGCATAACCTAAAATGTCAGAAGAGTAGAAGTTAACATTTGGTGGTAGATATACTCTGTGTTACATTCTTGGTGTGTGTTTCTCAAGACATCCAGCAGCAAAGTATAGCAAAGCAGTGATGCATGCTGTGGGAGATTTTGAGTACACTTATTATTTTATGCTTTTATGATATATAAGAATTATATCAGTTATATCACTTTGTGGTTCTTTACTGCATTGTCAGCCCTTTTTGTCTAAGGAAGGCTAATATCAGTATAAGGAAAGTAAGTGAGCAGGCTACTAACTGGGCCTCCCAGCTGTGCTGGGCTCTCAGCCTGCCTTGTCCCTCTAACCTGCTGCTCCTAGAAGGTCTGGAGGACACAAATCATGTGTGGGGGCCTCAGAGATCCCACATGAGTATTTGAGAAAACGGTCTGCTTCTTCAGACAGTTGGTTCCTGCTTTGACTTACCTTCTGGAGGAACAAAAGGCTTTAATTGACTACAGAGACAACCTGGTGGTCCTAAACTAAACTTACACACTATCAGATAACTTTACATGCTCTTGTGTGATGCAAGGAAAATGCTTAACCAGAGGAAGCTGTGTTAGAGCAGATGTGTGCCACAAGAAGAGACAAACTGAAGTAATTAAAGTTTAAATTCAGTATCCTATGGCCAGTGCTGTGGAGCAATTCCATTTCTGGCAGTCAAATGCTTTAATCTGTGTTAGCGTTTGTCTTCAGAATAATGTATACACTATGGACTCGGAAGCATAAATGTCAAAACTATGAGTGACAGGCCAATTTTAAATTACTAAGCATCTATTTTTATATGGAAGTGTCGAATGCACAAGCAATCAGAGTGAAACCCAAAGGCATGCAGGGAAAAGGTAAACATTTTTGTCTCAAACTGGGAATGTATTTGTTGATATAAGCATTCCTATTTTAAGCATTTCCGTCTACTGGTCAATGATGCAACCCGTTCAGAGGTAGCCAGTGAAAAGCAGAAGTATGTAAAGGGTGGAATGGCCTTTGCACTATTTGTCCCCAGCTATTTGCACATCCACAGAGTAACTCAAAGGAGGCCTCTCACAGAGACTGCCATTTGGCGCTTTAGTACCCTGGGTACATTATCCCATGAGTCCTTCACTCCACAAAAGAAAAGTGGAGGAGAACAAGAAGGATCAGAGGAAAGACTCACTGAGGTCTTGCTGGAGATCAGGATCAATAAACCTTTAGTACAAACCTCAAGAACCTTGTAGAAACTTCAAAGCGCAAAGGAGCATTGCTTTATTTGTGTTCACAAACAGCCTTTGCTAGTGTGACTCAGTCAATACACCAATTACTAATGTAAACCTGGGTAGCCTTTGCCTAAAACCAGCCGTTCTTGTGTTGCATTGATACCCCATGGCCTTTCCAGATAGCAGGTCTTCCTCCACTCTTCCTGGAGTGGATCTGCCATTGGTGTGTTCCAAGGGGCTGCCCATGTGCTTCTGATAACATGAACATTTCTGGAAAGAGGCAGCAGAAATGCAAGATGGGCAGTGTGACGGATCAAAACTGGCCTTTAGCTGGCATACTTAGGCATTGTTTCACCAAAAGCAGCTGGTAGTTATCAGTTCTGCTCTCTACCTAGTGTTCTGGTACAGTGGGAAGCTTATTTCCTTGATTTTTGAGAATTTCAGTATATTGTGTCAGTGGAGGGTTTGGATTTCCTTGGAAAAGCTTGTGCATTCTAATTAGCAAGTTGCAACTGATCACATTTCAGGATTCCTATTTCCCTTTTGGTTCTCATTTTTTTGTTTGTCAGAAAACCAATTAAGTGGGAAGAAAGTCCAGAGGAAGAGGATACAGAGCAGAAATCATACTATTCTCCTGTAATCTCACATAGGCAGAGAGTAAAATCAGGCTACTGGAAGAGTCCAAGTCCTTTTGTAACTCAAGTAGAATTAAAAACCAAAAAAACGCCAACAAACTCCTCTTCGTTCTTGCTTAATATTCCCAGCATTCAGATTCTGCTTCCCTTACTAGCTTGTGCAGTGGAAGGACAGGCTGGTAAGGGTATTCTCAGCAGCTTCCATTCATTACTGTAACCTTCTGACAGTAGACACAGGATACTCATGGTCTTCCACTCAGCTCCTTAACAGGCCAGCAGCTGCAGGGAGGACTCAGGTGTGGGAGTATCTGTATGATGACTGTCAAGTTCAGTAGTGCACAGCAACAGAGGTGGTGTGGACAATGGAAAGATGAGTACAATCAAGTGCAGGAGGAGCATGCAGGGCACAGATGCTGCTTCCTCAGCTTGACTGGAGCACAGGCTAAATTCTCGGCTCTGAGAGATGGAAGAGTACATCCAAATTTCACTCTGGTTTGCCGAAGAAACCCCATCGTGGCCACTGGGGAATGCTTTGGAAATGGGACTCAAGTTTGTTCAGTGTTAACCACAGTCCACAAAAATCATAGTTATGATAGCTAAAAGTACCTCTGTTCACTTTAATTCTGCTTAATGTCCAACTAGGGAAGCTCAGGATTGCCACCTCAGGCTGCAGGCTGCTCTGTAACTCCCATGTCATTAAAGCCTCGCTGAAGTTGTAGTGTTTAACAGATGCTTCTCCTTTAATTTCTGGCCAGGTTTCTGAAGAGATTTTCCTTTCCTTACAAACTCCCACACAGAGACAAGGAAAGCATATTGAGAGGTAGAAACATTTCTTCCAAAAGAAAAAAAAACAATCTTACAGTGAGAATAGCAGAAAACTGATACATATAATGCATGCTCACTTTCCCATCACCTCAAGAATGGAGACACCCATGGTTTGCTGAGTGATATATATATCAATCCAAATATTGTGCTTTTTAAATGCCATTTATTGAGATGTTTTGCTGTGGTAAGGTTTGTAAAGTTTTGAATTGTACCCTGAACCATAAACACTTAGAACTCTCAAAAATGCAGTGGCAATGCCTGTGAGTATTTTTGTATCCATTTAATGACTACCAAAAGCCTCACTTGTTGATAATAGGACTTTATGAGTAGCACACTGACCTCAGTCTTTCTTGGTGGACCATTCAGCTTAACAGCACTTCTCAAGCTGACCTACTCTGAAGATGAGCCTCTATGGGTAAGACCCATTGGACTTAATTTTAGAAGTCTGCTTACTCAGTGTCAAAGTCCAAACTAGTCACCCCAAGCTTCCCAGCAGAGAAATAGGTAATTCCAGAGGATGATTTATCTGGCCTATTTCAGTATTAAATGAATCACTACCTAGAGTTGCCTGGTTTTCTTTTTTTTAATATAAAGTGAGCCTGCAATGACAGGTTTTAGACCTAAATGTTAGACTTCTAAATGCCTAAAATAGGAACTTCAACTCTGTCTTGAATATCAGCATGATCACTGAAATATAGAAGCTTAGAGAAAATGGAAGTAATAAAGTAGAACTAAAAGGATATTTTTTTTAAAATTAACAAAGAGTGGAAACACTTTGTGTTTAAAAACCCTTTAAGGTAAACTTCATCCATTTTTTTAAAAGGCAGATTTTCAGTGGCTTTGCCTTGTTAATGAGTTACCAATCTCTGATCCAACAGGGCCCCTAACAAATCAATTTTTACCAATTATTTTTTGCACAAATGTGATTAAGTTTCTTAAAAACTTTTAAAAGTTTCTAGTACTTGCCCAAATTGTCCAGCCATAAATTTCTGCTCAGGGAATCTAAGTACTGATTTGACATTCTGTGAAACTGAGATGGCAGAAACTTCCAGATATGAGTAATCAAAACATTTTGGGGGAGATGATGTCAGAGGGAATAGATCTGTCACTGATACATAAAAAAGTTTTAATAATCAAGGGTGGTTTTAGATCCTTTGCTCTCTGCTGGGTGTTTCCATACCCTCACCTTCTCTAAATGCTGATAAACTGCTCGTGTCAACAAGCCACACAGGGTAACATTTTCACGTAGGTAGAGGGAGAGAAGGATGATCAATTCTTTCCATCTTTCTTTTTCAGACTGATTTTTTGGTTGTACCTACCTGATAAAATAGACAACCCAAGGCTTTGAATGTCCAGCCGCACCCTAGAAAGGTTAGAATGTCTCCTTGCTTCCTGGGTTTAACAAATCGTTGCTGGGGACCAGATACCAAAAAGTAAGATGGTGTATTGGTTCAGCTCCTAGTAATATTTGGACTCTAAATTAAAAATCACCGGAATCAAAGAAAGAGCTAGAGTTTCATAAATACTACCAGGATTTTCTTTTATTTATTTTGATTATTTGCTACATTGCTTTCAAATAATATTTTATATAAAAAGTGAACTAGCTGAGCATTTTTTAAGCCTATTTCTCCAATTAAAATAATTTGAGGCACCTCAATTGTTTTCTTTTAATACCCTGTAACTGGTGAGAAAGAGGTACAGCTAACAGTTAGCAGCCTTCTGCCCACAAACAGAAAAGCTAATGATTCACACGTGGTGTTTTAAGAAATTCTCCTTTATGCAAACATAACTCCTGAAGTTTTATTTCAAATAGTAAGGATTTGTACATTTGCTGAAGAATGCCAGTGTTTTGTGCTATTCCCTCTTACCCCTCTTACCTCTTACTTTAGCTAAGATCATTAAGAAACATAGCAGAGCGGTTGCAATAATTTTGTGATGGTGTTATTGTAGGCACTCTTATTATTCCTTTAGTGCCTTACAGTACATTATCAAAGCATCTTTGGTGCTTTACATTACAATAGTAAAGAAGGAATAAAGGAGTAAAATATTTTTAATGTCTTCTTCCATATGTGTAGTCATTTTCTAGCCCTTTAGGACAGAACTAACTTACTGAAAAGTGGATTAATTAATGTTTGTGCAGCATTTTGAAGAGTCAAAGTACCTGACAAGTTACAAGTATTATTAACAACATATTTGAACTTTTGCAATAATATGGGGATCCTCTGAGTTAAATACAACACAGGAAATGACATGACCTGATAGACAAAAATCAAAACCTGAATATGAAAACATCGGAATGTCCACGGGTGGTGCAGGTACTTTGCTATTCTTAGTGTTGCAGGCTGAGCATACATGCCACTTAATTTTTTCACAAGAGGCAGTTATAAACACCTAAGCTTTTCCTCTAGTCCCAGGGTGATATCTGATTATCTATGATGGACAAACACAAATAATTTAATTTTTTTCTCCCCTCTCTCCCCAGAGAAATGTTCATCATTGGGCTGCTTGATTACCTCTTACATTTTTTTGCACTTACATGGCTTTGTGTCTTGGTAACGCCTGTGCTGTTGAACCTCAGCTTATAAGGAGTTACAAACACACGAGCTTGAACACAACCACTAAGTAACCACATTTTCAGGCTCTCAGAAAAGCAAAAGTAGAGCTTAGTCACAGAATAAACCCTGCCAGTGGACTATGTTTCTACAAGACATCCAAGCCTGAAGAATGGGCTTGTTGCCCTCTCTCATCACTGGGGACATCTGTTTATGAATCTTCAGAACTCATCCTGGCCATCATGAAACAATTTATTGTCTTTGTCCAAAGGTGGTAATAATTCCTTTTTGTAATAAACCAAATAGGATTTTAACAAAATGTCTTCAACTTACTTGTGGGTGAAAAGAATCTTTTCATTTTGTTTGGGTTTTTTTGAGATTCCATCAGTGGAAATCCAGGCATAGCTGCATTCCAAAAATAGTTGTTTATTGTGTGATGTAATCTGGGAAAAATGATTCAATAGAAATTAAAGTATGAAGTATCCATCCACCACTCCCTTCCTTGACCCATAGAATTGAAAGATTCCCATAGAATATAATAGATTATACATTCCTAGTGATTGTATTTTATTTGATAGTTTTTATCAACTAATTTTGAGACTTCAAGAGAATAAATGGGAATAAAACACTCCATCACATTTATGGGAAGTGAATGGTCATTCCTACACACCTTTGCTGGGTATTTCTGGTTCCACACAGTATCAGCTCTCCAATGCACAGCTGGCTGAACTGTTCCATAGGAGCTGCCTGATCAGTCCCAAAGATGACATAAAAAGGAAGGAGAGAGAGTTTTCCAAGACAAGCCACAGGGATGACAAACATAATGCAAAGGGTTCCCAAGGGACATGGCCATTCTCCAACATATCTTAGGGCTTTTCTGAGCTGTTTCCTAGCTTACTGGTATGTTGACAGTATCTGAAATGTATTTGCACCTCTCTCCCACACAAAGCCCCTTCAGTGCCTACCAGCAGTCAGGTGGCTACCAATATGCATTGCTTTGTGCTAGGTGTGCTGTAAGTGAATCCATAAAAAAGCTTCCTAAAGCAGCTGTGCTTCCCTTTGTCTAGGTCTGGCTACCCATACAGTATATCTGCTCCTGCTCCCCTCCTCAGAGAGCAATGGTGGTGCAGGGTGACGGTGGGGGTGTGGAACAGGACTGTGGTTCCCTTAAGCAGCCTTGTAACTCTGGTGTCTGTGGGGTGCTCCTTTGGCTAAGCAGAGGAGGCAAAGGCCTGTTTGCATTGTCAGACTGACAGATTTCTATGCAATGGCTGCGGTGGCAGAGGGTGTAAGTAGCTGTTTTTGTCTTAGGACTGATTCAGCTGCAGTAGCTATGCTGGGACACATCGACTCTGCATCCAGCCATCCCACCCTCTTCTCATTGTTTAGGCACTGAAGGGTTAGTTACAGCTGTCAGCTGCATCTTCCTCTTTTCTCCTTTCCCTTGCCACCTCCCTTTAACTCTGTAGGCAGCTCAGCCGAGCTTCATCCTCCATAGTGTCACCTGCCGCACACCGATAGTGACAGCAGCAGATACCACTGCAGGCGGTGACATCCCTCTGTGTCAGGCAGAATCTCCTAATCAGAGCACACAGCCCTGTGCAGTGCAGCCATCTAATTGTTTACCTTCCAATTTTTTTCTGCCCTAGGGAGACAGTGCTCCAAAGAGCAGACCATCAGTTGAAGCCCTCAAGACCTGGAAACTTGCCATTTGCATCCAACCTGACTACTGGTCCAGGGGCTGAGGCACAGTTGCTAAGAGAAGCAGGTTCTACATGTCTGAGCTCTTAATCTCCCTTCCCTTTGTTCTCTAGTTTGTGGTTATTCTCTGACATTGCCTTAAAGTGCAGCGCTTAGTCTGAAAGGCTGACATTAGGAACAGCAACAACAATACTTAGCAACAATCCATTGCATTTCTGGAGTGTTCTCTGCCTACAGACTTCAAATGCCTCGAGAAAAACTTGTATTGTCGGTATCCTTATTGTACAGGTCAGATGGCTGCAAAAGAGATTAGATAATAGTTTCTCATCTCCTTTCTGTTCCTTTAAGCTATTCTAAGAGCAAGAAAGCACAGAAAACAGTGTGTGTGAGAGAGAGGGAGGGGGAGAGAGGGGAAGGAAGGAAGGAAGGGAGGAAAGGAGGAAGGAAGGGAGGAAGGAAGGAAGGAAGGAAGGCAGCAGCTCAGCCTTGTCTTTAGGACTTCAGCCACAGGCAAAAGAAATGGAATGATATTGAGCCAAGCAAATTAATATTTAAGTTAAAGTAATGCAATTAATGTTGATTCACATAGACTGATGGTGTGAATTGTTGTCAAACTAACCTGATACATACTTTTTTTATGATGCTAGAACTTTGTCTGCTGTAAGTAATTATATTTGCATTGGCTTCTCTGAGGCATTTGATTTGATGGTATACAACCTTATAATTAAAAATGAAAACAAGAGAAAATCAGCACAACGGATGTTAAATGGAGTAAATGCCACATAATTATCATTTAAATATGTGAGTGAGAAGTCATCACTAAGCCAGTGGCATACACAGGATCCTGAGTGGATCTGTTCTCAGGCTTTAAAGTGCTTTTTATCAGTGCAACATTTTAACTCTTCCGAAATGAACATTGCCCCCTACTAATTACACCTGTGGCTGATCTGAAGATTAGAGAGCAGCTAATAATGAAAGAGACAGCTCAGTGAGATTGGGCTCTCTTAAATTACTGGCAAATTAGCTGCAAGAAAAACATTTCATTTTTACTAGATGTGACTGTGATAACTTACATGTAAGAAAACAGAAGGTAGACCACGATTATCAGATGGTATGAGGACAGCATGTCGCTGTCAGGTGGGAGATGAAGACTACCTTGAATACTTAGGGCTGGACTGCCAAGTGACCTGAAAGAATAAAAGTGCGGAAAGGTACTTAAATAAAATATAGTCCATGAGGTTCCTAGAAAATCTGAAAATGATCCAGATTTATTTTACAAGTATATTTAAGAACTTGTACATACACATTCCCAAACACAGATGGATATGAGAAAATCAGCAAAGTGAGAAAATGAGGAAAAAGACAGGTAAAACACACATTTCAAAGCTTATTGTACATTCCATTTAAATTCTTAGTTAAACTCCTGAAATCATGACGATTTCCCCCAGCCCCCCAGATATCTTTGACAATCACTAGTTTTAAAGGTATTGGGATGTTCTGATTGATATCTCCTTGGTTCTTTTACATCTGTTGCTAGACCAGTTCATTTGCAAACTCCTTAGAAAAACTGTTGAGAAATCAAAAACAGACTAGAAAACATGTCTTATAGTGAAAGACTCAAGGGCAGTAGTCAATTTAACTCATTGAAGGAGACTTAAGTTTTGATTTGATCAGTCCATATGTTACCAATGGAAATGCTGATCAAGCAGGGTTGTTAATGTAACTGTCTATAATACAGCAATGGAACATTTAGCTTATACCACTCCAAACTAGACAAGAGATAAAATAAGTTAATGGTGCAGGGCAAATGATGGAACACATTACCAAGGGTTAGGGGTAAATATCCCAGCTATGAGGATTTTTCAATCAGTATGGGATGGCTTTCTAAAACATGTCTTCTCTGGTTGATCTGTGAGTCAGATCTTAAATGGCAGTTAGTTTAATTGGAATTCTGTGAACTGAATGTTAAAGGAATACCTTGTGTAATGACATTTGAATCCCACAAAAGCTGCTCAGGCCTCTGTTGAGCAAGTGGCTTCTAAACCTGAGTGAACATAAGTGAAGGTCGGTGCCTTCAAGAGAAACATCCAGACCCACGTAGCCAGAACTGCAGTGTCTTTTCTTTGGTCCATTACATCTCAGCTGCATTTCTGCTGTCAGTGTTTCCTAACCTAAGGACCTAAGGCAGCCCTATTTCAAATATCATTGCCAACTACTGCAGTGGGAACTGAGCCAGGTATTGAAGCAACTAAAGGCAACTCCCATTTATGCCATGTTTCTTCTTTTCTAATAAATGTTATGTCTCTTTATTGCACTTAGAATTTCAAACACCTGTCTCTCTGAGCCTTCCTAAGACTCTACCAAACTATGTATAAAAATAATAACCTCATAAAGCAAACACAAGATGAAGAAGTAGCAAAGAATTACAAAAATGAATGTCATAAAAAGTTAAACTAATCCCCTGAGCAGAAGAGGACTTCATTTTTCAAATGTATGTCTGACTACACTAAAGAATTTGCAGTTTTAAATCCCTTCATGGCAGTCACTTTTCCAACAGACAATAAAGCTGCAATTTAAAACTGCATCAATCTTCTGCAAAAGGCAGCAGAGAGCTTTCAGTGTGCTTTTAAAATCATCTTTTTTTCTTGTAGTACCAGCTACTGCATGGGGGGTGGAAAAAACCTGCAATTAAAACTTTCAATTATCAGGATGAGGCCAATAAACCCTTTTTTCCTCCCTCCTACCCCATTACATTTTCCCTTTTACCCTGGTCTCTGAAGGCATACCTACATATTTGTCCATCCTTCTTGTTACTTGAGCTATGTAATGCATCTGAATGTCTTCCAGCCCCAACATAGCTCTCCCCAGTCATGTCCCAACTCAAGATAGGGGATGTCTGTCCATATAAGACATGTATCTCCATTCAGTTTGTTTATGCCTTGTCTTCTGTTTTCTCATGCCCTGAATAACCTGGTCTAGTGAAAGGTGTCCCTGCCCAAGGCATGGAGGTTGGAGCTAGATGGTGTTTGAGGTCCCTTCCAACCTAAGCCATTCTCTGATTCTGTGATTCTATCTTTTTAGATGCTGAAGTCTGTGAAAACAGGGCTTATGTTGCTTTTGTGTATGACCAAAAAGCTCCTTGTATCTCTCATCATATGTCCTATCAGAAACTTGTAAATTACTTGAATATAACAGTAGGGAGTTGTTTAAAAAGGATGGGGGGAAAAAAAGAAACAAAACTAAAAAGCCGTAATTTACCAAGGGAAATACTCAAGACAGGGAAAAATATCTTTGACTGGGTGCTCTTAAGGTTAATTAGCCTACATGTTCTCCCCTGTGGTGTCCTACATGTGACTGAGGTGTAGGACTGTCACACTCTGTTTAAGGATTCAGAAGCCTACCTAGAAGTCCACATTCTGTGCTTGTCGTTATCGTAGCTGCTGAGTGCCTTACAGGCTGTAATGGACTTATCCTCACTCAGAATAGCTCTGGAGTTAGATAAGACTCCTGACACTCTTTTTATTTTTTCCCCCACAGCCAAATTCAGTCTCATAGAGTTTAAAAAATAGTTTTAAGAAAAAGAGGAGCTCATTTCACCTTTCAGTAATTACGTTTTTGGTACCTTCTCCTGTTACTTACTCTACTCTCCATCATTTTCAACAGCCCCTTGATGTGAAACACAAGGAAGAGGCCATCTTGCCTGGGGTCAGGAAAAATCCTGCTTCACTAAGCTGAATATTAGAATCGCGTTAAAAAAAACCCAAGGTGATTCATCACAGCTCAAGATGTCCGATTCTCTTAAGCCTCCTGGAGGTGGTGTACTGGCAAGGCAGCATTAATAGATCCTTAATGACAAGTCTCTCTCAAGTATGATTTTTAATTTCTCTGGAAAAAGAGAAAGAGCCACAAAACCAGTGTTTTTGTAAGGTAATTATTATCTGACGATACTCACCCTGTTTTCTCCCACGCATCACTGGTTTCCCTTATGCACACACTGAGGATGCATAAAGTTACAGTCAGATGGAAAACTACAGAGCAAAAAAAAGAGTATCCAAAATTTATCCCTGAAATACAAGGAAATGTTGCCTCGTGATTTGTCATAGTAGGAGTGACCAAAAGGCATGAACACTTGTTAAATATTCAGCATCATGATAAAGTTTCTGGAAAATAACCAGCTCAGATTCCTAGCTTTCAGAGTAGCCAGTTTCCAGAGTAGCTTTCAGTTTCCAGCCACTTCAGCGTAGCGGTGTCTTTGCAGAAGTCTCACTCTGTTGCCACTAAAATATGCTAAGTCATTAGTTTGTTGTGAAAATTCAGGCAATGATGGTGACTGTTTCCTTTGGGTGTTTATAGTAAATTAGACAAGTAATGGCAACATATGGAGCCTTAGAGATGGCAAAGAAAAGATGAAAAGACAATTTCTATTATTTGGTTTATCAAGCCATGGAGGAGATAAGTCTGTGCCTCTTGCTTGGCAGGAAGGGAGGAAGACATGCTGATTCTTTAGTAAAAAGGGACTTCTACATTTTTGTATGTTCGGGCATTTGCTCTTTTAAAGGTAATTCACTAAAGCAATTTTAATCTTTTTTCCATGCATAAGGAAAAAAACTAGAGGGTTTACAGATTTTCTTCTTTAAAGTGATCTTTTACTACAGCATTCTTACTCTTATGCTTTATTAGTAGATTGGAGGCTAGGTGAACTCATTTATACAGCTTATACAGACAGATCTGGACTTCCATCTGTGCTGATTGAAAAAGCAGAAATGTGGGACAGTTACATGCTTTGGTATGAATTCCCTTGACTGTATTCATGGATCAATGAGCCCTGCAGAGGCACAAAGCTAAGCACTGAGATGATCTGGGCCAGGCTATCAAACTAAATTTTATCCAGAGATGAGCTGAAAGGTGATGTGACGCTGTGTGGATGTGACACTACCTAGGCAAGCATCTTCACTATGTACATTGTTTTCCGTTATAAACATCTATTTCCAGTGCAGTCCCAAAAGCCTAGAAATCTGAAAAAGGGAACTGGGCTTAACAGAATGGTACAGCCTCCTTTCAGTCAGATTGTTTAAAGCCCTGGTATATATATTCAGTCTAATAACAACTTCCTTGAAATATAAAACAGGCATCCAGAAAGAAATACATCACTCATACACTGCCATTCTGAGGGGGGGAGAGAGGGGACTGTTGTACTTTTGGAAGAGAAGATAACACATTAGTATCTCAATAGCTGTCTAAAGTCAAAAGGAGGTAGGAAAGAAAAGAGGGCAGTAGTGTAACTTATTTTTTCACCTCTAATAAATGCCTTCTGTGCTAAATGTACTTGTTAGACAGAGTCAGACGAAGTATATTTTCCAATTGCATTTGGAAAATCAAAATAAAGCTGTGAAGTTTTGCCTGGTTTGCAAAGAAAACAGAAAATCCCTGAATATTCCTTCACCCCCTCAGGTTAGATTGACAGAGAAGGTTTAGGAACTAGAGCTGTGTCTCAAGCTTTCAAAGTCGCCAGAGAGGAGAAACAAACAGTGTCTTATAAGGACTTCCAAAAAAGCTGTTTAACATGCTTGTGGTTACATCATGCTAGAAAACTGGTGAGAAAGGCTGAACACACAACAGAGGTGGAGGAGCATCTGAATTTCTACATATGCAATACTTGCCAAGAAAATCGAAAGTCTGATAAATAAAGTGCATGTTTTTAATCCTATAAAGCAGTTGTATGTTGTTTCTAATGGGTAGAAACATTCTGGAGAATTACTAAGACCCTTGCTTAAGGGTCAGTAATTTAGTGTTAGGAGACCATGGCTGTGACTTCTGAGGCTGAAAAAGCCTTTTGGTTTTTGACAGGCAAGTTGGCTACTGCAGGGAAGTACTGCTTATTCCCCAGAACAGCCTCTGGGCAAGGCTCTAAATGACCCAATAACATGTTTTATCTTTGCTTTATTATTTGTATAGCTTCAGCATAGTCTTACCTGAAAAGCTGATTTGTCTTTACAACTCTGTCTGAGGTGGTAAAATAATATTTGTTCAGGCATATACATGGAGATGAGACACAGATGCAACAGAGATCGAAAAAAAGGACTTCACTGTTACAGTCCCACAGACTACTCTGCCTTCAATATTGGTACCTGGAAGGGTCAGATGCCTACCTTTACACTGGGAACCTGGGGAGAACTACAGGCATCAGATGGGATAACTAAAACCTTCAGAATGCATCCATCAGATGTGAGGACATGAGACACTAAAGCTGGCCCCTAGAAAAATGCTGAGCAGAAAGGCGTACTATAAACCCCATAACACAGAGTTTTAAAAATTATTTCCTGTGGGGACATCATTTGTATTTTCTTTAAATGGTGTAGTCCTGCTCTAATTCTAAATATCCAGATGCTGGATCTGAGTTTGGTTCATCTCACTGCGTAAATGTCCTTCTTACCATGTTTCAGACTGTGCAGAGAACTTAAAATATAGTAGGATAGTGATGGTAAAGATTAGAGAGTAATAAATAGCTAAGACTTTGGAGAAATCAGCTTGCCACAGAGAAGTTCCAAGTCTTCTTCAAAGAGTACTTATTTTATCCAAAGATTACTTCATTAGGTGTTGGAAGCAAAATCTGATTCTGTGCAGATTTGTCTGAAAGCTTCAGCATTTCTGCATAGGATGAAAGAGAAATACAAGCACCGGTCTTGTAGAAGTTCACAGAACTGCAGTGCTGAATAAAAACATGGAAATCTTCATCCTAATTATGCTTTTATGGTTCTGGAAATCCAGATTAAGATAGGAACCTAAACCATGCCTCTGCAAATGGAGGCTAGCACCATAGTGATGACTATATATTACAGTTTTCCAGCTTAATGCTGCATGTGCCTAGGCACATGTTTGGCCCTATACAGCATCCTAGCTACATGCCATCTTACTTACACATCATTCCACTCTGCTGAGTTGATGATTTTGGAATAAGTTTAGGAACAAGGCTATTAATATGTGTAACTATTAACAAGACTGGGCTGAGAACTGTCCAAGTAGAAACACAACTAATACTCTAAACTGGACAGATGGATATAATATGCTTTTGGCAGACTTTTGCATTTCCTCCTCAAACAGGTCACAACTGCTTATAAAACAGGGGTTTACTGCAGTATTCATTTATATGATTTATTTTTCCTGTGCTTAGAGTTTATAACTCATTTGCTTCATTTCCAGTCAGTATTTTCTACATTCTATTTGTTCCCAAGTTGTTTATATATGTACACATATACCTTTACATAAATAAATATAAATGTTCTATCCCAAATAGTTATGTTTTCCCATGAACAGTTTATGCTCTTTCTCTTCTATCAAAATCTTCAGCTAAAAATTAGAAGGATATTAAATCTTAGCTGATGTGATTGCATTCTGTCATGAAGATTGCATTCTGTCATATTACACTATGTTAAATATTGTGGCCAAAGAATCATGAGGGCAGGTAAAGACAGAATGCGTAGTATTTACTACATACTTACATTATAAATCTGGGAAGAAATATTAGACAGGGTAGATAAAAACAGGTCAAAGATAGATTTGTTCTTCTTCAGGTTTCTCTTTTTTTTATTATTTCATATAGAGGAGGATCATGGCATGGGGCCATACCTTGATTATAATCAGCTTTTTCTGATTATAGATCTGGGGAGATCTCACATAACTCAGGGTACCCGGTCCACTACTTCACACTATACCAGTGTGAGAGCTGCTCCAGTAGTGTTGATGCAAATATAGGAATTTTTTGGATGTCAGCTTCTCTCTTGCTGGTCACCTGAATAAATCCTATAGAATTTGCAGGAAATTATCATGATATCGTGGAACTATGCAGCTGTAAGTTATTATTCATTTGCAGACAACTGCACTGAATCTCTACAGGAAATAATGGTTTCACCGTTTTGACTTTGGTCATACTTGTCTACAAATGGATGGAGATATCAGCCAGATTTTGTCTCTGGTGATCAGCAGTAGAACAATTCAAGGCCTTTAAAGAAGGATTTTAAAAACACTTTTTAGTAGATTTGGTTAGAGAACTGTGAGCCAGGTATGTTTATTGCTGTCCTCAGTCTCAGCTGAAGTCAATAAAAAGCCTCCCATTAATCTCCCTGGGAAATGGATCTGGCCCTACATGTCTTCCTGTGCACTTGGAAAAGCTGTTCTTGCACAGTGATTCCTGCCTTTAGGATGAGATGAAACAAAGGGAAGGGATGTCAAGGTACTTTCCCCAACTTTGGAATCCGCACTAAGCTAAGCCCCTGCACGTTTTGCTTCAGTGCAAACACTTTTCTCTTAACCTAATGCATTGATGAAAAGAGCCATGCAAGCAACCAGACTTAATGCCATTGATACTGAATGTCAGCTTTAAAAAATTACCTGTAAAAGTTCCTGCCATTTGCATCTGGTTCTGCATTAAAGAAACTGAGACTGACCCATGGAAGCAGCTGTAGTTTTTGGTGGTACTGTTTTTCACTAAAAAACATTTCCACATCCATTCCACATTTTAAAACACAGGATGACTTAGTTTCTTGCACCTGCTCTTCAAGACACATTGATATATTTTAAATATCTATGTATACTCAAAAAGATCAATTTTCTCCTATACATGAGAATTCAGCAATAATTAGATAGCATGCTCATTTCTCTTTAGAGAAATCTGTGAGAGTAGAGATGAGCTTGTGACTCCATTTCCTTTGCAATGGTGAGCCCAGACAAAAACAGGATGCTGTGGAAAAACTTAAATTGCCATATTCTACCTCTCCTGAGGAGAAACATCAGTTTTCAAAACTGTCTTTATTACCCAGCAAAAGCAGAACAATAGATGAAGTACTAACCCCACAGTACTGCCATGTGAATAACCAATTTTTCAACTTTCTGGCAGTTCTGAATTTATTTTATGTTAACCTGTAAAGTAATTTGTCATACAGAGTACGCAGCTAGCTAAAAGCAAGAGGAAAAACAATTCCAGTACTGAATAATTCATTTCTTCAAAACAGTTGGTATTTCTTTGCATAGCTTAAATAAATACTTTAAAGAAATTTGAATTTTTAAAAGAAGTTATTTTGGAAATTTTTAAAACAAAATGTTTTGGGGTTTTTCCAGGCTAGTTAAGATTTTGAACCAATTGGTTTATACCATGTTTGTCCATCAAAATATAGAAAAAAATAATGACATTTTACTGGGAAAGAATTCTTATACCATCCACAGGGTAATCAAGCAGTTTTAGTCACAGGACTGAATCTTCATCAGAGCTGATCACGTAAGTGCCCCTCTCAAAACATCTGTGATTACAAGGCTCGTAACATATCCAGTGTCCTTTTCAATGTTCCGTAATTTTGCCATATAATATTCCCAAAACTACAAGAATAGCTAGCATCAGAATAGACCGGGTCTCCAGTGCAGGCTGTCTTTATACATCTGAGATCTTCTTATCTGTTTGAAAGAATGAATGGAAAGAGGAAGGAGTCAGTGTCAAGAGATCTTCCAGCTTTGTGCGATTCACTAAGAGAACTAGATATTCCCACTGCAAATGGCCCAAAGGCTGTATGTGGGGAATTGTGCTATTTCCAGCTTTGTGGCGTTAAACACAGAAAAGTAGCTTGTGATTAGGCTTATTTGGTAATCCTTTCTTAATTATGGGAATATATATGAATCTAAAATGGAAGGCTGTGCTCTTTTAGCTTCCCGTTTTTCTGTCTACACGTTCCTCTTTAGCAAACGAAACATGAAGAGTGGGGTACATCTCACCTGATTTCACAAGACTAAAAAAGAGGAACCTATTCAAAGCTAGTCTCCGTGGGCTTCCTTTATAATTAATAGAAAGACATAGGTGCCTTCACAGAAGGATTCATTTCAGATGAATTGTACTGATGCCTACATTAGGACGAGATGAATAGCCTTCTGAAGGTGCTTGTATTTTTCCATTGATTTAAAAGGGATCCTAGTGTGACTTAGATGCCTGAGGTAAGTGAGATTAATCCTACCTTGAACCAAAAGGGACAATATGGTTAGATTTCTATAAATGCACTTAGACTTAAACAAGACTAAGGAAATTTCCATTACAGATCAATAAGTTCCAACATATTTTCTGAAGAATACATTTATAAACATGTGCTTAAAGTATTTCTTAGTAACTATTATAGATGAGAAAATAAGACAACAGAACTTTTCCCACCCTGTCCTCAATAGGGTGCTTTTGAGCCTCTACATTTACATTTTGCTTGACTGACTGAGCCAATTACTAGTATGCAGAAAAGCAGTGATGAACTCCAAGGTGGGTAGGATCATCCAAAAAGAATGTCCCTAACTTCTATAAAAGGAAAAATGATGATTTTGTTAATACACTTTTGCAGTCAGACTAGGATGCCAGGGTGAAAGAATGAATACCATTTTTGAAACGCTGTGCATGTATCCTCACCTGGGAAGTGCCTAACAATGGATGCAATTACCTTTTCTGTGATGGCATATCATTAGTTTTCACTAAGTTGTCACCTGAGTCACTTGACAAAGATTTATTTGATGTTTAATACTGCAAGCCAAGCTCTGAAATACTTGTGAATCAGAAAGAACTGTACCTTTCCAGGGACAAGAACTGCTGGATCTCAGCGCCAAGGTTTAATCACACATAGATTTACAGTGCACTGCTATTTCTAAGAGATGGTGAAGTAGCTCAGTGTGTATTTCTAAGTGGGAATGGAACACAAAGAATGAATCCCTGAGTTGTCTTTTTTCAGAGACAGTGGGAGAGGGGAAACAGTGTGTGTATGCTGCCAGAAGAGCTAAAATAAATGCAAACTGATAATTATACTCTACACAGATTGACATTTTTGATAGTCACAGTGTATATACTAGCAAAATATAAACGCAGTGTTGTTGGTGCAGTTGAGATCTCCCTCATTGTTCCAGCCTCTCCCAGCAGTTGGGGTCAGCAGTAAGGACATGGAGCACATGAAGTATGGCTGGCCACAGCAAGACCCAGATGCTAAGCTAGGGATGATATCTTTTCAGTAGCTGCATCTGGCTCGTTGGCAGGCTCTACAGGCGGATCTGCTGGCAGGCCTGGATTTGCCTCTGGGTCTGTCATCTGTCATGTTGTTATGCTGTTGATGGGCTGTCTCTGCTGCCTTGCCCTCCCAGGCTGCATTTGCCTTTCAACCACTTTTGCTGCTGAGGATTATGTGCTGTTCCAGTATTTGGGGACAAGGGGATGGCAATTGCATCGCTAAGACGTGTAGTTCAGAGAGCAAGATCAGGACAGCATTCTCAGAGTCAGAAATATGCTCGGCACATGCTCATTAATGCATGTTTTAAAAAACAGCCCTGCAGGTTTGGAATTCACTTGCAGCCTATTTGTTATGCTTTGCTGCTAGTTAGTAATTCAGGGCTCCGGTGACTCATGCACCTTTGTTTTTAATTATGACACTTTCATTTCAGCATATACCTGATGGTGACATATACAATTGTTGATTAGCAAAGCAGAAGCCTTAATGAGCAGGGGGTAGCTTAGTGAGCTGGCTGTAAAATAAATATGAAATGTATCACTGATTTCTCCATTCTCTGCTGCATGGTGCATAATAACTTGAAGAAAACCAGTTAAAATAAAATATTAATGGGCTAGCAGTACTGGGAAAACAGCTCACTGTTAACATGCTCAGTAGTGAGAGAAAATTACAGGTTTCATTGTGTATGCTGCACCATCTGCCTACACAGAGAGCCGAAGCCGTAGGCTCTCCCGGGGGAAATAGCTGTGGATAAGTTATTCAATTAGAACAGTATTATTGGCCAGCTACCTTGGAGAATTGGGTTGATGATGTTGTGATTATCCTGCTCCACATTCCTTCATGTCCCAGACAGGCTGCATCACTTTGCAACTTCCTTAAGTGCTCACTCAACTGTACAGTAGGTGAGCAATTGAAACAGGGAATATCAGGGATGCCTGAAAGAAAATCAATTTTGAATGAACTTTCTCTGCCTAGCCACAGCCTACATATTCTGAGTCATATTGTATTCTTGCGGACTTCAGTGTAGTAAGTGACAGAACCGGCAGTGGGAGGAAAGAGAATTTCATTGTGTGCATTTAACCTGTGGCTGGGCAGCAGATTTCATATGGTAGGTTACAAAATAGCACAATGCTCCTTCAAGTGTGACATCCTTATTAGCAACACAGAAGCTCTCGGAGAGTACAGACGTGTTTTAAGAAACTGCTCTGACCCTTTGTCAGCAAAGTCCCAAAATGTATTTTTCTCTTCTTTGAATGCTGTTTTTTTTCTATTCTTGTGCAAAACAGATCAGATCATGGCCTGATCTCTGTCTTGCAAATCCATTTTTTTGCTGACCTCCTGCTCAAATTAATGACATCTGAGAAGCATCATATTCTCAAAATAGAACTCACTCTCACTGTGCTACATGCAGAGGAACATAAAGAGAGCTGCTTTTAATTTTTTTTAAAAATAAGCAATGCTGCACCTTAAAATTTAGATTTTTCAGAAAACATTATTATAAATCTTCATCCTTTTTCATCAACTAGTCTCATTTTAGCTGTCCCTGATCTACTTTTATCAACAATGGGATTTTGAGACAGTCAGGACTTGCTGTATCATTTGTTGTGATGTCTTGTATCACATAGGCTATAGAAATTTTTAATATCATTAAATTAATTGGTGCCCTTTTTAACTAAGCAGCAAAGGTTTATGATCTTACCATTAAGACTCAAAAATCATTCTTTTTAAGAATTTTTTCTATGTTCAAAATTGCAGTCATATTTCTTTCCTAGTCTGTCATGCACTGATATAATCTAGAAAATCTAGCGGGGAATGCTACAAGGGGAATTCTTGGGAGAGGCACATTTTTCAACTGTGCTTTAATCAGAGCTGAGCTCTCCTGGAAAGGTGACTTATGCCTGCTCTGAGTTCACATCACTATCAGTAATCTCTTCCTCGTTCTTCAAAGCCAGGTGTCCTGTTAAACAAAGATGTACATCGTCCACAAGGCTCACAGGAGGGAGGCATTTGTGAGGCGACAAATGAGGTCATTGGCTTTGCAGCTGAAGAGTCCCCAGATGTGTTCAGAAAGGTGCAGTCTCTGAAAACAGCAGTGATGCTGCATGACTGATAACACCAGGTTGGTTTATTTCCTTGCCATTTATTTTTCATTGAATATAATGGGTGCTGGTTGGCAGCAGGGAGATACCCTGCCTGATCGCCTTGTCCTTGGTGCAGTGCCTTGCTCAGGGAGAGAGATAACATAGTCAGCCATTCCAAATGCCCAGAGCAAGGCAGGCCTGGAAGGGAGGAAAGGGAAGACTCTCAAGCTGCAAGAGCTCTTGTGCTTTAGGAAAATTTGGATCACAGTTGTGGCTTCTTTCTGAAGTGCCTTGAAGGGACAGGACAAAACCCGATGCTTAGGAATGAAGTAATAATATTTATCCATATCTGCTTGCACGAACCATTTTGAACCATTTTCTGCAAATCCTCTTCATGCTGCACCTTATGTGACTTATCTCCCAGGTCCCATCCTCCCTTTTGTCTGAACATCTGGTACCTCCAGAGGGCATCTGCTGGCTGGGGTGACTTGCACCAGTACATCTGTGTGGCTCGTAGACAGTGGGACAGTGGCTTTGAGCTTCATGCTTGCAGGGCACCAACACATAAAGCATGAATATGGATGAGGTGCTGCTGCGCCATGTGTGCTCACGCCGCTAATGATAAATATGATAATAACGGCAGTCCCACACTCAGCGAGAAAATCCGGCTTCCCCCATGTGCGGCCTCACTGACTGAGTCTGCAAAGGACAGAATCCATCTATCAGCACCTTGTAGGGCCATAAAATACATTGACTTTTTAACTTCTTCCACTCCATAGAACCACATTTTTGCATGCAGGCTACGACATGGAGATTAGTATGGGACTCCTGGGATATGCAAACCACTGACTGAATGGAGTGCCATTTTCCTTTTATACTACCAGTGGAGAAAATAGTGCAATCTGAACCCACATGCTCACCTACTGGTGGATGTGAGGCTACCAGCTTGGTCTTCATTCAGAGCTTTCACGTCCATATTCACACCTGTGCTCTATTTAGGTGCAGCATCTGTGAGCTGCCTGAGCAGTGAAACCTGGAAGCACAGCCCTGGATCTGGCCAGAGGCTGTGGCTGGAGCAAAATGGGCAGCTGCACAGCGTTCCTGTTCATGTAGTGCCTGTTAGTGTGACACTGTCATTCGGACACAGCTGGACCTTCCTGGACAAGCTCCCCTTCAGGAAGATGGTTACTTTCTGCAGGCTGCCTGTGAAACCTGTGAGATGAGCACACCCACAGGCACCCTGCTCTGTTTGTTCTGCCACTTGCTCCTGGGGCCATCCTTCCCTCACACCAAGGGTTTGTGCTGTCCAGTCACAAGCAGTGACCACGTAAGTGACAGAAAACACAACCAAGCTCTAGGTGGTGGAGCTTGCATCTTTAGATTGAAATTTTTCAGCCAGCTTGAGTGGGTACAGGAACAAACCCTCTTTTGAAGAGTTACCTGATTATGCTGTCTCCTGGGGATAGCCTCCAAGAAGTATGGGACTTTCCTTAGAACAGAAATGGGAAAGACAAGTTGGGTCTGCCAGACAACTCATTGAAAGCTGTGGGTTTGAATTTCAGTTTGCTGAATACTTGCTTAAGTTTCAAGTACTGAGTGTGAGAAGTGGTCATCTTTGCTGTCTAAAGAAGAGCTTAGGGATTCAGTAAGAGATCATGATGAGGGCACAAAAAATAAAAGAAGCATCAACTAGGACTTTTGAGTACAGTGAAGTAAAGAAAGAAGAAAATGCTTGGTTATAGAGATATTTAATTATTTTTTGCTCTGGCTTTCCTCATCCAGGCATGAAAAACCCTGAACTTCCCCATTAGCCTGGCTGCCTGGACTCCCTGAAGTGGCCTGACCCTAGGAGGACTTACAGAAGGAAAACCATGTTCCTAGTACCAACACCCTGTGTAGCAGTGACAAATAGCTGGTTGTACTGATTCCAGAATTTTTCCATGGCACAGACAGGCAAACAAGCCAAAATGCTTGCATGGCCCTGAACTTGACAGTGCTGGAGTGAGCTGTGTCAAAAAGCTGGGGCAAGCTGCCCGAGGGAAAGGTAAGGCTTGAATGTCCTGAATGGATCTGTGGCTGGCCTCCTCCTCTCAAGCGACTCTGACTGTAAATGTGGGTGCAGGTGGGTAAAGCTCAGTCTGCCCCTTGTTGCACTTCTACCTTTGTTCAAATTGACAGCTAAGATGACCAAGCTTCCAAAACTTGAACTACTAAGTCTCTATTTGAACATAAATTATATTTTTTACCAGATTTTTTACTATGGTCATTTCCAGAGTAGGAAAAATTTCAAACTAAACTGACAGATTTTGGGGTGTTTTTGTAGATCCACTCTCTGAAAGACTACTTTGCACCTGAAGTTCAGATAAAAAATGATGATATCAGCTAGTTTAAAAGAAGCAATTTTCGTCAAAGGACATATTATTACTTAGACCGCTGCAACCACTTATTCATGTTACAGTCAAAAAGACATCTTCAAAGTTACTGAAACAATTCTTCACAGGCTCTGGGAAGAAGCTAGATGTCCCTACTGGACAATATCTCCAGCAGCCTGTCATCTGGGATGTGTATTTACTATTCTACCAGAAGCAGGCAGGGGGGTATGAAGTGCAAAGCAAATGGTACCTCTCCAAAGTATGTCTTTTATTTAATTGTTTTAAAGTCCTATTTTAAAATATTCTATTCATCTAAATGTTGTACTTGGAGAGATTCCAGGGCTGTCTAATGTTAGTAGAGAATAAGGAGAGTTTTTTGTACACATCTGCCTTTCAGAATTTTACAATAGCGGATATTTGTGTTGTTTCATTTTTGTACATACTTCCCCCTCAGGGAGAGTTCTGTATCTGGAAGCACATGTTAATTTAACCCTTGAGTAGAGCTGCAGCGAAAATGATTTGTGTTTGCCCCTTTGGGAAACCAGTGGTGATGGTAAAGAAACAAGCTGTCAAAGACTGAGAGTTCACTGTTGTTTCTGTCACCTGCTTATTTGAATTGTGAGCATTGGCGCATATACAATTTACCAACAGAAGCAGGTCCTAATATATAAGTTAAAAAATCCACTTGCTATTGTGTGAGTGAGATAAGCAGGATATTGGAGAGATGGGTACCAACACTGCCACAGAAATGTAAGTTCATCTTGTCACAAATGTCAGAAGTGTTCAGTTTTTGTGAGATCCTCTATTTTTTAAATAGACTCTAAGACTGACACAAAAGGAAGAAAAAGGGAGCATGCCAGAAGACTGTTGGGAAATTACACTGGTTTTCCAGGAAAAAGTACTGAATGGGTTAGTTTAAAGGGAGAAAAAGGAAACAACAAGAATCAGAACACAAGATTTTTTAATTTGCAGCACAGGCTCAGCATGGCAGAAGGGGTAAGATTTGGCTGATGAAAAACTATTCTCTCATCACTTCCTACTATCCAAATGTGTTCCTATTTGTTGCTACAAACACAGCTAATTGTGTCAGCAATGGGAACCTTCATTTAAAGAATAAGCAAGATTAATAGGGAGAGAACTAATGGTAGATACACTTTTCATGGTTGTTTGTGCTGAAACATGTTTGATGTGAGTAATAGTTTACAAAGCAGTCAGTTGGAAGGTATCTGCCAGCCTTGAGCCCAGTTCATACTTCTTCCTGATGTCCAGCTGACTCCACAGAACCCAAGAATTGCACCAAGTGGTGCTCTCTCAGGATTAGGGACAGACTTATCTCTGAAATAGAGATGCCTACTCTTGGACAAGATATTAAAAGAAAGACTCTTTAGAAACCTGCAAAACATTCCTATAACTCAAGCATCGTTTGTGGCATTGAAGACCATGCCATTTGTGCTGGATAGATAATGGTGGCGAGGTTGTTATGATCTAGTTAACAGCTGGACTTGGGAATATACACAGGGCACACACATTCATGTGAAATCCTGGGTTCCTTGAGCCTTTGTTTTGGACAAACACCCTTCTACCCAAAACCACCACATTCCTTACAGTCAGAAAGGAACAATTTGAAGATGCAGCAAATACAGCATGTTCAATGTCCAGGTTTGCTCTGGCTCTGTCTTCTACCTCAGACAGACATGCCCCTAGCAGGTGTGCTGTGCAACATCATTCAATCATAATGTTGGCAATGTGGCAACGTAACCAGATCTGGCATGCACAACTATCTTAAAAGCTCAAGGCAGTGTCTCCAAAAACAATCCACGTGCTGCAGGAGGTAACTTCTTTGCACCCATTTCCAAGCCCACTTCAGTCAACACTTCATCCCAAACCTATTCTCTCTTCTTTTCTCGGTGTGGTCAGGTTACCAGCACTTACAGGTCTCTACATCCTTGCTATCTTATCAGCATCTTCCTGTGCAAAGCTTTTCTGCTAAAGGGTTCACATTCCCAAGCAGCTTTCCATGCTATTTTCTTAGGTGATGACATGAGCCAGTGCTCAGAGAATCACCTATTCCCTAGGCTTCCTATGTAGTTTTGAATATTCAAAAAAATAACCTTTCTAAAGAGAAATGATTGGTTAGCAAAACCAGCCAGCACCAGCTCCGAGTTTTGAGCTTTTTCTCAATCAGCCTTTCTGTGGGCCACCAATGTAAACAAAATGTTTTGAAAAGAAAATTATTCACTTAGAGCAGAAAGCAGCACTGTATCCGTACAAGATAAAAATGTTTCACACCTGAGCAGAAAGAATGCATGACAGCAAATTAATTGCAGTTGTTTTTCACACCAAAGGTCATTTGTTCTGCTTGAAAATGAGAAATAGTTATTGTCTGTATCAGAAAAACGAGATGTTTCCCATTCTAAGTCACCTCGAAAGTTTCTTCTTGCTGTTCCAAGAATTTAGTGTCAGTATGAAGATAAAGCATATCTACCTTAAATATTCGAATAACATTGGCTTTTAGTATGCCAAAACAAGGAAAATAGGGTGATCCTCAGCATCTGGATCTAAGTTGTTGCAGTGACAAGAAATTTCATTTCCACACTAGTCAATCCATCTAAGATAATTTAGGAGACTATAGGACCTGCAGTTGCTGGTTCATATTATCTTACTCAACTTTGCAGTTTTCTGTCATACAAGCTTTGTATATTTATCCATTAAATCTACTGTGGCAGTTTTTGTGGTGGTCACTTAAAATAAAAACTGCAAGGGAGGATTAGGGAGCAGGAAAATATTTGTGCTTATCAGTTCTTAAAGCTGGAAAGCAGAAGCTGAATTTGCACTTAGTTTGTGGATTTATTGCCTTGAGAGCAAAAGCTCACCTATGGAGCACAACCTGTGATTAATTACATACTAATAAAACACTTCCCAGAATATTTAGACGCTATTTTCGTGCTATTTGACATCTGGTTTTTAATTTTAGTGCCTCACCTTAAGGACTGAAGCAGAACTGTACAAATGATCCTCCGAAGGACAGATGTGAAAAATCCCACAAACTTTTATAGGTCCAGCATGGCATCCCTAGGGAGTACCTCACCAGTCTTGGTCTTGACAGATTTCTGGTCCTTTCTAAGCAGAGGTGTGCACCCTCTGCTAGATGTAGGGCTTCTGCATGTGACTAAGGGCCACATGTACACAAAGAGAGAGAGAAGAATTTAAGCCGATTTGGGGAAATTAGTTCAAATGGTCCCTACACGTTGGGGATCTCTAAGGTGAAGAGTAGCAAGTGTGCAGGCTAAGGTCTAAACTCCCAAAGAAGCACAACACAGAGATCATAATATTCATAAATTTAAAGTCTTACATTTGACAATTAAATACTCGACCATCAAGTGAACAAGCATGCATATTTTGGTAGAAGTTTCCCTAAAAATAGTTAAAAGTACAAAGGGATTTCTACCACAAACAGAGTCAAATCTATCAAGTCTTTTGCTAATTTAGTAATAATTTGTTCCTTCCAATAGAGGCTCTGTCCCCATCAGTTTCTTCTGACAAAGGAGTCCCCCAGCATCTGGAAGATGACCCAATTACAGTTTAAAGAAATTTACAGAAAGGATGATTGACTGAAGATAGAAGCCTCTGAGAGTGGGGAAGGGGAAGCGAGGGTGGGTACTTTCTCATATGAGTAAAGTGAGGACAATTTTACCTGTCCTTAAGTTTTGTAGGGGCTGGACTCAGGTCCTTGGTGTCAGGTTTGGACCTGCTTTCTTTCCTTTATTCTTTTCTTCTACTTCTCCCTCTCTCTTTCACTATGTACAGATCCCATATTTATATGAAAATGAACCCTTTCATTGGTTCTTTTTACATTTACACACGTTAACTAAAGGAGTCCCTCTAAATTAAAAGCTCTGTTTGAGGCAGTGCTGGCAGACAATGAAAGATTGCTCTCAGATGCCTTCTGCTGGGAAATAAAAGGGAGATTTTGGGGAGCCTTTACCTTGTGAATTCCACCCGGGGCAAGATCACAAAGACCTAACAGCTCTTCCTAGCTCTCTCCACGTACTGGGAAATGTCAGCATAACCAGGGGATTTCATTACCATGCTGTAACAATGCCTGAAAGGAGAATTGCATGATGATGCATTCCCATGTTGCCCCATGCTTGTGACAGGTGTTGGGATCCCTGAGCTGTCATGGAATGCCCAACTGATAAGGAAGCATTTGAAGTCAACTAACTGCTGAACAAGCCTATGTGCTCCTATTTATTGCTAATAGGTTCTGCCTGGCTCCCTTCAGGCACTGGGCAAATCTTAACCCTTGCAGCTTCAGATCTTCAGACCTTCTGCTTCAGCCAGCAGGGCTGTGAGTCACTGGGATGCCTGGAAACAAGCAGGGGGCTTTACATGACAAGCCTCATGGCATAAGAACTTTAAGGTCAGGGCAGCTGGCCAAAACTTGAGGTCTTGTAAAACTTGTTTCCATAAAAGAACGAGCTTGATTATGGGGTTAAGATTTCCTTGATGCAACTATAAATTTATAAGGGATATATACACAGTCTTGTTTCCTTGACTACGAGAGGAATCAAACAAGAAATTAATTCTTCACTCCCAATTCCAAATCTATATTGGCCAAACACACAGCTGAAAACTATTGTTTTTTCCTTTTCACTCTGCATTTTCTCGGTCAATCTACCATGATATCTGATGATTTCTTTCAGCTTTCTTGGTGTTTTTCTGTATTTCTTGAGAAAAGCTCTTCAAACAATGTCTTTCATACTCCTGACCAATTTTAGTGTAAAAATAAAGCAGAAGTCTGGTAATAGTTCTGTTTCCTCTCCTCTCTCTCTGTTTTTTTTTAGTTTTTAATAATGGCATTTAAATTGCCAAGTAGCACAGGTCTTAGTCAGTTCTTCTGTCCTATACATTACTTTAAAGAATTTAATACAGGACTTCCCTATGATCCTGTTTCCATGCAGAGAGAATTATCACTGCAATGAACAGTAGGACTGATCAGCTTTGCTATTCGGCAGTACTGAACATGGAACTATTAAAAGAGGGTTTCTTAACATCAACATTCTTGCCAGGATTAGTATCTCACAGCTCCCCACAACCTCTGACAATATCACCCACGATGCTCCTCATACCATTGTGCATTTCCACTTCAGTTCTACATCAGTGCACCAACTAGCTTGGACAAAATTTCACCTTACTTTGCTTTCTTACCACACAGCTGGAAAAGTAAATGGCTTTGCTGGTAAAGGTGGCTTTTACTTATCTGCAGTACTTACTATCAGACACAGCTTAAAAAATTGCCACACCATTATGGGGAAGTTTCTCATCCTGATGATTTTGCGCATCAGTGCTGGCACAGCCATAACCTTTGGCCCTCATCATTCAAAGCAGAAACTTCATTCTAACAGAGTTTGAGATAATAATTTAAAAAACCTTTGTTGAGACTGTTCCAGTATATCCTGCCCCATCCCTGGAAGGGATTCAAGGCCAGGTTGAACGGGGCTTTGAGCAACCTGGTCTGGTGAAAGGTGCCTGTGCCCATCGTGGGGCAGAGCAGTGGAACTCGGTGATTTTTAAGGTTCTTTCCAACACAAATCATTGAATGATTCTATTATCATGTGGAACAAAATATCCTTAAATACAAATGTTGACACAACTTTAGACATTCGTATCTTACGTGAGGCAAAGATATCACTGGAAAAAAACCCCTCTCTAATTACCCATTAAGGTTGTATTATATTACACAGTAGAAGCTTTCCTACTTCAGCTGCCTTCTCTGACACACACCTTATAAGGTCTTCTTTCCTGCCAGCTCATCCTTAGGCACATGGAACAGCCTGCTCCTGTGCCTTTAAATATCCTACTAGAGGAATGAAATGCCCAGCTTTCCTGGATCCCTCTGCCTTTCAGGAGTGCCTCGAAAGAGAGGCTTTCAATCCGGCCCCAAAATAGTGGTTAGAAAGAAATGAGAGAAAGGAGCAGAAAAAGAGAATGGAAAAAGAAGGACACGTAGAAGGAAGGAGATGGGTCACAGCAGGGCTGTCACCAGGCAGGGCAGGCAGGGATGCTGCAGTGCACCCTGGGCAGGGATGAGTTCCAGGGCACATGGTGGAAGCTCAGCTGGACAAGGGCCAGGGCTCTCAGGGTCCCAGGGTGAGTTCTTAAGATCTTTTCCAGCCTTTTTGGTGATTATAACCAGAATGATGATGAGGAGAAATACAATGAAATTCTCTAAATAACAGTACAAAACAGCAAGGTTCCAGGTAGGTAACATGGAAACCTTGGTTATGTGCATATTGCCACACTACGCTTCCCCCATTATGGCCTACATGTCCCATTGCTCAAGCAACCTCAACACCAGATTCCTCTGCTGTCTCCCAAAAACCTCTTTCTTAGCTGACTTGCATTTTCTTAATGGCACTCTGCCTTATATTTAATATCAGTTGTATCCACTTTGTCAACTTTATGCTCAATGGCCTTCTGTAATCTCTCGCAATAAAAAAAAAGCAGAGAAATAAGAATTTTTAAATGAACAAAAGAAGTGTTCCTCTTTCCCCAAAGTTTATTTGTGATGTTAATGCAAATTTTACTAAATATGCAAAGTAGTTTACAATGCAACACATATTTTAACTAGTAAATCAATAAGAAAATGGGGAAGGAGGGACAGGAGCTGCATTCTTCTCCATTGAAAATGTTACAAAGCAAATGTGTACCTGTTGGTGAGGTAGGAAAACAATCTTAAGAATTAAAAATGCTTCATCTCTTTAGTGATTTCTGCCCTTTTTCATTTTATTCCAAGTCCTTGGCAGAGGATCAGGGAACCCAGAGCAGCTTCTTGCTGATCTCACACAGCTATTTCATGTCGAAAATGCTGATCTAACAACCCTCAGGTGCATAGCTATGGTTGGGAAAATTGTGATTATTGCTCTGAGGACTTGCCATGGGGAAGCTGACCATGGATTCCTAATGTGTACCAGATGGGACCGTGCCTCTTACTTTTTACAGAGAAGTATTTAGATGCACTCTGAGACTAACTGTGATAGTCTGCAGGTTAGTGGTAACATGAATTTTGTGTGAATTAAAGCTCCTTACCACTGCCAGGGAAAACACAAATGGAAATGCCATGAGTTTCTAGAACTCTACCTAACAGTTTTTTTAAATGTTCTATAAAATGTGAATTTAAGCTTGTGAGTTTTTCTTCTTTAGTATATTGCATGTGTAAAGCCCCAGAAGACTGGTTCAGACACTGAATAGGGCAGTATAGGATTCATCTCAGCTGCCCTCATATTCTGTCTGCAGCCAAGATGCTCACTCTCAATCCTCTCATCTCGCTCTACAGTCAATGGAGAGAAGCAGGCAACCATTTGCTGCTTCTCTGAAGTACCCTGAGGTGGTTTCTGAATGTGCCTATCTCTCTCCGTTGAGGAGAGTTCGGGACAGCTAGGCAGATGTACATGCCTAAATCTGGAGAAAAGACTTACCCCATATCCTCTGTTTGCTGTTACAGGGGGAGCTGAAGAAGGAATGTGAGGGTTGTTCCTCCTCTGGCTTCTCTGCTGAGCGTGTGGATGGGTTTTGCGATAGCGGTGTTTGGCAAATGGGCTCCAGATGAAAATGATGAATTTTGTGAAATCAGGGCACTACCAATTAGCAATAATCATTCCTGATCAAAAGCTATAGAGGTAGGCACCAAACCAAGGTAGCACTTAAGCATGTACTTAACTTTAAACATGCAATTAGCAGTACTGACAAGCTAAGCACTTGTTAAGTGCTCTGCTGGATCTAAGCCCTCTTCTTTTAACCAATATTCACCTTCCTCTTGCCAGTAGAGCTCTGACAGGAACGAATTGCACAGTTGGGATGTTCTACAAAAGAAAAGCATGTCTACTGTGACATGTACAAAGATACCATTTGGGTTTCAATGAGAAACCATATTTTTAAAATAATAGGAGGGAAAGAAAGATCAGAGAAAATTTCCCTTTCAACTTTGTTCTGAAAAGCTATGAGTCAATATTTTTATTAAAACAAGCTGTGTTTCCTTCATTCTTTCCCCCTTAACCTGTAAAATTGAAAGTAGTTTTACAAGGAAAATCTACAATTCTATTTGGCATGCAGAATGCTAGAGAAAAGTGCTAAATTGGTGATGAAGGGAAATATTTTTGCTTGTCGACTTTTCTGATTGAATAATAGAATTTAGAGCAAGAAGTCATAGATATTGTTCCGGTAAAGAAATCACCTGACAAAAAGGTTTTGACTCTAGGAAAACTGATTTCTGATGGATGCAACCCATCTAAATGTTTTTAAATATATTTTTGAATTTTTTTGCTGGATACTTAGTAATGTTTCTTCCTCTTCTTTATTTTTAGAGTTGTACACACTGCATTTGGTCTAAGATTGCACCACACAATGTTCAAATTGATGCTTAACATGCTCAAATTCAGGAAATTCATATTTATTGTTCCTACATTAACTGAATCTCCTATGGGAGATACGTTTCCAAACTCTGAATTTAGTTTTTAAAATTATTTACCTCAATCTATTGAGAGTTAAAAGATCGCTCAATTACTGAACATGTTCTTGGCTTAATCTAAAATACCAGTGATGTCAAAATGCTCCTTTTGCTGTTCCAATATTTCTGCAATGCCCAGATAGAAAAGGACCCAGGCAACAACTGGAATGCTCTTATCTCATCTAAAAATCTACCTGAGCTTATAATTGCTCCTGTCTCTTATAAAACAACAAAAACTCTGGTGGAAATGAAAGAGTTTTACAATAAAGACCCAAGATTAACTCAGGCAATTCTAAACAGGGAAGGACATCAAGGCGGCTGTGTGCAATTTCCAAAATTAAAGAGGTGATGTGGAAAACACTCCACAAGTAGCCATTATTCTCCTTGTCATATGAGAGTTCAGTTTCAACACAATTGCTGGCTAAAGCTGTGTCACAGCACAGTATAACATCCTTATGCATGTGAGAAACCAAGTTACTGCTAATATGAGAATTTTGAGAGTATTTCCTGACGTGTTTAAAAAAAAAAACCCTCAACCACTGTAATGCAAAGTCAGTGTTTCACAGACAGGAGAAGTATGGAGTGTTGAAATCATTATCAGAATGCACACAAAGGAATTAGTTGCCTGCCCTGATAACTTTGGGCAGCTGCAGCTTCAGCAAAAACAGCTTTCTGCGTGGGTCTGGAGTCCCTGGGTGTAGGGATGTGTAGGGATTTTTCCCATGGCCGTATGGAACTCTGGCAACTTTGCAGGGGGTCCAGACTTCCACCTGGGTTCAAGACACCAAAGAACTCTGTTCTTAGAGGTAAATGTATTGCATTCATTTTTACAGAGGACATTGTCCAACTCCTACCTCTCAGATTTATATCTCTCTTGAGCATTCATCGATTTTAGTGAGATTTTATACAAATACACTGAAAATAGCCCATTCAAACTCCTCCTGTTGACCAATTCTGCTACACAGTTGTTACTCCTTTTGTTGACACTTTCCTCCTGAGGAATTTGTGAAACAAGATCCAGATGTTAATGTCAAGTACTTTTCTTACTTCTCTTTGTAGATTAAGACTCTGTTTCTAAAGACTCCTCATCTGTAAATACCTCCAGAGTACTGTCTCACTTGTAATTTATTAATTAATTAATGTCTAGATGCAATCCTGTGCTCTAGGATAACCCTGTTTGAGCAGGGAGGTTGGACCACATGACCCATTCTGTGATCCTTCTCATTCAAAATTGTGTTGTTCTCAGGAGGAGCCCATCGTATCCACCATCTTTACTTCAGTGGCTCAAAATGCAACAACATTGTTCAGCAGACACCTAATCCTCCTCAAAGTAACTGGAAAACCAGGGACTATTTGTTTTCTCTGCTCCCTACTGCTCCCAAACACCGTTTAAATACCAATTTGCATGCTTAATAAAATAATAAATAATTTTTTTTAAATAAAAATGATTCAGCTTAATACTTAATACTGAAGGACTCATTATTTTCGAGTTCAAAAAGAGGTAGCTGTCAGAATCCGCTGTTACAGATACTGCAGGTTTAAAATATAGATTTAAAAGGTGTTAATTATGGACCACATTTGGAAAAACTGCTACTTGGGGTTTTTTAGGTACCTCCTCTTTTGGGAAACTATCAGGTTTGGACCCTACCAAGTATTATAGTGTCCATTTTTTTTAAGAGGAATTTGTTGCCCAACTCCAACACCTACTCAGACTGGCAGGGAGCATATTCAAAGAGGAAGGCTTCAGTGTATCCAGGAAGCAGGACTTTTGGTCTGCTAAGAGAAGATTTTAAAATGCAGAGATTTCCCAAAGCACTGGCACCACAAAGATATTTATTCCCTACAAGACACTGGATTTTGGAAAAGGATGGTGGGGGAATAAATTGAGTACTTAAAGTGTTTTGCAGATACTTTTGGAAAAAAAATATAGCACCATCGTTAATATTTGAATGAAGTGTATTTTTGCCAAAAGTTATATTCATTGTTACTTAAAACTTATGGGTGGTGATTTCACCTTTTTTGCTGATGAAAATTTTTGGGGAAAAAAGCTATTATCTGATGCTGAAAAATAGTAACCTTCCACCACTTTAAATGGTGTGGTTTATTTGGTGAAGTTTATTCTTGATATTTCCAAGGTACTTCAGTAAATCACGACTGTAAATTAGTAGCACACATCTGCCTCAAAATTACCTCCTGTTTCTATATAACTATGTCCAAAGTATTTTGATCTGTACCTAGCTACACTTCCTTGTATTTAAGGGAATACAATTCTCAGGCCTCTCTTAAAACTTGACAGAGTATTAACTTCCAATTTAGATAATTATTGATCAAAATTCAGAAATTCTACTGCCAGAGAATTCCTACTCTTAAAAGGAACTATTGGTCTATTATAAATGCTAGAAGGAACAAGCAGCATAGAGCAGTGTTGATAATTGCTGTAATGTGGTTTTCCTTAGTCTGAGTTATTCTTGTCTTACTCTTCATCTTGCTTCCTATCTGATGTAAAAGAGACTTTCCTCATACAAGTCTCAGCAAAAATTACAGGCCTTATACACTCATAGTTTTCCCCATTGCAACGATTCTGTAAGTTTCAGTTTCACGGCTCTGTACCAAGATCTCAGGATCCTGGCTGCTCAGGATCCCCAGGGCTCCTGAATGGTGCAAGAATTCTGCACCCCAGGAAACCTCTATGAAGAGCTGCCAAGACAATTATCAGGCTTATATGCCTGTCTCATGACAACTTTTTTTCTCGAAGGGTAGTGCAGCAGAATGCCATGGTGGGACACCAAGGTAGGGTATTACAGATTCCAGGAATTATTTCTTGTAGCATCTTTTACTGTTCAAATTCATAGATTCATGGAATCACAGAATGGTTAGGGTTGGAAAGGACCATGCAATCTATTTCCAACCCCCTGACATAGCCAAGGACACCATTCACTAGAACAGGTTGCTCAAAACCCCTCACACAATGGCCTTGAACACTGCCAGGGATGGGACATCACAGCCTCTCTGGGCAGCCTGTTCCAGTACACAACTTGTTATTGTGAATAGAAGTGGGAATGAGCTATACAGCCCATTGTTGATGCCAGTGGGTGCTGCTGGCCCTGGGCAGCTGTGGAGGATCTTGGTATCCTGAGTTCATCAGTTCTTGTGGATTCAACAGGACGATCAGTTTCTGGAGCTCCGGTTTTGTGAGACTTTCACATTCTACCTCTCAGCACAAGTTTTTGCCGACCCTTTAGCCTGCTTTGTGGGGACTCTTTCTCCATCCACACCAGTAGTTATGTATGCAGTCCATTCACATAAATTCACATCAAAGGAGTTTTTACCACTAGGTCACCTGCTAAGTGAAGGTAGCAATGTAAGCTGAATCAGACAGTACACAAAATGAGAAATTAGTAAGAAATTAATGTATTTTTCCTTGTTTTCTCTTAGTTAAAAAAAAAATCTCATTGCAAAATTTAGTAATCATCATTATCTAACCTACAGAGTTTGCTATCCCCATTGTTCCTTTCAAGCACACACTTAAAATGTACATATTGCTTGTGATTCGATTCTGCAAGGCTTAGTGCAGAGGTCAGGGGGAATACTTGCCTATTATATAGCTGCTCTTCTGAGCAGAATTTACAGGATTGGGCACTATTTTTTGAAATGCATACTATGAAATACATGGATACAAAACCCACGCACGTTAATATACAATTATGTTGTAATTGTGCAACCTTAACTCCATGTTAATATAGATTTCTTGCATCTAGTGTGTGATACATTTGAGAAAACATATGGCACATAATCCTTTCGAAATGGTTTTAGAAATGAAAAGGTGTCCTCTATGAGCCTATGTCACTGAGGAAGGGAATGTTTTCTCATTTCTCTGGGTGCTGGAACCCCATGATGAGCAGATTTGCATAACAATTAACCTCTAAAAATAATTTATAACCTCCCAGATGAGAAATCAGCTTCAGGGTAGTTAAAAGGGGACACATTCTTTATTAACATGACTGTTTGTATAAAGGAGATGTCAAAGCAACGTAGACAGTCCCTCATACTTCCTATGTACTATAGAGAGTGCACAGTGGCGCTTTCCTTCTATTTTTACTGCAGAACTGTTAGGGAAGGGGGGAGAGAGAGAGAGAGAGAGAGGCTTCCTTTATTAAAAGAAACTCATCTAGCCTAATAAAGCATTTAAACGATTAAACACTCCATTGTGTTTGTGCCCATACAAAAGTGCAAGAACCCCCTTATTTCTTACAGCTGTCCTGCCAGGCTGAGAGTGGAGATGCTCTGTTTTCACTTACTGTCTCCCTGGCTCTGGGGTGTGGACAAGGAAAATGCAAGGGCAGGGAGAAGCCATGAATAGGACAATTTGTAATTTAGAAGTGCTTGTGGTTTCACACAGCCAGGGCTAGTCCTAGGATAACACACTGCATCTGAAGTTACATCCTCTCCCCCACAGAGGGAAACCAGTTTATTTTGACCGTTTATTCTGTCTTGTACTCTACTGTAGGTCTTTCTCTCAAACATTTCTCTTTGTTACTCAGAAGTCAACATTCAGTGTCTGTCACTTGAAGCCTAAAGCCTTTCAGCTTTATTGGAGTGTGTGCTCACTTACTTGTTTTGATAGATATCAATAGACTGTGCTTTGCAAAGCCTGACCCAAAGAACTCACACCCTAATGAAATGATTCTATCCAGAGATACTACCATTGCTGTTTCCCTCTGCTGTGACTATCTATCTCCATTACTCAGCTTGGTGTGAGAAGACATAGCTCTGTTTTCAGTGCCTTGGTGCTTGCCTCCTGTACAACTTCCCACAGAGCGCTCCAAGTAGAAACAGCAAATGGAGTTGCTGCTGAGGCACAAATGCACATCACAAACTGACAAAAGTTGGTCTTATCTTCTGCTTCCTGAACACTGTAAAATTTTTGGCATTAGCAGTGGAGACATTAAATCATAACAGTAAATTACAAGAATAAAGACCATTGGGAAATCCGTTGACCATTATTTTCAGCCTCAATTTTAGGAAATACTTGAAATCTCACAAGAAAACCTGCCATGGGATTTCATTCCTCAGTTTTGCAATCCCAAGTGGTTAGATAAGCTTTGACCAATCAGCCAACATGTGAGTTACTTAAACTAGGTTAAAACATTCATGATGCTGGATTTTATCCATTGGGCAGGATGTGAGTAATGGGAAGGGGTTCATCCAGCATTAGGTCTGTTCATCCAGTCTGTGTGCTGAGCTTAGGAAAGGGATTACAGGAGTCCCCAAGTGCTTACTGAAGTGTTTTGTACTATTTTGAGAACATATTCAGTTTGGTATTTATGCTTTTACCTATCCATGATAGTTTTTATATGTAGTGTACATATATTATATACATAAATACCCATGCATTGAACCTTCTTTTTGAAAGTATGGCCTTTTGAGCAACACTTAACATCTTTGGTGATAGCTCAAAACATAGAAAAGTAGAAGCATATAGAACCACTATAGAATGGTGTTGGTTGGAAGAAATCTTTAAATATTGCCTAGCCCAGTCCTGTTGCTATGGGCAGGAACACTTTCCACTAGGCCAGGCTGCTCAGTGCTCCATCCAACCTGGCCTTGAACACTTCCAGGGTTGGGGCATCCACAGCTTCTCTCTCACCACTCTCTTACAATGGAAAAAACATTCTTAGATCCAATCTAAATTTACCCTCTTTCAGTTTAAGACTGTTCCAAGCTGAACAGCTCCAGCTCTCTGGGGCTGTTCACTGGATTTAGACATCTGAAATGCAGTGCCATGGTTTATAAATGTGTATTTATCACTCTTCTTATTTGGGAGGTAATTGACAAAATCAGATAACTTTTTAAGTAGAAAAAGTTAGCTATGAGTCAAATGAAAACCAAAACTGTTATTCATGGCATCCTTGTCTTGGTCTTATAATACAGATATGTTCATCCATCTCAGTATTTCACCTTCTGTAGAACAAGAAAACACACAGGTATTTTCCATTCCATGTTTCATTTTTATCTTGTAAGTCAACCTTGTAAATTAGACTAAGTTGTATTTTATCTAGGTGGATAACATCACGGTCCCAAGGCTGCTCGCTCCTTTCATGTGACAGGAAAAGCCCTTTTCATTGCATTCTAATTCAGCACTCTATTTTCTGCTGATTTTGAATGTTTTCTTGAAATTCTTGCTAGACTTCCTTCTGGTTTGGCTGAGGAAGAAAGAAATCCCTCTCTGTTCTCTCACTGTTTCAATCATCACCATAAATCTATCTATACTGTTATGAAGGCTTATCACCAAAAGATAGCGCACTAACCAAGGCCTGCATCAGGCCACCTTTCTTCTATCAAGGAGATGGAAAGAAACCTTTTTTGGCCATTATTTCCATCTTTAGTTTTTCATTACCTACTGCAGTAATTTAACTGAACAGTGCTAATTTTATCAGTTTTGCTGTTTGGGAGAGATTTGTCTGGGTAGCAAAGGCCTTGAGAAAGGACATTTCTGCTCTGTGCCAGAACTACACATAGAAATAGATACTTCTCAGGGAAATCACTTCTCGCCATCCTTGGAAGTGTTCAAAAATGTGTGGGTGTGGCACTTGAGGGCATGGTTTAATGTTGAATGTGGTGGTGGAGCTGGGATCACAGTTGAACCCGATTATTTTAAAGGTCTTTTCCAACCTTAGCGATTCCATGATTCTATGAAAACAAATCACCACAGAACCACACAGATGGATTTTGCATCTCCCTCTGCTTACACACACTGGGTGCTACTGGATTTCAGAGATAGCTGCCCCAAATCCTAGGCCAGAGTAAGCTAATTGCTCAGGTTTTATGAGGGAGATGGGAGTTGCTATTTTCAGTGAATATGTGGCAATACATATAAGCTTGAAGAATTTGAAATATTCTTAGAGACCCTGACAAATAGTTTCTCATCTCTGAGACACCTGTATAAAGGTGGCAGCCTGAGAATCAAGACAGTGGGAGGCTAGGCTTCTTCTGACTATGTAGCTAGATCTCCTACCAAGTGACCTAGCACTTCTGAGTGTAAACCTCCCATTCAAAGTCGCAGAATGCAGTTCTGGCTTTGAATCATCCAGAGCTCATAGAATTTGTCTGGATCAAATAATTTTTGTCAGAAATACCATTTTGTCTTATACTGTTTTAAACTTGGAAAAGACAGAGAGAAATGTACACTTGATATTAATTAGGCCAGTGTCAAACTGTTATTTCTGGTTTCCTATTAGGCATATATTATTATGCTGTTCTCTATCTCAGTGACTCAATCTTTTTTGCTACTGCTTGAATCCTGATAGATACTGGCTCTGAAATGTCAGCTGCACTGCAGTGATGAGGAGTTGTGCCAGTGCTTCAACTCTTGCCAAAATGTTATGCACTGAGTGTTGTTCTTCTTACTTATCTTTACAGTGACCTGGCTGAATGTCTTCTTATTTCATCAGAATTCAACATCTATGTAGCACTTAGAGTATTGGATTTCTGGTTTCTTTCTACAAAACATTAGTCTTTCTAATTGCACAAATATGCTTTTCAATATAAAAAGAATTGAAAAGTTGAAATGATTGAACTGAATTTTTAAACAGTTAATAATACAGTTGTGATGAAGGGACATCTGACTGGGAGACCAGAACATGAGACTGAAGAGCACCCTGTTCACCCCTTCTTTTTCAGATTCAAAACACACTCTAATACTGTAGATAACTGAAGATAATGAAAATAATTAAATCTCATACTTCAAATCTTAACCATTTGTCATCAGAGATAAAAAAGTATCTGCAGTCACCATCACTACTCAATTTGGGGGCTTTGCTCTCCTCTGTAACACTGAGGCTTGGATCTGGATCAAGGCAAAAGTATTGGACCAGAGCTAAAACACTCCTAAGCACCTGGAAAATGTCTTGGTCAGTGCAGCCTAAGACTCATCACTGTATCTGGATAAGGAGGGGACCTTGTATCCGCTAAAACTCAGCTGGGTTTGTTTCATGAAATTTGGGTGATCCTCAGTATATTTCAGTCAGAAAGAGATTGTCACAATCCATGGACTGGTCTCCATTAACCTCTGTTTCTAAGACACCTACGAAACAAGTGTTAAGCTTTCCTTTCATTCCTTTCACTAATTTTTCTGAAGCAATGACCACCAAGTTTTAAAAACATAATCTCTATTCCACATTCTGAAAGTCTGTTTAGAATGTGGAAATGTGCTTCATTTTGAAGGGATTGAATAATGCTAGGTATAAATTGGAAAATTCATAAAGTTTGGGCTGATCACAAAAGGGCACTCACTCTCCAGTCCTTTTAATCTCTTTTCTTAATGTGTCTAATTAATTTAAAAGATTAATTCCTTCCTTCCTAACAGCCTTTATTTGAGAAAATTGTTGCTTCTACAACCCCATGTTCCATTTATTCTCCCCTCTCCCCACTTCCTTGGTGCCCATTAGGTCTTACTGGACCCTCCATGCAAGAAAAGAAGGAGAGAAAAATGATTCATTAAAAGAGAGGAAGATAATGAAAATTAATTCAAAGCTGGTAACACAATAAGACCTCTCATCACACTATCTATTAAAATCTAGACTAGGATATCTATAACTTTCAATCACAGCATATTGGGGTTGCAGATGACTTCAAATTTGGCATGCAGAGTGCTGTTTTGCTTAAGCCAGGATGCATGAAAGATATAAAAAGAAACAAGCTAAGGACAAGTCATAGAGTTTTCTTGCGGGAAGAAATCACTTCTTTAGAGAATACCTTATAAAACTTAACAAAAGAAAAAAAAAGGAGTTGTAACATCCTGATAGCTTCTTTGCATTGAAGAATTGACTGTCATTCTCCACTTGAAACATTGTATGTATTTATGCTTAATGCACATGACCAACACTTTAAACATTTATTAGACCAACCTGGCCACAGGATTAGACTTGTCTGCCATCAACTAATATGAGAAAAGAGGGACTGGAAAGTCTTAAAGTTTTGCTTGTGGTCTTACTAACTGGAATATAAGTTTAGATTCTGAGGAACCATGATTTCAGCATCTCTCTTACCAGCAAGAGCATCCATCGAATGTAGAACAACTGTGAACTCAATCATTTGTGCTACAAACAAGGTAACAGTGCTCTTCCTTGTGACACAGTAAAACACAGATCTGAGTTTCATCTCTAATTTTTAGGTCAGCAAAGGCTGTGAGCAGTGAAAAGGTTAATACCTCCCTGTGTACTATTTGCCATTGTAATACCACTGTCAAAAGAAATTTCAGTTCTAAGCCAGCTGTACTGTATTGCATTACACACACAGAGGCCTAGAAACTGTTATAATGAGGTTTGTATCTTGGTTTCTATTGCCATACAGACTGTAATTGTTAATAGCGATCTGAAATTGATTTTATTAAGAACATTTCTATGCTCTTCCTCAAGAGTGCTGTTAGAGAGGTTTCAGGTCAGCCACCCTGGAAGAGAAACCATAAACTTTGCTCAAGCACTCAAAATGAAATGTTTGTGTTAACTCAGCTAATAAACAGCTGAAGTGAGAGTCTTTAAACCACTCTTCCTTTTTAGCGTGGGCAGAAGGAAGAGTAATGACACACACTTGAAGAAATGCAGCTCAGGAGACTTGAAATCATGTATGTTTAGTGCTGATGATCTCGCTTGGATCACTGGGCAGTCATTACACTGGCTGGATGCTGCCAGTCCAGGGCCTCTCCAAGTGACAGGCAGGTTGGAACTAAACACAGATCCGAAAGCCTGAGAACTTTGTAGGAAATGCTCCCTAGGCAGTGATGACTGGAAGAGTATTTTGGAAGGGGTTTAATCTGTCTCCTGCATGTGAGTGCAGCTTTCTCTGCATCAGACAAAGGTGAGAATGCTCAGGTGAGAGCAGACACCTAAGCTCGAGACAGACTTGCTGCCTCAGTCCCTGCTCAGGTGTCCTTGCTGCAGCCAGTGAATCCATAGCCAGAGCAAACAGGGTGCTCCCATCTTTGCCTTGCTGTGACTCATCTCTGCTGGCATGCACACAGACAGAGTGCATGGCTTTCCAACCATACCACTCTGAGATCATTCTCAGGCCTCCTCCAGCCTCCTACAGAGCTGGGTGTGTGCTGCACCAGGCACCCTTTGACAGCTGCTAGGAGGAGGCAGTGTGCTCCCCTACGTGCTTCCCTGTAAACCCTAGAAAAAACAGCAAGATCTGGCCCTGGATAGCACTGGCTGCCTTGTGTGCTGGATCAGACTGGAGAGTAAGGAAGGAGCAGCTGGGTAAGCTGTGGGTTTGTAAGCAGCAATAGTTCCCTTGTCCCTCGCGCGCTTCCACGGGGGTTTCAAAGGGAAGCGTGGATAGCACCGGTTCACGCAGCAGTGCTGGTGTCACGCACAGCTGAAGCACTGAGCCAATTACATGCTGCTACCCAATCTTTACAGCAAGACTGGTGCATGTAAAGCAGCTGGGTCATGTGGCAAAATGTGCTTTAGCCTGGATTTGGATTGTTGGTTTATTATTCTGCAGCTATGTAGATCTCCCAGACTCTTCCCAAATAACAGTCCAAATGTCTACCCAAAGTACACACTATTTGTTGTTATTTAGTAGAAGGGATCAGCTATCTGCTATTGTAAAAAAGAATTCACAGTTTTTCAGTGGTTTTTTGCAGGGGACTTAAAATCTTTGAGAGGTTTTCACAGCTTTACTCCTCATACCTTTTCACAAAGAGAAGAGCAAGAGCAAGTTAATTCTTCTGAACTCAGCCAGTCAGATATTGAAAAGAAAGTTATCAAGCACCTGGCTGCAGCAGGAACAGGCTTTTCTGAACACCAAGCTGAGCCAATTCAGACTGCTCCTGCAAAAGCTGTGCTGCCAGTGCTGCTGTCATGGAACAAACAGTGCTGTGTTTAACATCAGGGATATGCTGAAGAAAATCACACATTTTACTACTGAAAACATTGTACTTTTGGAAGCTCCATAAAATCATAAAGATTAGTGAGATTGCATTACATTTCATAAAGCTCTAGTCTGTGGGAATGTCTAGACTTCTAAGTAGGATTTGTCTTATTAACCTCCTTTTTCTATGGGATAGCTTACGAATCATGGTGTGCATTCACCTGATGTAGAGGTTTTCATATTGTTCCATAGACCAGTACGGAAATTAAAATCCCTTAACATCGAAGGTAGTGTCCTTAGTATTCAGGGTTTCCCAATCCTCTGCTGTTTGAAGATAAAATTCCATTGGGGAGTAAAGTGGGAGCTGGATACCCACGAGAGTGCACAAGATATTTTTCTGTTACCACACTAAACTGATAGACCACGTTTCCTGCTACTGGTGATGTAAGGAAACTCTGATTGCTTTCAGTCCTAAAGTTGCTGTAGTTCCCTCACAGCAAAGACAGGATAAGGTCTTTGCACTAAAAAATCAACAGCATCCACTAAATTCTTATCAGGCAAAACCCTCTGACTTCAGAATCAGCAGGTCCATTCACATCATGAATAATTTTGGTCTCTTATGGTGTAATGAGTAGCAAGACCAGCTTCATGTGAGAAAACTACCACAGTTTTGGTTTGGGTGCAAGTACCTGCTGTGACCATGATAAAATCAGAATTTAGGCCCTACAGCTTCAGAAGCAATGGGATCTGTACTGAGTGTGGGAAGGAAGCAAGTCTGAAGTACTAGCACACTGGAGGAATACTTTCACAAATTTGGGATCCCTGAAGCACTATATAAGCAAAGCAGCCATGATTACAGTACAAGGGGATTTTAAGCTGACTTTAACTAATTTTCCTTTGGAACCTGCACTTGGAAAGGATGTTTTTTAAATGTTTCATTCATGATTGACTGATTATACCACCACCAAAAAAAATCTGATATAACAACTCAATCCTAAATTGTTGCAGCAGCCCTGTAATAAGGGAGTAGGCTTAAAAGAGTGACATAGCAGTAGCTGGATTCTGTATGTACCATTTAATTGCATGAAGCATCCTTATTTCTCAGCCTCTTTTGAGAGATTTTGACCTCTCTGTTTCCTGCCTGTATTATAGTCTTCTAGAGCACAGTTTAAAATTTAATGCATTAATAAATGCCATCAAGAAAAATATCCAGATAATTCACATTAGGTGCCATGAATAATTATAAAATCAATCATTAAAATGATCTTCCCTAAAATTATGCATTTTTCCTTTTCATTGCATCATTAATTTTGAGGTCTAATCCTGTATACTCTGGCTTTCCAACACTCCTGCTGATGTCAAGCAAACCCTCATTAAACTCAGATGTTCTTCCCTGCTGGTTCAAAATCCAGCTTCAGAGCTTATTTTTTCTGTTCCTCAGACTTTCTTTCTGCTTCTTAAGAAGGTCTGAGGAAACCTAGCGTACTACATCTAACACAAAAAAATATCTTGCAGACATTTTACATACAGCAAACTCAACTGGGCTGATTTCAGAAAATGCCTCTTCGCAAGCAGTTCTGGGATGACAGGGAGTGGATGTGGGACTTTTTTCAGCAGTGTTGCCTTCTGCTATTACTAGAGGTACGTGGTGAAGTGACGGCCTTCTGTGCAGAAGCAAACTCTTTGACAAAGTTTAATATTTTTCAGACCTTTCTTGACCACGCTGTTGCAGACACGTGTCTCTGTTCAAGGATCTTCACATTCAGCAAGCTTCAACACAGCATGTGTCATGTTAATATTTGAATTCTCAATAACCTCCTCATTTAAAATTACTAGTTTGGGGCCTTTTCCTTAGGGGGAAAGGGAAAGGAATAGTTAATGAAACTCTCATTTTCTGCAGTGCACTTTCCCTCCCTGACAGAATGGAAAGCTGGTGCCATTCCAGGTTTCTCCTGGCAGTAAACAGACTTATAGGTCCCACTGTCCACTAAATTAAAGGATCTTCCACAGTTTGTGCTGAGTGACTTTCTGCTGCCCCTTAGTAGCCCCAGCACAGCATCAAACCATCCATTGCTTTAAAGCTGAAAGAAGGGGTACTGGCAAGTCAAACGAATGCCATATAAGTTCATTTTTTTTAGGTAGATGGGTGTTTCATTGATTTTTGTCAATAAGAACTTCCTAAGAATTCTTAATTACTGTATAGGCGGATCAGAGGGTTCTAATCCTATCATGATTTAGTGCCTGTGCTGCCCTCACCCATCCTGTCTCTGAAGCATTATTAGCAGTGTAACCTTTCCTTACAAATAACTCATGTCATGTTTTGTTTACCACTGCAGGGGGAAACATCAGCAGCTTTTTGGATTTGCTTTATATTCCAGATGACTTCATCTAACTCGAGAGCTGTGCTGGAGCCTTCACACATGAGCATCCATGCCAGAAAACCAGAGGAGTATCTCAAAGAAATTAAGGAAAAAAGGATACAACTCCCTGTGCTGTCATATTGAATGCCTGTGTGACTTTATGTGACATTTGCATTATCATAGAAATCCTCACTCCTATAGATAAAAATTATTCTGACCAACAGTGGTGAATTGAAATGTAAGCCTATGCAAGAATAACAGTATTCCTTTTTGTACAGAAAGAGTCCAACAAAAATATCCATTCTTCATTTGCTTATGGGTGGGACTTATAAATAATGTGAGTTTAGTCACTGATTTAAGAGAGAAGTATTTCTCCCTATTAATATAAAAATGTCACTTTCCAGGTTTTGATATATGATTGTTGGTATACTCCGGCAAGAAAGGCTGTGGCCATATTTCTTTAGTAGTTTTCTAGATATGATTTCAGTGATTGAACTGAGAACTGAATTACTGAATCCCTATTTCTGGCATATATGCAAGTGTTTTTGACTTCTTAGGGTGGTTCTGCACCTGTATGTCTCAAGAAAAGGGCTGTTTAATAAAATTCATATCTTCTGAAATGCAGGAAATACACATTTTATTATGTTATCATCATAAAAATAGTTTCTAGTCATTCTTGTTCTGTGTTACAGAAGTATTAATTCTTCAGTACTGATGTTGATTTTACCAGCTTACTATGCCACATTAAGTGTTTAGCTCCTGCTTGCTCTGCCTGACTTGTAGCTGGACAGATTGACTGCTCTTACCTGCCCTTCCATCTGTCTGGACATTTATACCTGTTAATCACAGCAGTCCTGTGCTCTGTATCCTCCATGAATAAATGGACAAATGTACCTGGCAGAGCTGTCAGACTGCTACACTCACACATATATTCTGTGAAAATTTCCACTATAAAATACGCTTTCATGTTTTTTTAATGCTTCTAGGGTGCCACACAGGTAGTCAGACATCTTCATGACTGGCCAGTGTAAGACCCTTTATGGATATATTCCATATATTAGCTCTCTTCTCTAATTTTCTTCAGCTGCTTCTCTTGTAATTACAATAAAATGAACACCAGTATGTTTTCCTTCTTCATTTCTTTTTAGCAATACCTGGATTTATTTTATTAAACAGTTCTCTTGATATCTTTAAAAGATATTCTGGAAAACCCAAGGTCCCCCTCCCCACATGCATATCATCAACACAATATATTGTCTAGAAGTTATGTTTACCCTTGATCCTTTTACAACTGAAGCATATTTTCTCCTAGATTTAGAGGATAATAAAAATGGTGATTTAAAATCATTCTGTATTGAACATGATCCCTTTTTCAGTGTTTCCTGTCCATATTATCTGCATCCTTCTGCTCAGTCATGAAAGAATGGGTTTCAAAGTGGCACCGGGCAACAGCCCTGGTAGAAATTCCTCTGTCAAGACAATGTCAAGCTGATGTTTTTATAACTGTAACTCAATTCCCTCAATTTTGTGGCAAGATAATAACACTAACATACCCTTAAATTGTTGTATAGCAGGCAGCAATTTCCATGCTGTGGAATATTTGTTTCTCCTCACTTCCAAATAATAAAAATGAGAGCCTCCTCTCGATTCCTTGTGCCTAGTGTTTTTGAGAATGAAGAATTCTCATCTTTCCATTTTGGCCCATTTCCCCCTCACAGAATAGGCCAGGAAATTTATATTGTGCAAGGCTTATGATTCCTGTCTTTCTCTACTGGCAGTGCTTTCTTGTCAGTTAACTGTCACTTGTGTCAGAGTCTGATCCTACAGCGTTTTCCCAGTGGGGGATATGCCGATACCATCTCAAAGGAGTTCTGGTTATAGGTCTGGGAAAAATCAGATCCAGGCTGCCTTTGAAGCGCAGAGGACACCAGTTGTCTGAACCCAGCTGAGAGCAAGATTACATCTCCACCAGTCCAAAGGTGTATATTGACAAAAAGGTAATGAATGTACACCGGTTGCCTCACTGAAAAATCTCAGGGGAAGCAGAGGCTTCCAGCGTCCATTACAGCATAATGAGCTATGGGAAGGCTCACAGCACTGATCTCCGCTAGACCTGCCATGTGAGAGGTGTCTGGGCCTTGCCTGATGGCAACCAGATCGTTAGCTGCTGCATTAAAAACCTCTGGAAGCAGGGAACACACTCTAAAACTCTGCTGGAAGATAGTGTCTGTCCCTGCAAAAGCCAGGTTTCTGCAGAACACTGCAGCACTGCGTGTGGCTGCATTTCTTTTGTAACACGTTCACAGTCCTCTCTCCTTTAATGAGACTGGCCTTTCCTGCCTCTGAACTTTGGTTGGGTATCCATACAGCTGACATAGATACTACTTTTTATCCTATACCTGGGATCTATATCACATCTACTTCCCCTGATCCGAAGGCACTTTTCTGGGGGAAAAATAGCATGGTAGAGTGTGGGGATACAAGAATGGGCTGCAGGCAGCCCTAACTTTGATAAGTTACAGCTGTATCCCTTGGAAGGAAGAAAAACAACTTGGAATGCAGGTGTGTGTTAATTTCTGTAACAAGAAGCATGTGAGTGACATAAGAGAAAGGTATAAAAGGTTGTGCTGTAGGCTAATAAAGGGTTGATGGCTGTTGATGCCTGCCACTATCACCTGTGTCAGTCTTTTGGCCTCCAACAGTAGAGAAATTATATTCCTGTTTAAAGTGACTTCCTGTGTTGTGGTCCCAGACTTCAGAGAAACAGAGGTAAAAGCAGCCTAAGCAACTAGTTGTTGTGGTAAGATTATTTATGTTTATCACCTGCTTTTGTTGTAGATACCCTTTGTGTGGGGGGAGGTGTGTGTGTGTACATGCTTAAGTATATGCGGCCATATACATACAAGTATGTGCCAATCTGATATTTTAGACTAATTTGAGGTGACCAGGACAAGTTTCTAAAGGAGACCCCACAACTGCTTTCCTCAGGGAGTTGAAACAGTTTCCTTCTTTCAGTGTGCTGTAATGTGCCCTGCTTCATGACCATACTTGAAATTCATTACCACCTGTTCTTGAAGGTATTTCTATCATGTAGAGATACCTCTAGTTCAAAAGATATTCAGGGATAGTTCTTAAAATTCAAATTCACATGAGACAAGCTCTTAGCAGATTCTCTTATGTAATTCATATAGCACAGGAGATATAACAGCCAGCTGTGCGCTGCTGCATTTTCAAGTAGTTGCTTAACCTATGAAAAATCACATCCTGCTCTTTTTTCCTACTTTGTCTTTTTTATTTTTTCTGACATTCCTTAAGGCCTGTTTTTTTAAAACAAAGAAAGAAAAAAATGGGTAGGCAATAACTCTCCCTGTGTTATAACCCACCACACCCGGCTCCTCTTTTTGCAAAACAAGAACCCGAATAGACTTCCATTCCTCATTAACAAATCTACCAAATAAATATTTTAAGGCATTTCAGCTAATTTCATTGGCAAACCCTGAATTCTGAGCATATTTTTACCAAGATTTCCTCCTGAGATGACAGTCTGAACTCGTTTTCTCTCCCTCCTTCCCTTGAATCCCCATGTTACCTCCCCTAGGGAGGCTGAATGCTGCTGATTGTGCAAATTCAAGCCCATCAGCACTTGTCATCTCTCATGGAATTTACCCTTTGACATTCAGCTTCTACATCCCACTTGGAGGCAGAAGTTTTATCTTTGCAAAGCACAGAAGTTGTTTCTTTGGAAGAAGCAAGAAATATATTTGGGGTTTTTATGGGAACTTTTTTTTAATATTCTCATTAACTGAATGGCCAACGACAGAATTTTGTCCAGTTTTCCTTGCCCCAGAATTCAGACTTTCAATCCAAACTTTCAAGACCTTGCCTTTTAACTCCAAAGTACAGGCAGTCATCTCTACTTCCTTGTTTAGTAAGTATTGTGACAATATTATGTGGCAAGAGTAGCCACTCTCCTGCTTTTAATAACAGTCTTGTACTTGTTATTAAGTCATACACTTTAAAAAATCTACTAAGAGAAAAGATAGAAACTTTGGAGGACTTTTCATTCTTGTTCTTTCTGACATGAGGAACTCTTAGGTAGGGTCTGGAAAGTCTGTCCTCATTTACACCTGTTAAGCCTCACTGAAATCCATAGGGTTGAGCTAATGTAGCTGATTACAGTTTGGCTCATAATCTGTCTCCTGTTAACTCACAACACCGCTTCCTGCAGGTGGAACAAGACGAGCTCTGCTGTCTGCAGTACTCCATTTATAGAAATAGTAACATGCCCGTTACTTCTCTGCAGATCATGATGTTGGCTGCTTTGCCTGACAAGGAACATATAGCTCAAGACACCAAAATTAGCAGAAATCTCTTTCCTCCTTGTAAATGCGATTGCTTAGCAATACTGTCTGCTAATGGATATGAGTAAATGAATTTGGGACCTCATCTGCAATTTTTATTTCACTCAGCAAACAGCAGGACACACTTATACTATAAATCTGTGCTAAGGGGTTAGCCTTGTTACACTTTGTGTTCTGTATTGGCTCTGTATTGCCTTCTAACTGCAGTTTCACTTTACAGTTTATTATCTGTTGGAGTTAATTCTTCAAGGGTGTATTTGGGTCATATTGTTAGTACAACAGATTCATCCATTAACACATTACAGGACTTCTTTTAGCATTCACCCATAGCTAGGCACTTCCTGAATTGTTACACAATCTGGATAAAACTTTGTTTCAGATCCTGATAGAAAAAGTCAACTATCTCCTGCACAAGAAAAATGCTAAATTCTTAGCATCTCTCTTTCTCATTGCTACGTTAAAGAGCAGAACTATGAAGGGGAAAGCAGAGCGTTGTGGCGAGATTCTTTTTGTTCTTCTGATGCCAGTCTGGGTATAGGATGACAGCATTAGGATCATGTTGTGCCACTGGAGTCTTAAAAACCATAACTGTTGCTGACTCTAGAGGCTTGGGGAGAGGTTCAAAGTATGCCCAGCTTTGAATTGCCTTTAGCTTCGTTACCCTTCTTCTATTAGCGTAGCTAGGGATTGCTCAGCTCAGTAAATTTAAATAATGGCGTATGCCTGATGCTTAGACCTTTGTAGCCTGATTTCCAAGTAAAATATGGCCTCTGCATTCCATACAGAGAGAGAGACCATAGGTTCCTGAAGTCCTGAAACACAGGTTCCTGACTCCCAAACCTGTGAGATATCTCTCTCTGTGTGTGGTGGTTATGGTGAGCTGGGCAGGAGTGAGCTCAGGCCTCAATCCCTCAGCCTCATTTGGGTCTCATGAGGCACAGAGTCATGGCAAACCAGACCTCATTAGTCTACCAGTCACTAACCTATGTGGGATTTGGTGCACACCCCATGCACTGGATAATCAAACCTTTCCAGAGCTGTCTCTTCAGTCTTTGTCCCATTACCTGTGGTTCTCTGGCACAAGCGCACACTGGCAGCAAGGGAATTCAGTGAGGGTGAGTTGTAGGAATGCCATGTTTACCCTAGGATTGGAGGGAGGGGGTTTTCCTCATTTTTCCAGATTTTAATTCAGTCATAGTGATTATCCGAACTGCCTTGACGTTTTTCTTGGAAAATTGCAACTGTAATTGCCATGCTGTGCACATCTTTTTGATCGCTGAGTTCTTGAGCATAACTTGGAAGATAGATTACAGAAAGACTAAGCATTTTTTATGCTTACAACTCAAAGTGGCACTAATAAATAACCATAAAATAGTAATCCTGCATCTATAACTTTTCATGGCAGATCCTTATGAAACCATTATGTAATTAATTTCTTTTTCAGCCATGTGAAAGTCCAGGTAACGAAACTAGATGATGAAATATGAGACCAGCTAAAATTGTAACCAACCAAATCTTTTAGAGATGAGTGCATAAGTTTTTTTACTCCTATAGTTTCCATCTTGTTCTATCATTATAGATGAGTATTCCAAATATTAAAAAGGGGTCATAAAACCATGATGTTGAACTTCAAGCACTTCAGAAGCTTTCTGGCAGAGTATATCAGCAAGCAGAAAAATGCATATAATCTAATAAGGAATAATAATATCATGAAGAATTTCTTATTTTTAGAAGTACTAATAATCATTAAAACTATACTTTTCTTCATTTACCATGTTTGTGCGAATGTAGTACAAAACTTTGGGTCAAAATCAAGATTTACTGAACTTAATTTAACCCATATAAATCCCAGGTACCCAGCCAAGGCATGCTGTCTGCTTTTCACCTTACAGCAAATGTAAAAAGGAGATAAATCAGTGGCATTCTAGTGCCATCTCTCTCTTCCCCCTGACTGTGGAAGGAATATGGGTGTTTGGATTACAGCATCCAAATGCAGTTGCCAGTGGGCATAGTAAGTGAGCATGAGGAGCTAGTACATGCAGAGATAGGTTTGGGGTTTTTTTAAAATGCATTTAAAGCTGCCTAGATACATATCAAGTATCTTAAGCTCAGCCCATGTATTGCCTGGACCTTTATTTTTGCATTTGCTTTGTTCCACTTAAAATGTGAAGAACCACCAGTCTTGGAAGAGAATTGTTTTGTTATGGTCTCTGTGGGACACACATGTTTTCTTAGAGGCATAAATTTTGCTGGGGAAGAATATACAAGGCAATAAAATATTGTACATGATTAAAAGTTCATGCCACTTTTAATAACATTTCCTTCACTTTTTTTTTGCCATAAATAGCTTTGAAGATCCTGTAGTTTCCAGTAGGATTAATTTGATAAAAATAATCTGAACAGATACTTTCCGTCTTAATTTGACCCTGAACCATCTAAATAGATGAAGAAAAATACGCTCAGCTTCGGGGAGGTGGAAATAGGAAAAACTTGCATTGGCAGAGCAAAATCATGCTCTTCCATAGGATAAGCTCATGTTGTAATACCAGTGCTTGTTTAGGGATTTCAGCAACAGGCAAGTAAAATTACTTGTTGGATGGGGTTCTGAGCAACCTGGTCTAGTGAAATGTGTCCCTGTCCCCAACAGAGGGGTTGGAACTAAATGGTGTTTAAGGTCCCTTCCAACCCAAACCATTTTATGATTCTATGGTATAATTCTGTGATCTGTCTTTAGTGTAACCCAGCATGAAGTGAAGCCTCTCCAACCCCATTCTCTGCAGGCATAGAGAAAGGGCTGCATGACCAGTTGAGGGACCAAAAATCAGTTTGGAAACCTCAAGAGCTGGACTGATATGAATTGCTCATCTTCTGTTTCTGTCATGTCTAAACACTGACTTGCAACAGAATATTAAAAAAGATATTTTCATCACCATTTATAACCATTTGCCAGTAAGTTTCACTCATGAAACTTACTGAAATCAGCTAAGGGCAGCTCAGGGCCTTTAGATATGTCCTGTCTTGAAATCTGTGTCAGCTGCAAATGATGTCTTCACCACTGCTTGGAGGATCCTTGCTGTTCTCAGAATTGGGAATTACCTTGCTGGCATCCCCAGTGCTTTACCTGGCCCTTCCATCCCTTTTCCCAGATGTTGCAGCCATCGTTACCATCTGTGCCACTTTTCTCCCTGCACTGCACTAGCCTGTTCTCATGTCAGTGGCAATATTTCTCCATTATTCACAAGGCATCGAGGTTAGAATTCTTTTCCTTTCTCCTCATTCACTCTTTTGCAGCATGCAATTCACCTTCTAGTGCCACCTTTGCTTATACCTTGCTATTGATGCATGACCTGGCTGGCTACAGGAGTCATTTTTCTGCTGATGCTTTAATTCAAGTCTACCCATGGGTGGTGGATAATTTTAATTGCTACCAGCAGGAATCTGGGCGTATTCTTATTCAGACACCTCTGTCAAGAAATGAGCGGTCATTTGTGACATACTGGAAAATAAAAGTAGCTAAGGGCATTATCTGACTTGAACTGAACTGACAGATTTTTACAGTTGTGTCTGGAGTCCAACACCCTATGTTTAGAAAAAAAATACATAGAATATTATGCGTGAGGAGGGGAAAAGTAAGAAAAGTCACTCTATAGAATAAAATATAGCACATGATCTCCAAATCTCGTGTGCAAAGGGATACAAAACCCACATTTTGCCTATGCTTTAGACATGTAAGGTATTTTCAACCCTAAGTAACACCTTTGTTGCATTTACACATAACTGTATAAACATTACTGCATTTGCAGGCTTGTAGTAAGTGGCTTGGGATATGAATGTGTGCAGTCACCCCAAGACAGAATGTCATTGTCTTTCACAGTAATATTTAACTTTCTTAAAATGCCTATTCCCAACATAAATTAATGTATTCTATCAGCCTTTTGGAGTACTGGAAACAATGGACAATTCCAATTTAGAGGCTAATTAGGATGAATGGAGATTATGGAATCTAGCCATAGCTAGGTCATTATACACATTTCTCATTGGTGTATAAATGCCAGTTAATACCAGCAAGTGCTTTCACTTCTGAAGAGCTCTTCACCAAATCTCAGGCGTCGAGAATGGTGATGTAAACTCATCAGCTGAGGATCTGGTGATTCGCCCAAGGTCAGGCCGTAAAGTGCCGTCAAAGGAAGGATATTAGCTAAACCTCATGGTGAGACACAACAAACAAGCAGCTCAAACGCATGTGCTGTAAGCTTGTTCAAAATTCTGTCTGCAGAACAACACGCTGCTGTGTGACTTTATGTTGCTGTTGTTACAGGGAAGTATTAAAGACAAGGAGATCTATCCCAGACAAACCAATGTGCTATGAATAGGCTCATCATCTCACACATGCAGAAATAAGCAGTGGACTATGCCTTGAGCAGTTATTAAAAAGCCGCTCTGGCAGGCAGGTGTATACTACCTAAATGGCCCCAGGATAGCTCTGTGCACTTGCTGGTAAATCAGTGTCCCAGTGATCTCTGATATCAGTGGTACTGGTTTAGTGAAACAGTATAACTGCATTAATACAGTGGAGTATCCCAAAAAAATAGGTCTACTTTTCATCAAGGCTTCATAGCTTGGGTCTGCCCCTAGTCTGAACAGGTGCTACATGGGCCCCAGTGCTAAGCATTTGCCACTTTCACATTTCCCTCACAAACCCACAGTTTTCCCCGGGCCATCAAGACAGGCCTAGCAGCTGTTTTGCAAATATGTTGCACAAGCAAGCTATTCTGTCTCTGAAGCATCCTGTTTGCATATATGTGCATTGTTAGATCCTCAGCCTGGCTCATCTGACACATTTGGATGCTGACAGTTTCATAAAATCTTCCCTCCAACCAGTGGCGGTGTAAAGCCATAACAAAAACAAATCCAAATCCTGATTGTATTGCAACTTACACTGATATTGAAGAAGGAAGATATTTTTTCCGCTTAATAAAAACATCCTTTCAATAGGCTTTTGTACATCTTAAACGGATAACAACCAGAAGTATACAGAGTGTGATATGTGTCAAAATCCTCACAGGATGGTATTTCTTCTTGTCAGAATGGCAAGAACATCAATATAGAGAAATCTTTAGAACCAAGTGGGGCACTGTTTGCTCAGCTAAAAACCTGCTTTCATCTCTCATAAGCACTCAATGAAAAAATATTCTATTGACATATCAAAGTTTAAATGGGTTGCCAAAGGAAAATAAGGGTAGGAAGCTAGGGTGTTTGTCAGAGATAGGTAGAACGAGATCAAGATACTCTGCCAGCAGCTGACAAGGCAAAAGATTGTAGGTCAGCACTAATAGTATGTGATTTAGCTCTAAGAAGCCACTTGTCATATGGCTGCAGCCTGAACACTGTCTCTTAACTGCTCATTCCCTGCAACAGGCCCACTTTAGCCTTGGTGATTCCAGCAGATGCTCATGCATCAGGTCTGTTAACTGAGCTACTGACAAAGCCTCTAACCTCTACCCAGTAAATCATCCAGTTAGCTGAAACACAATCAGGTTGCTGTTAACAGGGTTTCATTTTCCATTTTGTTGTTTACTGGTGCAGCTGGAGGGGATTTTTCATGCCATTACATTGCAATCTTTGCTAAAGTTAGCCGAGTTGATTTGGCAAAGAAGGGCATTGCCATTGCTTGCCCTGCTAGACCCTTACATGGACATACAACAGCCTCCCTGCTTAGCTGACCTAATACAACAATGCTGTATCTAGTTCCCCAGGGGAATATTTGTCAGCAGCTAGTACCATATACTCATTCTGTGAAATCCTAAATACAAACAAGGAGAGTTTTTAATGCTGCCTGCTCAATTACTGTTTACTTTTTTGTTCTGTGTCCCATCATTCATGAAGCAGGCAAGTATTTGTAGAAAAATTCTCAAAAGATATGAATGGATTACTAAATTTTTTTCCTGGCATCTTTCCAGTGTTCTGCCTTGTTTTAATCAAAATGGGTGGAACACATATTGCACTTGCTTGCACTGCACTAAATCACTTTAATAAACTCACTGCAAAATTCAGTCAAATGTTGCAAAACTTAGTACTGACAATCTGTCAACACTCTAAGGCATTTTGCTCAACAGGATGTGTTACTAAGTAGTCTGCCCTTTCAGTTTAATTTCTGAATTCCTGAAGAAAAAAAATTCCCCTTGCTGTTCTCCTGAGAATCCTCACATATGTCAGTCTTACAAAAACTAAGTTGCAGTGTTATCAAGTGTATGTTTTCCAAGTTTCCTCAAGGATCAGTATAGTTGCAGACCCATTCTGCTCCTTTACAGTACCACTTTTTTCTTAGGACAGAGGTCTACCATTCAGCCAAAAAAGGAGAAGGTATCTTCTGAAATAAAAATATGTGAAATGGGAAAAGTATTTCAGGAAAGGTCAGTACTTACACTCAAATACTAAATATAAAACCTGGTTATCAGCTAAAAGGTCTTTACCTGAAGCTGTGTGGATGCAATGTGACAAATCTGTGTGAACACACACACACACAATGACTGTGATGAGTTCCCTCTGTCACACTGAAATCATCTTTGTGCTGATTCTCAATGCCAGTTTATTCTAAAAATTTCATTGCCATCCATATTTTTAAAATGCTCAAAGTTTTTTCTACGAGTGCTCAATGCAAGCTTAGTTTCAACTACAGCTCAATAAACTGGGAAGAGAACTGTTGGGATCTGGATGTGAGCCTCGGGGAGCAGCAGTTATATAGTGGTAGTCTCTCATCTTGTTGTACACAATTAATCAACGCCACTCTGGTCATGTCTGCTGGGCTGCATGCAGAAAGTGTACCTGATCATCTGGGTAAGACGTAATTACAGTCTTTCCACAAATATTAGGTGAGAAGAAAAAGAAACTAACTACAACGTTAAACTACAAGGTGTGAAGTATTAAATCAGCTTATCTCAATACATATGTACCATATATAAACTATTGCTGTCATTCAAGCTACAAGCAGATCCTGGCAACCAGGCAGACTCCCACAAAAGTGGATGAGGCTATACATGGGGATGTACCTTGTAGGGTAAGATAATTTCTGTCATGTTCAATATCAGCACGGTGACTAGCAAGTTATTAGAAGAATAAAGCATTAAAAGAAAACCTTGTTCTAAATTACCATAGCTCTTTCAGAAGCCTACTGGTCTACTGAAATTAATATTATTGCTCATTTCTCCAAATCAGGAATATTCACTTCCTCATACCCTCCTCTACGCACAATAGCCCACCCTGCAAATTACTTCAAATAATATTTTTCTTAGGAGGCTACTCAGTGCAAACACCCCAGAACTCTGTTTCTGTTTCATACAGACTTGCACAGTTCAGCAGCTCTTATAAATTATAGGATCTAATTATGCTCATTAAAACTACTTGAGGACCGAAAAAAGGCACATCGACTAGACCTCCAGTGACATCTGTTGCTGCAAAAGACAGGGGTCCTCCTTAAACCTTTTTTTTTCTCATGTCTCACAGCCCTGTTTGCAGAAAATCACCTGTCTATGTAAGAGATGCATACCTGAGGGAGGCCACTGGCCTGTCAAGTGAAATAGCTGTGGAAAATGCAGTGTTTGCAGAAAACAAAACAAGATCCATTTATTTCTCTTTTAGAGTCAGTGGGAGTCTCACATCTAAAATCTCCAGCAGTGTGGAAAATGTGACTTGCATAGAGACAGTTGCCATATGGTTACTTCTGAATTTACCTGCTGTTACACTATGCTTGTAGCTGCCCTCTCAGCTGTGCATTTGAACATCATTTCCATGGATGTAAGAGCAAGGGCTGAGGCCATCCTAGGTGTCACATTCACGTGTGGCTGGTGGCCATCCTGGTATCACTCACACAGCTGGAACGGCTCAGACCATGGTTGTATCTACAACATTCACGGTTGTGCCTGTGGGTCTATTTCTTTAGGATTTCTCCTGTGTCAGGTCCCCACAATCCTGATTGGATGGATGCCATCCTCCAGCCTTGAGTATGGAACTGTTGACTGGCTCCCCCACAAGTGAACCCCCTCTCTGTGCCCGACTCCCAAGCCCCAGGGTGCTCAAGGAAACATGGTCTCCAAATTCTTGCAAGTTGAGCTGGGTCTTGCTGCTTCTTTAACACATAGGCACTAAACATGCCCCTATCCACAATTTCCTGGGGGTCTTCTTCCTATTGCACCAAGAGTGCTCTTTTGGTTCTCTGTCTCCTAGGGTCTTTCTCCAGAGCCTCAGGACTTCTCTTCAAAACTGCAAAACTCCTTAGGTCAGCTATTTCGTCTAATTTTACCTCTCCTTAAATGTAAATCCAAGCTTCAGGTTTCCCTGCGAAAGCATAACCACCTAATTCTTTCTCTGCCTCAGAGCTGACACTGTGTCTTTCCAGGTTTATATTTCACCTAACTCACATATGGCTTCATTTTGCTGTGTCTGGGAATTTGCCGCTCCCAAGCCACCACACCCTGAAGAAAAGCTTTTCAAGAAATCTTTTGTACCTCCAGCTTCAGCTTGCCTGATCTGTTTTTCTTCAGTTACTAAGGTTTTACAATTGATTTTTAACCCAAAACTTGTCAAAGAACAATGAATTCATATCCTTTAAGAAAGTTCATTGTATTTTTTTTTTTGCATTGATTTGTAGTATCAGCAGAAACCCTGGATTATAAACAGACAGATCTGACAAATCATCACACAGGGAGAATTGTGTGAATCATTCCAGGCACTTGGGGCTTTCTTAAAAACCAGCTCCTGAATTTTTCTGGTATTAAGATCTTAGAAAGCTCAAAGCAAGAAAAGTGCCCTCCTTAACTCTGATGAGGCATGTGAAGCATTTGGGCTACAGACTACCCACTAATTTCTTAAGCAGTGTTTTTCTTAAGCTAAAGACAGCTTAGGCAATGAAGCAATGTTTTGGGTGCTCACATAATTTTCTGCCTCATTATTAGTGTCTGTTCTCGGAGGGTTTTGCTTATGTGTAACAAATTACATTATATTAAACAAAAAGATGATTTATGTAATGACAAAGGTTTTTAAAAACGATCAAAAGAGAGTTGCTCATTTGAGTTAAACTTTCTCATGTTTTGGGTTTGTTTCATTTTGTTGTCCAGCAGCATATAGCATGGCTCAGGTACAAGACTGTGAGCTCCATCTTGGATCTGCCTTTCAGGCTCTGTTAGACATAAAGGGAACCAATTACAGTAGAGGACATTGCAGGGACTAGAAAAGGAATCAATACATGTATTCCCCTAACAGTATTCAGCCATTAAACCAAAGCAGGAATTTCCAAGAACTAATAGCGGATTTCTGGTTTTATCCAATTCTTCTTCTAATTTTCCTGAGTTTCCTCCCTGCTCGCCAGCACAAAGCTTTTCCATCATCATGTTCAAAACTCTTAATATGAAAGGCGTAATTTAGCTTCCATTTTGTTTTATTCAAGGTGTTGTTTCTATGCCTGATAGATCTTGGCTTTTTGCAGACAGAAAGGGTCTTCTTTTATTTGTGGTCTGAAGTGCATTTACAACTTATTAATCATTGTAAGAAGCACAGGCCACTCAAACTACTTTTAAATACAAATACCTAAATATAGAGCCTGAATCCTGAGTAGCCTCACTGTTGCTAACAATTAATTTTTCCAATTAAACTTGGAGTTCCTGGTCACTTGCCCTGTTTTGGAAATATGCAGACCTCAGGCAACAAGTTGATAACAAAATAAGCAGTTCTAGAGCAACGATTCTTTAACAGATTTCCTCTTTTTATATATATAAAAAAGGCCATGTTTGACTCAGTGAATCAAACATAACCAGTTTCTCCCCAGCTATTTGGATGCTTAATCTGTGAGTTTCTATCATGCTATACATGCCAAATAAAGCCCCTTGAAACATTTAATTCAAATCCAGACGTATCTGTTGTGGCTGCCAGCCCAATTGTGCTAACATTAAGATTAGCCATGATTAGACACTGATTTATGCATTCTAATGCCTTCCTTTACCAATAGCATCATGAACCAAGTGACTTGGGAGGAGTTTTCAGAGGGGAAATTGCACTGGGAATATCAGTTATTACTGAAAATATAATGAGGAAGTCTAGCAAGAATGTCCTCTCTCAGCTCTGAGGCTACAACAGGCTCATTAAAAGTAAAAAATAACTTAGCATTTAATGACGTTTTGAAACTCTTACATTTAATCTTTAGTAGAAACACACTCATGGAAATAGTAATGCATTTCTGTCAGGCAGTCTGCTGAACACTTCCTGCACACAGCAGCTTCCCTAGTTTGGGTCGGAAACCTTTTGCAATATTGCTCTATTTTTGAAGAGTTGTGTTCATGGAAAATTTATGTCTCCAGCATTCTGTGTCCCTGGTACACTCATTTTTCCACCTTTTTTGTTTATCCCAGCGTTATTTATTCTATCGAATCAAATTATGACTAAGGCAGTATATTTTGAAATAAATACCCCTCGTTATGTACTCGTGTTTTATTTCCACACGGCTGTAGAAAAAAACCACTTGGTGGTTCAAGCAACTTGCTCCATATCAGGAAAGCGTAAGCCTGAGGTCTGAGCTGAATGCTGGTGGTGGCTTGCAGTCAGCTGAGATGAAGAGAGGTTATCTGGACATTGGAACTGGAAAGCTATAGGGGGCCAAGTGCAGTGCCAGGCAATAAATTTAGCACCATCTAAGACAAAGTGGACTTTTGGCTTTGGAAAGGTCTCATTAAATCTCTGAAGGTCACGTGAAGAAGGCTGAATGTGTTGGGCTCACTCCACCAACGGTGCTGGAGCAGCTCTGGGATGTTTCCAGCCACTTCAGGAGGCTGCTCCCTCTGGACAAAGCTGGACTGGAGAGCAGTGATCATGGTCCCAATAGCAGAGATCGCACTGAAGTGCACACGTGTCTGCAGGCACAGTTTCAGAGCATCAGAAAATGAGAGAAGATGCTGAGAAATAGCAAACAGTTTTAAAACTCACAGCATGTCTCTGTATCTAAATAATATTTCCTGCAGAAACTGCTCAAAAGTTACATATTTATGAAGTGTTGCTGCCGTGTTGGGCAGAGCAGGCTACCAGCTTGCTAGAAATATTCTAAAAGATGAGTTGAAACAGGATGGCTTAGAGTTGTAGTCTGCTGGAAATAGTCATAGTAAGTACTGTTTTATCTAAAAATTACACTGTCATGTGTGCTAAGTTAAAAATACTCGGCTCTCATGCTTCATAAAAATCAACTTTTGCTACTGGGATCAAGGACTAATTTTTTAAAATAATAAAACAGATCTGTATAGTTGGTCAAATAATTCATAGGTGTTTTGTCTTTCTTTAGGCTGTATCCACTCACGCTGAGGCAGGATATAAGCTTCGACAACGCTTAGTCGTAAAGGAACCTCTTGGATGTTGATATCTGTATTCTAGCACATGAGTAAAGCAACAAGGCATTTAAATCAAAACCATAATTTTCCACAACATTCCCCAGAGCTAAGTATCTTATATATGTGTGTTTGCTTTGTTTAATCTCTATCACAATCAAAGATTTATTGGTGTCAATGAGAGTAAGAAGATATTTTTAGCACTGAGGGGCATACTAGAGTATCTAGTGAGATCACTGGAACGATGAGTGTCTCAAGACAATGTTTCAGGGTTGGGTGAATACTGGTATCCCTTGTTATATATTTCCCATTGAAGTGAGATGGAAGTGAGCTAACAACGCCTGATTTTGCAATATACCTGATTTTTTTCTTCAATACCAATTTTTGTCAAACAACCCCTACAAGTGTGCTATGAAACTTTGGCTTCTTTTATGCTGAGAATAAAAAGCCATAAGGGTGAAATGCAAAGACTTATCATGGACTGGAAATTTAAAAAAAAAAAACAAACACTGGGAAAAAATTTAAGTTATTGAAAACCTCCACCAAAACAGGATTGCCTGTGAGAAGGAGACAGAGAAATTTAAAAAAGAAATTATTTCACACAGTTTTAAATTATAGATTTGTAAAATACACATTCAATGAAGTCTTAAATATTAGCTTAAGATCTAAACAATAATGTTAAATTCAAACTAGAGCAATTTATTTTAATCAGAAAGGCATCCAGAAAGGGGCTGAAAGTAAAAGAAAAAAAACCCAAACATTGGTTTCTCTGGTGAAAACACAAAAGATTTTCTTTTAATATGTAAAACTTTGGTGTGAAGAAAGTTGAGAGGCTTTGAATTGGGCTTAAGGGCCAGCAGAGATTTTGTTCTCATTATTATCATCTTCTAGCTAAGAGTAGACTGAGATACAGGAAGGGGAAGGAGTGAAGTCATTACTCAGTAATGTTCTCATCTTGTGTACTGTGTTTTGTTCAGGTCAACCAACACATGGCAGAAACCCAGGAGCTCACAGGTGGGTGATAAGGGACATGAGGGTGACCACCAATCCAAGATATGGGATAAGAAACCACTTTCAAGAAAAACTCCAAAGTCTGGGACCATTCCTTCAGGGGAAAGATAAATGGCCAGGGAAAAGACAACCTTGTAGAAGGTGACACATGTAAGTGACACAGAGACCGTGCTTACAGTAGTCAGCTCAGCACAATACAATACTCTTACAAAACTACAAAAGGATAAAGGGAAAGCCAATAAAATCAAAAGAGAGCAACATTTAGTGGACATGCTTTAAACTAAATATTGTTTTCCTGCTGTGAGGAGCCAATTAGCACCACATGTATTTGAATCTGAAGCACAGAGTGTGCTCGTATGGCTAATTAAAGCATTCTGAGCTCTAAGTCCAAAATTTTAGGTATCAGTCTCTCATGCAGATATTGAAGTGGCAAGAGAAAGCTACTTAGCCTCAGGGCACATAGTTAAATAGCTGTTTGATGATTGTTGTAAGAAAATGCGCTTGTAAAATCCAGTACTGATGGGTGGGACAGTGTACCCTGAGTTTGCTGGGTTAGTGGCCTGATCTGGCACTGTGGTTTCCACAGCCCTCAAACCCACGAGGGCAAAGCAATTGCTGGAGTAGCCACACCAGTGCCAGGGGCTTGGGCAGCCTTCACCATTTATAAACTGCTGAAAATACGATGAAGAGCTAAATTCAAAGTACAAGGAATTAGGTCCCCTTAATCCACTTGTTTTATAGGCCACAAAGAATAATTTAAAACATAAAAGAAGGTTTTGGAATGAACACAATTGCCAACATATCCTTACATGGAATGTGAACAACAACCTGTTCATCTTGAGATCCTATTCAAAAGTGAAACCCAAGTGCACTTGTTCAATTAAAAACAAATATTGCAGTACCATCAGCAAATCCTTCCTTCATCCTTTGTACATAGTTGCTCAAATATTCTTCATCTACGTTTTACCCAGGGTAGTCAGTAAAGTATATTCTGCTTATGGAGTGACTTTATTCCACAATACAGTCAGCAAATTACTAACAAATGTTGTGACTACACATGCACACACGAATAGTTGTATTTAACATTGTCCACTGCCCTAGCTAATAATTTCAGTGGACCCAATTCTCATCTACTGTAAATTGGTAGTCTCACAAAAAGTCACAAAGTAAGTGTATAAGGAGACGACAACAAAACAATTTTGTATGCAGAGATAAGGAAATGCACCTTATGTTGCAGAAATACACGTGTCTAGGAAAAATAAGCAGTATCAAACATGCAGAGAAAGGTGTTTAATTTGTGAACTGTTGAGAGTTTAATAACAAACAGTATATTTTTGTCATAACTCAAGTTTTATTGCAACTCTTTTGAACTCTAGACAGCTGTAATTTCCTTTTGTCTATCAGCCAAAAGAAGTTTTACCTCAGTTTGGTATTTTGCAAGGAATAAGAGAAAGAATGACTCAGATAATTGTATTTGAAGCTGCTGGGTAAGGCTATTTTCACTCCCTAGAGGTTATGTTTTTATGCCAAGCTTGAAGTTTTGAACTACAAAATAAAAAGTGTGCTAAATACTGATTTTATTAGCCCTTTAAGCATTTTGCTTTGAAATAATGGGAGGAAAGATCATAATATTTTTATATGTGTAATAAATCAGTCCTAGAAAGAGAGATTCAGTGCAATGCAATTATTTAATATTAGAAGTTCTCTTGGCCTTCTTGGAACTTGCCTCCACGGGAATAGTTTGTGTTGCTGCAATCCTATGCACTGTCAAATCACAGAAGTTCGTATTACTCCCATCAACACAGTTTCAGAAAAGTCAGCAGGCTGCAGAGGCAGAACCAAAGACCTGAGAGTGTCTTTCAGAGATCTTCATATCAGGACCATCTTCCCACCTTATGATAAATGTTGTGTATGCCACGAACCATAGGCAGCCCATTCATCTGCACACCCCAACAGGAGCGGCACAAAGAACAGGGAACGTAAATGAAGGTGAGAGCTCCCTAAGTCTTTTATAAATCCAAAAGATTTTGCTCTGTAGTCTAAGAGGACCAGGGCTCCTGGGCAGCTCTTGCTTAACTGAGCTTGTTTGTCCGTGCCTATTGGGTACTGAAGATCAGGAAGAGCCTTTCAGTGCACAGAGCTATTTGAGAATACAATAGGCTGCCAATAGAAGTAGGTGCAGCAACAAGCAGCAGAGCCTGGATGTGATAAGCATCTAGGGACTCTTACAATGCAGGGTATATCTCCTGAAAGGCAAGGGATGAATCAGAGGGATTGCTCTCCCCATCCAAAAATCCCATTCATCACACCTCAGCCAGCATGGCACCCTTCCTAAAAACCTCTCCTCCCTACTCACTTCCATATGCTTCTTTAAAGCCCAGTAGTAACACCAGGGCTAATTCCCCAGTGAAGCAAAACACCTGTACACTGTGTCTTTACAGAATTTAGAAAACTAAATTTAGAATTTAGAAAACTAAATTCTTCAGCTGAAGAGGGTTTTGCAGAAAATAAATACCCTGTGCAATGGGGAAGTTTATATCTGTCACGCACCTGCATCCCTGGACATCCACACACACTTTATTTTCACCCAGGGTCAATTCTAACCCTTTGGTTGACTGCGTTTGTATTGACTGCATGTCTGCTGATGAGATTCTTGCAAAGCATGTCACTACATTTTTGGGGGATAGTTTATGTGACAGGGTGAGTTCCAAATGAAATTCTGGCAGCGCTGTGTCTACTCAGCTGCTCACAATCTTTGCAGGTGCAGAGGAAACTGTGGCTCCTTTGGCTCATCTCCACCAGCCTTTTTGTTCTTACTTACTAAAGAGTGGCATATCTCATTTCAAAACCTCTGCTTAGCACACATCTTCCCTGCAGAATTAGCTCAAGGTATCTGCATGCAGGTTAATCCCTTGAGTCAAACCAACCAAGCTGTAAAACACCACTTAAAAAACACAGAACAGGGTGTTGATGGAATCTGACTACATGCTGGCATAACCTCAGCCTGCACTTCTAGTCCCTGAGCAGCCAGCCAAGTTCAGACTCGACTGCAAACAAGGGATCTAGAAGGAGAGTGGGGAAGAGCTCAGGGAAATGTAAAATCCGCACAATGGCCATCGCTGCAAGATGATTGCATTTAGTATTTGATCAAACACAGCAACAAGCTTTAAGAATATATCTAATTAAATTATTTTTTCCCTCCACTGTTGAGATGAGAGTTTTTAAGGGAGTTCAGGTACAGAATTAAATAGTCACACTTTTTCACGCACATCTAACTTTCCTAGTCCTTGGCTGCCCCTCTGGGGAACAGCAGTTTCCTGCAATCTGCTTTTGTTCCAGTGTCCCAGATCTGAAACATTTTAGCCCAATTTGTCTCCTAGCATTAGTTTGTTTTCCTTATGCTTTAAAAGTAGGTGATAGGGAATTTTCTATGAACCCTTGCTGCTAAAACTGCTGTAGTAATAATATTAATATGACGTATGACAGCCAAATAATACATCAGAGACTCATGAAGCTTTCCTCTAAAAATATTGGAATGCAATATGTGGAAAGTATCACACATCAAATTGATTTTTCATAGAAAAGCTTAGTGAGTCAATACCCTACTCATAAACAAGATGGGATAAAAGTTCTGAAACTGCTCCTAGAAAATCCAGAATTTTTCATGAGTAGGTAGTTGGTACTGCAATAATGCATCTATTGGGTAGATGCAGCTGTCACTGTTAAAAAATGCAGCCTAAGATGATCATGCAGGAACCATTAATTTTTGATGGCTAGGTTTTGTCTATCCTTGGGCATGTTTGATAGTTCTCAAGAGTGCTTCACCTCCCAGACTGATCCAGAGGTCACAACTCAATTTATCATATATTTTCTTGGTGATATCAGGTAGTTGAAGGGAAACATGAACAATGCCGTGGAAAGAAACTAAAAATCAAATTCCACACCTTAGAGCCTGGGACAGAAGGAACTTACCTTACCATGTAATTAACTTAGATGAAGGTACAGATGATTTTAAACTCAATGTTCACTTGTTCCTTGGTATAGATACTGCTGATTGTAAACAATAATTTGTTTTAAGAAGGTTACATGAAGTTGTATTTTCTACTGGTTAGAGTTGTAAAAGAACCCACCTGGATATATTTTGTAATTATATTTCCTGCGCAATGTACTGGAAAGCCCAAAGCCCAGGCTAAAGCAGAAAAATCTGCTATTTAACCCCAGTGCATTAAAGACTTTGGCTACATGAGATCCCACAACAATTAAAGAAAGACTAAAAAATCTAACTAAATGTGCCACAGCAAGAGTGGTTTAAGGTGAATTTTTCTCAGCAGCAGAAACAATTTTAAAAAGGCCTCTGAATCAAGTCATTTGTCTAATTCTAAGGGCACACTTCAAGCTGGTGTATCCTTCTGTAAAGAAGACAAAAGGAAATGAAGCAAAGGTTGAGTAAGGGGGTAAAACTAAATTTTACTTTTCATTCGTTCAGGTGGGATTAAGATTCTATCTGTAATTCAATGGCTGTCAGGACTCCCCATTCTATAATTCACAGCCTTATTTTCTTCATGCATGTGTCCAGTGTAGAAGATGGCATAATTCAATCAATCATTCCCACTTTTTGGGAGATGCCATGCCATTCATCTGAAACACTACCTTCTTTGAACCTAAGTACTTTCCATGAGTTTCAGGACCCTAGTTCACCAATTACTGAATTTTATGTTTGGCATTTGCTCGTTCATATAACCTTACAAGGTCGGTAATGCAGAAAACCCTTCTGAGAAAACATGGGCCAATAACTACAGGAAGGAGGGGGAGAAATCCAGACTGGTAAAACTAAAATATTACAGTATTTAGAAATCCTAGTGTAAAAAGCTTCCACAAGGTCTGATACTAGCATGCCTTCTAATATTTACCAAGGAAAGTATATATGATGATGCTGAGAGCAAGTAAACAGCCAATAAAGGGATTTGCTGTTTACCATTGTTAGCAACTCTTGGGAAAACTTCAAAGATTTCTGTAGCATAAAAACCTGCTGTTTATACATTAGACACATACACTGAATGTACAAGAGAGATCCCTTCATCCACGAAAACTTGCTCTGTGCTTAGCAGTTCCATTGCTGCACTGCTTTTGCAGGAAAGTTCTGCCCACCGTGCTCCATCCGCTCCCCCTTTCCCTCCCCTTGCACCCCACCTACCTTACAGGTGTCTCAGAGGTCAGTGCAGATTTGCCCTAGGTTTGCAAAGGGTTTCTTTCCAACATACTGCAGAGGGAATGACTGGCAAAGTTGTCAATATCACTATCTCCTGAAAGAGAAGATTTCACGGAGTTAGATGAACTCCCAGCTCCTTAGATGCATTTTCTCAATTCCTTTTGTCTTCTTTAATTTGCTTTCCTAAAACAGTCTTGTTAGCATCAATTGCACTACAGCATGATAATATGAAGTATCATCTGCCAGTAGAATCACAATTTTAGGGGCTCAATGAAAGATACACTTATTTTAGCATTTTGCATTCTTGGGCTTCCATTTTTATTGGGAAGTATTAAAGTAGTAGCTCCAGAAGTCCCTCTTTGATAAACACTCTAAAAATTTAAATTGATAACTACAGACCTGCTAGAGCTATCAGGCAGCTGAATCTGTGACAGTAAAATTGTTCAGATAACTAGTGCAGATAGGAGAACTCTGAAAGAGCATTTGATATTTGATTTTTTCAGTGACACTTTTTTTAAATAGGAATATCTGATGAATTACATTGCTATTAACAAAATTACATGCTAGCCTTGTTGTAGTCATGGTTAGCCAAAAAGTGAAAAGAGATGGAGAAGACCTCTGCATTTCCTTTTGTCCAAATTTCAATAGCCAGTGGGAGCAATCTGCAGGAAAAAAACCCCAAAAACCTAACATTAAATCAGTCTTTGAAATGGGTGTAAATAGAAGTATTTTTTTGAAAAAAACTGAAGTGTTTATTTCTCGGCAGCAATTAGATCAGTTACAAGATGCCTGAAGTCTAGTACAACTTCTTTGGTTTATAGCAGGAAAGATTCAGTTTGTTTGAAGTGTATTACCAGATGAGTTCATTCCTGAGTTTGATATGAGTCACAAGAAGACTTACAGGTACATCATGACTTATAGCCATGGAATTTAAAGCCATTGGTTTCTTAAGGATTATTTATCACATGTGGTTTGCGTGTTCCTCAGAGGCTGCAAAACATTAGAAAAAGGAAAGTATACCAAAACCACTTCCATTTTTCCTAAGGTTGGGAGGGCATGGAGAAGCCACTGTAACTGTAGGATGAATTGGAACAGCTGGTAATGCCTGCAATTGCTGAAAGATGTTACCTTCACAACAGGAACAGATGTTGGTGTCTCCAACAAGATCCTGGTCTCCATTCCTAAAGCAGAGTTGAATTGTTGCACTCTCCAAGGATGATCGGTTACTATAGACACTTTCAAAAGAGGTCAGGGAATAAGTGCTAAACACTGGCAGGACAAAATCAATTCTGAATTCAGTCAAGAATCTTATTTACATTTCCCTTGTCTTTTTTTGAAATACACCCCCTTCTAAAAGAAGTATGAAGTAATGAAAAATTTACCATGTTCCAAACCTGAAAGCTCCTACATTCATCAGTGGCTTCTGGTAGGACAACCATTGGTATATGATGGGCAAGATAAGCTTTTGGAATGCACCTTGACTGCAACAAGAACTTATTGTTTACATATGGGTGATGGAAATGGTATTCTTTGCTATGTCATCACTGGTACACCTCTTAAACTACACTGAAACTTTATATTTACTGTGAATAAACTTACAAACTGATGTCAAATGGAAGTGAAGTCTATGTATAACTATAATTTATTCATTAGTCTTCTATGGATTTAATACCCAGAGACGGTAGATACTTTACACAGCAAGACAAATGCCTGTCAGAAGACAGTAGCAAATAAGTAGCAAAGAGAGAGAAAGGCAGTAATATTATATTCCTGCATTCTACTTCTTACTATGCATAATAGGTTTGTATGTTTTATTGCAAACCTAAAGCATAATAGGTTGGTGCATGACAGTAGGGTGCTAAAATGAAAATACAGCTTAATTATATACAAGGTTTCAAACACTTTGTTAAGGTGGAGCAGCACAAGCTGACAGAGCAGCCAGAGTAGCTCTGCAGCAGTGTTATATTGGCAGCAAGGGCTAACAGTGTGTTCCAGCCTCTCTGTGCTTTTCTGTGCATTTCTGAAGGTTCTCCCATCAGATGCTTTATAGCTCCAACCATGTTTCTAACATGTGATGCCTCCAGGTAAATATGTGGGGTCCTCAGAATATCTCTCTTGCAGTTCCTCATGCAAATTTAAACCCAGGTAACCTTTTTCTCATATAATAATTCAGTCTTTTTAAAACAAAGATTTAAAAGTTATATAAAAGTTGTATAAAACATGTGACAAAGACGGTTTTGTTTTCATTTTTCTGCTTGGGACAGATGTTGGGCCTTAAGTTATTTTTAGGATGTTGCGTTTGCTTTTGCTTTAACTGCGGTTTTTCTCCTGCAGTGGTAGAGGCCCCAGATTTTAAGTGCTGGTGTTTAACATAAGGAGAGGCTTGGGTTAGTAGTGCAGCAGACAAGGAAGTCACAGAAACCTGTGCCCTGTGCTCTGTTTTCTAAAACAATTTCGATTGTTCCTTGTAGGTCCAAAAGGAATTTCATTTCATTTGCTTTTTCAGGCAACAGATGTTTGGACGAGTAACTTGCCTACCTACACTCAGCAGTTTTAGGTCCGTAGCGAAATTACGCTTGATAAAACCTGATAAATGCATGCACTTTATAAAGAAAAGCAGTGTAGGGCTAGAACTGTAGCCAGACCTTGGTTAAATTATCTAGAGAGGAAGGGGGAATTACTTTTTTTCCTGCTTCAAGTTAGTGCTGGAAGAATCCATTTCCTTTGAGAAAAGTGGCAACTGAACTTTTTCTGTGCAGAACAGATTCCTAAAGCGCTTCATGCAGAAGTATTTCCCGTCCTTTAAGTGCTTTGTTGAAAGACCTTTAGATAAACTTTCTGAAGAATTTCAGTAAGAGTTCACAATTCACTTACATAACAATTATTCTAGAAAGCTCCAGAGTGTGAAATGTGATTTCTTTTCTGTGGGAAGAAAATTCAGCGGTATAAAATATCTTACAGGGGATGCACTCATATAATTTTGCAAAATGTTATGCAAAAAATACAGCAAAATTCTAATTTCACATTTCACATTACATTTTACAGGCCTTCTGCTTCTAAAACAGCTATATTTTATAATGTTGGCTTCAAACACAGTGGAAAGCTAGCAGAATGGGAAAGTGACTTGCTTACGCTGAAGGAATGAAAACATTTCTACATCAGTCAGTGGCATCTGCCACTAATAGAGAATTAGAGAGCTACTTTCCTCAAGGACAGATTACTTCCTAATTGTCCATTTTAAAGGTTCTTCTTTATGGTTGGCATATATGCTGTGGTAGTTCCTACACATCAAACTAGAACTGCATGCTGAGTAGACACACGAGAAATAGATAGTGGCAAAAATAACAAATAATCAAAATAACAGGGTACTGGCTGACAAGGAAAAATATTCAGATGTATGGTATAATTTCCATCCCAATTATTTTTGCTGTAAAGTATGAATGGAGCCAGCTAAATGACTGTTAGTAAACAGTGGCATTCTCTATAGCTTTTCATTAACTGCTACATTTGAGCCTCAGTCACGTGAGTTTTTAAGAGCTTCCAGCTTTCCTCAGAGTCTGAAATAATGTGTGTATTATTTGGGACTAAAATATCACTTTCTCCCTTTTAAGTCAAAATTTCCAAGAAAGAGGGGAAATATCCATTCTCGATCAGATGAAGAATATTTCAGTCTTAAATCTCATGTAAGAATTTCTTCTCTCCTATAACACCTTGTTTACAAAAATCTATCACAGGGAAAATTTTGAATCACTGTATATGGAAATAAATGCTTCTTTTCTTTCCCTGTTATTCTGATCTTGTTCTGATCCAGGAGAAAATGATGGAACAAACATAATAAACTAGGTCAGCTAATTATATGATCACACAAATAACTATAAAAAGAAACAAACAAGAAGCATAAGGGTAAAGGGTTATACACACATTGGTGCATTAGGCCATAAAAGGTATTTTCCACTCTGCCAGCCAGCAATACTGCAAGTGTCTCTTCAGACTAATCATATTAAACTGAAGCTAATATGTACAATGAGAGGAACAGAAGAATTCCTCGACATGGCCTAGAACTGAAGAGTGTAAGGGCTACATATACAAAGTTTAACCCCCAAAATATCTGAAAGTGTGTTAAGAATAGGCAACCTGCATGAAAGGGAACACTTAAAAGAGAAAGTGGGTTGTGTATTTTTCTGCAGAAGGGTACTTAAGAACAGAGGGTGAATGCTGTGGAACAAGGGAGCACTGGGTTGTTGCTGCTACTAAATTTCCTGGGTAATTTTTACTTTGCCTCATGGAACAGCACTGTAGCTCTGGGCTTTTCCTTTGTAGTGGCTGTGCTATTTCGATTGCCTGATGTTGTTCTTTTTCTTAGGCCCTTCTCATTTGCTTGAGGGAGTTTTATTATAAAGGGAGATGCACAGGGAAGATCCAAAGAGGGAAATACTGACAAGCCCAAAGAAGTGGTGGGTACAAGCCACAGAAACATCATTTTCTCAGCAGATCATACATCACACCCTTGCTCATTTGTGATGATGTGCTATGGTGCCTAATGTGTTAGGCTGACTGGCAATGGGTTTGTCACTCCTGCACAGTTTGGGTTGAGTATTTGGGTTTCCAGTTAGTATCTTTGCTAAATCTAACTTTGAGCTTGTGCTTTACTTGGCCTGTGTTAACTAAAAGGCTTCAGTGTGTGCCAGTATTGTGCTGAATCAATTCGTCAGCATGTACCTAAAAGTAGGATTTTTTTTGTTTTTTTAAGTAGGGTTGTCTCAGATTTCCTGTAAATAGCACAAGTTCTCATTTCAGGTACCTCAAGGTGTAACAAAACATGTTGTTTCATATTTTTTTCATACATCATACTAACTTTAAATAATCATTGTGATACTTGGATCCAAAGCCTGCCAAGCATCTCACAGGGGTGCAGAAGGGAGAGAAAACTAATTTCATTCACATTCTTCTAAGACGACATGAAGACCAGGGGATTGAAAGATCTGATACTGTCTCCATCTGGGCTTCTGTCACTACTCTAGTAAATGTTGCAGTGAAAGTATTTTGTAACTGTCCTTGGAATATTAATGCTATTTATTCCTGGGCAGTGAGCATGGCATAAAAGTAGTATTTTAAAACTTTTCGTTCAATACACTGTATTTTGCTGAGATGACTTCAAAGTGCTGCGGCATGGTATTCATCTTCTGTTGAGCTGTTCTGGTTTTGGCCAAATTTAGAGGGAAATATCCCCTGATAGAAGGCAATTACAGCTGCCCCTCCCCCACCAGGTTCGGGAAAGGAATACTCCCGGAGGAAAGTGAAGGGAAAAAAAACCTATTTATTTAACAAANTTGAGCTCATAATAAAAATACTCCTTTGATGACCTCAGGTCTTCGTGTTTTACCACCAGAGACTGAGCCTTGTTTCTAGTGTATGTTCTTCCCACTGAGTTTGGTGGCATCCATCAAATCAGAAGCATCCCGCCAACATTTCTTTGTGTCCCTTCTAATGCCAACAAATTCTTTTAGGTTCTCACCTTCAGTATTTCCACACAATTTTTCAGTCCCCATAAACAGTAGGCAGTGGGTGTGACTTGAAATTTCAGCTGAGCTGGAAAGGATGATCAACAAATCTGTTCTGTTTCTGCCGCCATGTATTCTGACAGGTGTTGTATATGTTTTGTCAGGGTTTGCTTTCTGATCTCCTCACTGAATTGCTCATAATATAGTATATACGGGTGCTTTTCAGATGCTCCTGCACAGCCTGCTTGATTGCTCATTCTTTGTGTCCTCTGCTTTTGGGAGGTTTGTTTTGTTTTGTTTCTAAAAAAACACAGAAACTCCTTCTGAGAATTTGCTTTCTGATGCAGCAGCGTTCCTTTCTTCCTATCTTCAGATCACTTAATTTCAATTATATAATTCTCCCTAACTGTATATAGGTGTAATATATCAGAATATTGCCGTAGAATCTGACTTTTCATTCATTCAATTTTGATTTCTGCTTAAAATCAAGGGGCTCAAAATTCCTTTAATGTACTTATTCTGTATGCAAAACTGCATGAGGTGAACAAATTACAGTCATTGTAACACAAGTTTCAGGAAAGAATATGCAAAATCGCTTTTTTCCCCTGGTATCTGAAAGGATTTGATTTCCACTCAGAATATTTAACCTTCCAGAGCCATGCCTACATGTTTTACATAATGATTATAATTCTGTGATGTTATTTTTGTGTAGACATTATACAAACCACATGTTCTAATAAAAAACACTGGCTGTAGCTGAGCATCTGCACCACTTAATTTTTCTGCTCTTGTAGGAACAATGCTTGTAGTGTTTTGCTACATTTTTTGTGTGTGTTATGGTTTAATGTCTTTGACATGAAACAGGTATTATTGGTTCTTTCCCCTAGAAGTTTTTCTCCCTCATTTCTTTTTCCATTGGCTATTTCTAATAGTCTTATCCTTTACTGTTCAGGGTTAAATACATGGATAAAAATACTCACCAGGTTGAAATGGGAAGAGTGTAGACTATCCTATTTTTCCCTCACAACTCTGTTGATTTACAAGGACTAAAAACTACTTAGCTACAAAAACTGTGTTACCAGGTGAGAACTCTCCTCCTTGTGAGAATGGAAACATCCTGTGATGACTCAGGATGACCAAGACAGATGTGGTGCCCTCCCTGACTGAGAGAGGTGGCCCAAGGACCATTTGTGGGCTCTTCTCACACCACCACCTCCCTCTCCATAGCTGCCTTCTTCTGCCATAGCTGTGTCTGGTGGCTCATGCAGGTTCCATGCACTTTTAACAGGTCAGCTCTGCGAAATGAGGAGGTGATGGGACCACCTTCAACCCTCAGCAGGAGTGGCACCATCAGGTTTCTCCACAACACTTGATACAGCAGGTTTGTCTTGGGGTAACAGGAGGATCAGGATTCATTGCCTGAGCTCCAGCTCCTCTGTTCAGCAGTGCAAGTACTTCCATCTGAACTGGAGACAAAATGGGAGCTGTGTTATACACCCTGGAGCTAGAGAGGCTGGGAGGTGCCATTTTTCTCTAATGTAAATGTTGTAACGGCATCTGTCCAACTAATCAGGAGATGACAGAGAGACTGCTGGGACAGTTTTTATTTTTCAGTGAAAAATTAGAGGTTCAACATTTTCAGTCACACCCCAGAAATGCACAGATTTCACCCAGAACTTGTTGATTTGATTGAAAGATGCCATTTCCTGGCAACAGCTCTGCTTGATACGAAATTTCACTGTCAAAATTTTCACAGAGACCTTACTGAAATTTTTCAGATAGTGTTTGGTTTTAGATCTACAACTATATTTAGGGTGAATTAAGAAGGCCTCCTGAAAAAAATACTGTGTGAATTGCTTTTTTTTTTTTTAATAACTGTACTACTCGGGTTTACCTAAAAGGCGCTAATGTCTTTACAGAGTAATTCTCTGTGACTTGATGCTATTTAAACATTGGCATTTAAACCTGGGAGCTTACTGTAGTTCAGTTGCTCAGCCCTTGGCATGTCAGTGGAGGAAAAGCTCTGTTTCATCCAGCTTAACTTCTTACTCATTTAGAGGTTAAAAAAGACTGGATTCTCTCAGTCAAACATCTGTGACACCTGGCAAAAAGAGTGTGGGGCTGGAAAATGAAACTTTTAAAATCAGTAAAAAAAAGGCTAAAGAAAAAGTGTGTCCATTTTGTAACAGGAAAGGTGTTTCAGAGTATTTTAGAAAAAAGAAACCAACAAACACTGGTTTGGAGAAGATATAGATGAGTTAACTCTCAGCACCTGGAACAGGTAGTTAATGGGCTGCAGCTTCTACAGAGAAGTCAATAGAAGTGTACCTGCTTCACAAGTCCAAAATCTCAAGCTGATCTCTGCAAGCAAAAATTTTAGCTGATATAACTTTATAGTTCTTTTTTTTGTGTGTGTGTGTAACATAAGATAAATTTTTAGATTAATTTTTCAGAAAATTTTGGGGGATAAAATGGAGAAAGTAAAGTGTCTTTGCTGTCACAAATCACTTTGGACACCTGCAAAGAGAGGTGAGGACAGGAAAAAGACATGAGCATTGATCATGTAAGTCTTTGGTTGTATTGCTGAAGAACAAGCCAGAGACTCTGACAACCACTAGAAAACAGCTACAAAAGCTGTGCCATTAACTCCAGTGTGTTTCCAGATCTTTATGGTATCCCCTGCCATGCATCTGTTGAAGGATACTAAACTCCAAAATATCTCGGGTAACACGTGATTCTATATTGTCCTCTATTTCCATAAAGCTAAAAAACACTGACATTTTCTTTGTGCAAATTATTTCTGAAATCCAGAATCACACAGCAAGATGTATGAAAATATCCTGTGGCTTAATGGAATAAAAACTGAATCCAAGTAATTTTTTTAACCTGTGGTGTACACCTAGGACCCACCATAACAACTATTCCTACCTTTTGTAACTGTAGAAACAAATGTCAATTTAAACAATGCAGTCACTCATTTTTAATCCAAAAATAATTGGTTGGGGATTTTTTTCTTAGATTTAGGGGTTTTTGTGGAGTGTTTGCAGGTTTTTTGCTTTAGGTCTTTCTTGTTCATTTAACTCTTGCAAATCACAAGATTTGCATCTCTTTTTTTTCAATCTTCTTTTCACATCTTTATGTACAAGGTCAAAGAGGTCTGCTAAGTAAAGTAGTGTTTTGCCCCGTAAATATGCAATACTTGCACTTGTATTCTCGTCTTCCACCTCCCAGCTTGCTTTCCAAATGGCACCCAAAAGATTAATATCCATTCCAGTTAATGCTTAAGTTAAAACTCCAGTTTTGGCTTCCGTACGATAGAAGTGTGTGTGATACCATGGAAGCTGATAGTCCAAGCATTAAAGCTTTTTATTAGCTTTCACACATGGATTGTTTGCTATATGGGGTTCTTAAAAACTGGTTTTATTTTTTTACTCAATATTGATAAAATAACATAAAACATTTCATAGTCCAGAACAAATCAGTAAATGGTTTTCAGTGTTTATAAGCTCTAATTACATGCAAAGCACAGTACACTTAAAACCTAAAGAATTTCATGATAAATAAAAAAATTTCAAAGATGAGATAAAATAATTTCTTTGCTTGCTTTCTTTTTTGAGGGTGGGAGTTCTGTTTTGGTTTTGCGTCCTTATGAGTTATCACTGGTTTACAGCCAGTGTATGGGAGAGTCTGTGACACTGAACTGACTTGAAACGTGACGAAAGCAGTAGTGTATCCCATATCAATGTGTAGTACAAATTTTATCTTCAACATCCAATGTTAAAACTTTCTGAGGATGAAGTAAATAAAAGCAGATATCTGGATTTCACTAACCTACTGTTTGGAGCATTTTCTTTATTTTCAATAAAGCAATAGTTGCAGGAGGCCCCTTTGTGGATTTCCCAGCGATACCAGCTGCTCTAAAACCTTGGTGAGGTACTGAGCAGTTCTAAATACACTACAATCTCCAAAGATAAGACAAAAAAATGTGGGTTTAGGTCCTACAGATTGGCGATTCGGGCATCCTGTTGAAAAATCCCATTATCCATACTGGTAGTCTTCATGCAACTATTTCTCTCCTCTAGCAATCTACCTTGATGGCTAAATATTAGACTAGACTTATAGATAAGGCAGTTGTGCCATGTGATATAAAATATCAAGTGTAGGTACAAAGAGCATGAGAAATATCTAGATGAATGTTTCAGCACACTGCCGTGGCCCCATAAAAGGGCTGACCTGGGAGCAGCTACAAGTCAGTGTGTAATTAACGAGGGTAACAGTAAAAAATTACTTGTACTTCAAGTGAACCAATTATAAGCGCACCATAAATGCAATAACAATGACTGACTCTTCCTTTCCAGATTTTAGTTTAACTAAAGAGGCCTCTGTATTTGTACCAACTCCAGTTTGGTACTTTACTTTAGCAGCATGAATCCACTTTTGAGGGCAAGAATAACACAGTATGGTCAAAACGTGTCTCATTTTCACTGACATAACAATACCTCCCCTGGATAAGAAAGTGAGTAGAAATGTGAGGTGAAAGGTGAAATGGACTCGTGTATCCACAGTGGACAGTATTTCAGCAACATTTTCACAGAAAATGTGAAGAGCCCCTGCAGACATACAATCAGAAAACAACCACAGGCAACAGTGCTTGAACTCAAGACATCTGAATCATGGTTTGGGCTTCCTTAACACTAATATTGTAAGTGATAGTGTGAAGAGAGGATGCAATTCTGAAAATTGAAAATTTTTTCCCTTTTGCTTACAAAGAGAAATTTCCTCAAGCAGCCTTTTTAATGGAGATGGAACTACTGGGTGTGCACGGGCAGGTTTTGGTAGCAGGGGTCTACAGGGGCAGCTGCTGTGGGATGCTTCCCCTGTGTCCAGCAGCGCCGATGCCAGGTAGCTCCAGGATGGGCCTGCGGCTGGCCAAGGTTGAGCTGATCACTGATGGTGGCAGCACCTCTGGGTGACAGAGTTAAGAAGGGGGAAAAAGCCCAGCACGATGGCAGCCAGCAGAGAGGAATGAAAATACATGAGGGAAGCAGCCCTGCAGACACGCTGGAGCAGGTGGATGCCCAAAGGAGGCTTTAACCACGTGGGAAGCCTGCACTGGAGCAGGCTCCCGGCAAGACCACTGGAAGAAAGAGGCCACAGAGGACCAGGTTTGCTGTGAGGATTTCAGCAGGGGTCCCCTGCTGGAGCTGCCTGCTCCTGAAGGACCGCACCCTGTAGAAGGGACTCCTGCTGGAATAGTTCATAAGGAATGCTGCCTGTGGGAAGGCTCCAGGCTGGGGAAGTTCATGGAGGGCTGTCTCCTGTGGGAGGGACCCCACACTGGAGCAGTGGAAGAGTGTGAGGGGTCCTCCCCCTGCAGAGGAAGCAGCCGCAGATACGATGTGTGACCCCACCACAATCCCTACTCCTGGTCCCCTAGTGTCACTTCGGAGTAGGAGGTAGAGAAATCAGAAAGTTAAGCCCTGGATGAAGGGAGGTGTGGGGAATAGGTGGGGTTTTTTGATCTGTGCTTGTTTCTTATTATCTGATAATTATCTGTGATTGTATATCTCATTATAGTCTGATTTGATTGGTAATAAATGGAAATATTTTTTCCCCAAATTGAGTCTGTTTTGCCCATGACATTAACTGCTGAGTGATCTCCCCATCTTTATCTTCATCCACAAATCTTTTGTTATATTTTCTCTCTCCTGTCCAGCTGAGGAGGGAAGTGATACAGTGGCTTTGGTGGGCACCTGGTGTCCAGCCAGGGTCAGGCCATTTCAGCACATTTTTTGCCCAGTTCAAAAGACTCCACCACACAAAAGACTCTGGATGAAAGCCTAATTTGAGTTTCAAGTTCACCTTCATATGCAATTCACAAGAATGGGATACCTGGAAAATTTTGTGTGTATGAGATACTCATACTCAGCATAAGGTTAATTTAATGTAACTTTGGATATCTGATACCTCTAATAAAAATGTCTAGTTTAGGTTTAAATAAGTAGCATGCCCTAGAGGGCTTAGATCTCTGCAATGACTCGAGGTGGGGGGGTGGGGGGAGGCACCAATAACAAGCTCAGACAAAGACACCTACTTACATGCAATAGGCCCAAGGAGAAAATCTAACCTCACTCTATCCAGTTAAAAATTAAAATGTGTTCTTGCAGTAGTGGAAAGTAATCATTAATAGATGAAACAATGATCAGAATCTTCCTTTATTTCTTTAGTTGAGTTGTGAGGTTGCCTAATCTATAAGTTACCTCAGAGCTGGGGTGTTCTGAAAAGCTCTCGAGAAACATATTTCTTCATCCTGCTGCTGAAAAGAGTAACTCCACAGTCTGGAGCTGAGGTTATGAGTATTTTTTAACTTTTCTAGTTAAACTTCACACCCCCTCACCCTACCCCTCCATCCCAGTTTAATGTTACTCATCATCTATAAAATTCATATAGCTATGTTCAACTTAATTGTACTTTAAATATTAAGATCTTAATATATAGACTAATCCTTCACACATTTACATTCTCAAAGAACTCCTGAATATATGAATGAAGCAGTCAGAGAGGAGAGTTAGTGGATCCAGTGGTAAGAGCCACCATTTATTAGACTTTCAGAGACAGGATTTCAAAGGTTGAAAAATCTGGAGCAAGCTGTCTTTAAGGCATAGATATCTTATTTTGAACCTTTCTAACTAACTGCATCCTTTTGTTTCCTTCACCTCAACCCATTATCATTTGTCCTTTTCAATCCCTAACATGCTGTGTAACTGTCAAATGTTTTCTACCTTTGTGTTATACCAATCCAACACTCTCCTTTCAATCACTCCCCCCTTCGCTGCCAGCCCTTCGAGCTGGAATTCCTTGCTGGATGTTCACTCTTCTGATCTGTTCTGCAAAGGTCAAAATAATCATCTGACTTCACAAAGTCAACACAGATTAGTGTAAAAACACTCAGATATCTTTCTCAATCGGTTACTTTCCACACAATTATATATTTTCTTTTTTTTTTTTTCCCGAAAAGCAAACAGCCCTTGCATGTCATGGTGCCTCTCCAGAATAATACTGTCAGAGTCTATACAGTGCAACACACTCCCTTCTGCACTGATTTATGGCTTAGGACAAATTTTTGAACCATCTTTGATGAAGATGGTTTTCTTTGCATGAAATAAACTTTTTTGGCTCCTCCATGGCAAACACAAATGTCAGGAGCTCGTTCATTCATTCATTCATTCATTCATTCATTTGTTTGTTTGGTCTTCTCCAGGACAGTGGTCTATGAGCACATAATTTACACTTTGGCCACCTATTAGACTTGCAGCTTCCTGGAAACTTCATGTACATGATTTGTGTCCAAAGGAGTTATTTATTAAGTTGCATTTATTTATTAGTTCTCAAACAAGCCTTTACCCAATATATTTTTTATCTGACTGCATTTTGATTTTTAATTTGCAATATTTTCTATAGTTCCTTATACAGGAAGGAAGGATATCATTCAATCTTTGAATGATGAATGACTCATTCTTTGCATGAGAATATATAGTTCCTGGAATGATGTATAGTTATCTGAGTAGTCTTTTTACCTTTTTAAGTCACTTCTTAGCCACAATGGCTTGAATTTTATTGGCTGTTATTTTTTCTTCATTGTTTTGGCATAATATTTTTTAAGGTTTTATGCACATTTCCTCTGAAATTTCAACATGATAATTTTCAACAAAGCTGTACATATCTGATCATATATACCTTTTTCCATTCCTTTTAAGCAAGACTGCTTTTTTTTTCATTTGCTAGTTCTGGAAATTAAAACACTGTGACGGTGTTTGAGGGATTTTGCTTTGCTTTCCTTGAGTTTTGTTTTGTTCACTTGTGTCGTTCCTGCAGCCATGTACCTTATAATCTCTGGTACAAAGCAGTGCTTGGACAGCACTGCTTCGCACCAGGACCTGCAAGCACATCAGCATGACCAGTTGTTGTTACTTCCTCACTGGCTGCCTTTTGCTGCAGTCATTCTCATGATGGCTAAAAATTAAGTCAATGCATCACACTCCAAAAAAAGATTTATCCAGATCACACAGAGGTAATTAACATCTTTCATTATGACTGTGCTCCTGTCCTGAGACCCTCTGATCTGCTAAAACATGTCACAGTTAGAGTTGAGAGGGTACAGGGATCAGCAAAACAGTTCAAATGTGACATTTCCTGGTTTCACCTTGGAGTTTCAATCCATGCAGATTCTGTGTTATTTACTGAAAGTTAGAAGTTACCATAAATTATGCAGTCTTCAAGAGAGTTGGCTATGATGAGCTGCCTCTATTAGTTCTTCTTTCATCTTGCCACACGTATGGGTTTTTTGCTAATTCAACCTTCTCGTATTTACACTAGTGAAATTAAGCCCATTCAAAAATCATACGGCCACACGGCACAAAATCTTTAACAAATTCTTCTTTATCAAGGGTATCTGGGAACTGCTGGATCATTAATGGATCCAGGTTCCCACACTGTGTGATAGTTACAGAGACCAAATATACTCCAATTAAATCAATATATGGCTGTCACCATTTTCGTGGAAGGAAGTTTCCCACCTTCTATATGACATCTTGAGATCAGCTACTGTGTAAACAACTGACATCAACATGACTTTGCTCATGACAAAACCGTGGCAGACAGGGAATTTGCTTAGCGCAGGGAAACAGGCTGTTTCTATTTTCAGGGACAGCAATTTGATTCATCCAAGGACAGGCCACTCAGATCACCCAGCTTTTCCAAAATGTTGCATGCAGTTATCCATGTAGATGTAATCAAAGCCTGATGCGCAGTGACAAAGTAGCAGAGAATGTGCAATTCAGTAAGAATTGTAGAAGCATCCTCTCATTTTATGATGATATTAGATATCAATCTAATCATTAGATATCAATCTAAGGCTAGTAGAAAGCAATTTCTAAGAGATACTTTGGCTGAAAAAAGATTGACTTTAATGTCAAGAAAAATTTTATCACTTCTAAATTTATTCTAGTTACCAGAATAACAGACTGCTAAAATAGTTAAATAATCATCATCATCATCAAACAACAATCCAAAACTCAACTACTGCAAAACATATATAAAAGACTTTTATGAAACTACTTTATAAAAAAATACAGCCACCATTTGGTGAATGATGTGTAAATATTCATTTAGGATTCTTCAAAATGCATTTTTTGAGACCATTACTGCTGCACACAGCTTTAGGTGAACTATTTTACTGATTTTCTCCTCTACAATGGCCTCTTATAAGCAACATAGAGACAAGTCCCCTGCATCATGAAGTGTTTTGCAATTACACATATGCATAGGAAATATACAGAGTTTTACTGCTTTTCCTGCCTTGTCACTGTAAGGAATGAAGGACTTTACAAACAGGCTGTGGGCCTGCTGGTAGATAAAACTAGCACTGAGAGATAAAAGAAACAGTGGGAAGGATTCCACTGACTGATGAATGGAAAGAAAAAGATTTGTCTTTACAAACAAACTGTAGGTCTGCTGATAAATGAAATTGGATATTGAGATGAAAGAAACGATGGGAAGAACCATAAAATCCATAAAAATTAATAAAAAATGAAGGGGGGTTATACATTAGAAGGGAGTTTTAGGTATTAGGCATGTCGGGAAGTCTGTACTTCTCAAGTACCTCAGCCAATGGGGAAAGAGAGAGGGAAATGCGGCTGGGAAATTAGGATAAAAAGGAGGCTTTGCCCTCCAAAAGTTTGAGAGACCCCAGGGGAACGCCTCATGGCCTCTCCCTTTATTCAAATAAAGTAACAGGACTCCTCTGTCCCCTTTTTGGACATAAACCTCTGGTGTTTGTGAATTAATTTTCCTGACATCACACATGCATTTTTTTGTCTTTTTATGGATCTGCTTCTGCTGCATTTATTGCAAAATTCTAGTTGTTAAAGAGCATTGTGTTTCAAATAATAACACTTCTCAATACATTCACTTAAATCCTCCTTAAGTATAAAAATGAATGAGAGACATCTGGTTCCAACTGAGACAGGAAATGTCTTTGCTGACATGGGATCATGTTTATGTCAAAGAAGTCCAAGGACAATCTTGGGAGGTACAGATGAATATATTTAATACAGTATCAGACAAAGTGGTAAAAAACTACAATAGACAGCAGAATAGCAGGAAAACAGGCAAGTATGGCATAGTGAACAATAATTATCTTGCCTGTTTACTTTCCCCACACACCTCTGGTTGCACAATAGCCTAAGAAGATGGGCACCACACTGTTCCAGCAGCAGCAGAGCTAGCAAAGCCTCATTTCCTATGGATTTGTGTCCTGTGCCTCCATATTCTCCTCTGCCCATTTCCCAGTCTTCTCGCTCCCACCCCGTGTCCTGGCTGCTGTGTCAGACACAAAGCACCAGAGCTCTGCCGCTGAAGCCACGGGGTAACGTCCCCGGTGACTGGCCACTTGTCGTCCTCAGTGACTGGCCACTTGTCAGGTGGAACAGCAGTTTAGCGCTGAATTTGGGCTGAGGCCCCTTCCTGGGGTTTTCCTTCAGCAGTCTTTCTGAACAGCATCAGGTGGACCTAGAGGAAGAAGCAGAAGAAACCCTTTTGATGTGTACCCATGTACGCTCTAACTCATTTTTTCTCCATATTTTTGTCCACTACTATTTTGGTTTAGTTGGCTTGGTTCCCCAGTCTGGTTCGCCACTAGTTCAAATGCTGGGAGGGAAGGAATGCTTTCAGTGACATTGTCAGTTTAAAAGGAAAATGCTTGTCAGAGTAGAGACTCAGTTAGTGAGTCTACCAAAAGTCAACCACCAGTAGTTATGAAATGTATAATTTTTATGAGATCATTACCCTTGTGTCAAATTTGGTAGTGTTTTATCAATTTAAACATTATCAAGAAGAAAATATTGGATGAACTGGAAATTAGAGCACATAAACCCGCTTTAGGAAAGTAAGCTATAAATTATACCTACAAGCTTACATATGGAGTAGGACTGACAAAGTTTAGGACTCTTCAAAAAGAGTCATCTGAAGGTGATACACAGTAAAGGGCCTTATTTACAGTGCTGGAATGTGTTTTACTGGCTGTGGCATGAGGGGACATGTCATACTGAAATTCCACAGTATGCTTAAGTCCCAGTGTGCTTAAATACCCTTGCAGTCACCACCAGCAGCAGGATGCTCCATGTTTCTGCCAGCTTTATGTTCTATGTAACAAGGCAAGAAGCTCAAACCAAAAAATGGGTGCCCTTTCTCATAGTGGCGTTGAGAAATTTTCTCCCTCAGGAAGGGTGGGTGCTAAACAGTGACAGAGGTTACGACAGATTCCAAAGAGCATCAGACATACTCGTGCTTCCACCAGTGAGCATTAGATGCAATGGGCTTGACACGTAGCCTGCCATGGGATTTTCCCAAACCACTGGTGAGACAGCATACTCAAGACTGTTCATTCTCATTCCTTTTTAAAAATAATTTCGCTAAACCTCTGTAAGAAGCAGTATCCTGCATGATGCACACCTAATGTCTTTCTTTAGTATGATCAGTGTTATTTTCCCACAGTTTTGTTGAAGGGTAGGAAACAGAGACTTGTCCCAGTTGCACACTGTTGAGTGGCGTGCCACAAAGGAGACAGATAAAAATGGTGCACACCATCACTATCCAGTGCTGGCTACACAAGATAAATGCACTGCCTTTCTGCCCCTAGGAAAGACCAGCAACAGCACTGAGGTTTTCAGAACCACTCAGTTACTGTATTTGAGACCCCAGTTCTTTCACATCTCTGCCTCAGTGAGGAACACACACAAGGGGCTTTAGCTGTCTCTGCCAGACATCATTTCTGCTGCCTCAGATTGGATCACCATTTTCAGCGTGAGCCCTAAGCTTTCCCCTTTTTCCCTGCAGCTCTTGTGGCATTGAGATTCAGCTGCACTGAACAAGGCAGTGGGAAGGGGAGGCTTTCATTTTGCATACATGGCATGGCAGATTATTCAAATTTAAAACATGTACATAAATATGTACATATATATATATATGTACAAATACATATACACACACTTTACGCAGAAGAACTATATTAAAATAAAGGTTACAAAAAGAAGCTCTTAAAAGTCAGAAAATTTCATCCTTAATTCTGCACAATGTTTACATGTTCAGTCCTTCTCAGCAGTTAAAGATAAGTTCATGGGGTCTTTTCTACAAGATCTTGCCCTGTTAAAACAGATGGTCACTTTAAAAAAAATAAAGCAGCTATTGGTTCAATACTTACAGTTCATTCCCTTGCCCTGAGCTTTATTTATGGCACACTACACAAGCTCTGCTTTGAAAATTTATTAACTTCATTCTGGGTTTAAGGAGTTCAAAATCTTCCAATAAAAACATACACTTTATTCAAAACTAAAACTTTTTATGGCAGACTTTCAACATACAGAAATTTCATTCTAAAAAAAGAGAGAAAGATAGACAAAAGGAGACAAGAAGGAAAAGTGTAAAAAGGGAAGAAAGGGGAAGGAAAGAAAGGAGGGAGGAAGGGAGGAAGGCAGGAAGGCTTTTGATTATGCTGTGATTTTTTTATTGTTTTCATGAATGGGACATATTTTCTTTTATGATTTTAGATAAAATGTACTCATATATATATAGATATAGATATACATATATAGATAGATATATATATATACACTTATGAATTAAATCCATCTACAAAGGTTTGACTTTTATGACAGAAACAGCACTTTAAGCTTAATTTCTTCCCAACAATTTGTTTCACCAAAAAGACCAAACTGGTTTGGTTCTTTTTTTTAATTGCAGTGGGATGAAGCTAACTTCCAATTTTTCTTTCCTCATGAACCACTAATTCCTATAGAACTTTGTTTTTGAGTTTTAGGATGCTCGTTGCTGTAGATCTTGACTGTTTTATACTATTAATTAAATTACACAGTGCTTCTATAGGAGATACAGATTTTTTTAAGCCTATTTTTAAAAGAGTCAAGTAAATGAAGGTGAGATGGGATTCAAATACAACCTGAGTGTGTAGGATGAAAAAGAATTTTGGAAATGAGAAGACTATTTAAAATCACCTCATAATAACAATATGAACATTTTCCTAACTGTATCTACTTTTCACATGTGGGATTAAAAGAAAGCCAATGAAGCCAGTGCCAGCTGGAAAGAGAACTTATTATCCCTCTCACTCCCCTTACGGACTACGCCATCATTAAGAAAAGAAATAGTGCAGAGAAATGTGAAGTAGCATTTCTGCATTAGGTCACTGCAGAACAGTGACGGTTCTCTTGCAAAATCAAAATGATAACACTTTGGTATTTGTATTCAGTAGTCCAGTTGGAGTAAAAAATGGAAATATAAACTGAAACAAGCTCTGTGACTGGCCTCTCCTGTTGTGAAAAAAACTCTCAACTTTTCATGCAGTTTGCTGCAATGTTTGGCAGTGAATTGTGAACTGCATTTGAACGTAAGTGACATTATCACTACATCCGCTAAAAAGCTTCATCAAACCTAGAGCTTTCCCCTCCCACACTCTATCTGCAGCGCTGCACACATTTAAGCTGCACAGCTAGCTTGTTTAAGCAGCTTTTAAAAAGCACTTTTGCAATAGAAATAAGTAAATTTTCCCACAACACTGAGCTGCATCTGAAGTTAAACTGGTGTGCAAAATGGTCATTTGGCCCCATCGATCTGACACACACAATGCCAACAGCAGAAGGACAAACACGTTACTGTGGAAGTCGTGGCACTCGTGAACCAGGAGCAAACTGCTTGCAAATGGATTTATTATGAAACAGCGTCACTGATTGCTTCACAGATTACTCCATGTAGCTGTGTTCTACTTCAGATAAGCACTGCTGTCTGGAAAAGCAATTAGGGATTTCTGGATTTGAAACTTTTAATCTATCAACAGGAGGCACATCTACTTATAGTACTATGAATTCAAAATGTATACTTAAGCCTACAGAATCAGGCAGAAAAGCTGAGGGCAAAATACAGTCCTACTCACACCCAGTGGAGAAAGAGAAGCCCTGTTAGGTGTTGTAGCAGAGATAAGAAGACAGGTTCCTTGCCTGGGAAACATGCTTTGCAGTTGTGCCTTGTTACAGTGAACACTGCAGCAAATGAAGCAAGACAGAACTGTAGATGTATAAAATGTGTTTTCCAGCTACAAAAGAAAGTTCCACAGCGAATCTGGTAAAAGTTTTCACAGGACAGTGGTGGATGTTTAATTGCCAGGAGCGAAGGTGCTGGGAAGCCACTTTGATGCTATGATTAGTCACTCTGGATGAATAGTGACTGACAGGCACAAGGAGGGGGGAAACCAGCAAAGCAAAAGGTTTACTTGGTTTGCTGAAGAAGTCGGCGGGGAGAAAAACTTGTTTCCTGCCATTTCACACAGATTACCTTTCAGACACTGGGAGTTCATCCAAATCTTTCCAGTCAAACAGTCTTTATGTAACCTGGATCATCACCAAACCAAAAGCAGAAAGCAATTACAGGGTGAGAGATGTGAAGGCCAGCTCAAAGGAAATGTAATATACAATGCTCAAACTATACAGTGTCGCTGCTTCCTCGCTCTTGCTGAAGTTGTCAATATAAAACATTCCCTCTGAGGCATCTGTGGCCGAAGACAAATTTTACCAGATGATGTTGTCTGACTAGAGGCCTGTTATCAAGTTATGTGTGATTCCTGGTATAGCACAGATGACTTGTTTTGATACATTGCTATCATGGAAAAAAATGTAAGATGTGCCAGGAACAATTTCCAGCTGATTCCTAACTTGCTCACTGCCTCAATATTTTTTATGAGTCCCTGAAGTGCTAGAAATGCCAACCTCCATCCTCCCACCAGGAATAAAATCAGGAACATATAAGTGTGGGTTTCTCAAGACCAATTTATTTAGCTAAAGGACACAAAACACACCATTTCTGTGATGACTATAACCCTGTGCAGTGTTGTTCTCTCCCTGGTTCTTGGAATTTGCATTCTCAAAACAGAAGAATAGCATACTGGTAAAAAAGTGAGTATTGTGCAATACTATCTATATGGTAACAGTCAGGTGACATAAGGAAGGAGACTGTCATTTAAACATGTTAGAAAGAAAGATTTCTAGGTAATACTACCCAAAAAAAAAAAAAATAAATAGCAGGAGTAATAAAAATAATCGCTCTTTATCATTAAGGATGAATGCCATTATTAGCCTAAAGCTAGCGTACACTTTCCATTAAGTTATTGAAGGCATTAAAAAAATCCAAGATTGTCAAGCAGATACAGTTGTCACTTTAGTATGACATAAATTATTGATTCCCCACTCTTAATGAGGGACCCTGATTTACAACTTCTTAAAACTCAATGAACTTCATAAGAGCTTGAACCACTTTAATTAATATCTAAAATGTCTTCAGGTACACGGTTACAATATTCAAATCTGCACACAAAGTTGCTTGGGGTGAAAATTTACACAGGGATATGTGATTGGGTAAACGTAAAAAAAAAAATATATATATGTGTGCTTGGGCACACTGTTTGATCAGCCAAGTGGGTTGGGAGATACAGCAGAACTCAATTACAAGCAATTGATTCCCATCCCCACAATTCCCCATGCCTCCAAACATACCTTGCAATCTAGTATACAAATGGCCTGGAATTCAGCAGGGCCCGGGAGCAGTGCCAGAAGCCACGGGATACCCATCCATATGGAAATGTGCAGCCACCAATGCAGCACAGCACGGTATAGACGCCTGACATAAATCATAGGTAACATCTAACAGTGCAGGCACAACAGTGGGAGCAGGCAGAGCAGAGATACATCAGTACGGATACACTGATGTAATTATTATTCCAGAGGGGATTCTGAATGTAAGAAAGCCATTAGATGTGATGACAGCTTCTTTGTTTTTTCTTACAGAATTTCACCATAATATACAGGCTAAATTTGATTGGAGGTGGCAGGATATTTTTTCTGATTATTCCAGGCATTAAATCATAGTCCTCTGCATGTGTGTGTTTGGTTTCTTCAGTATCATTTTTGTGGGTACTGAAGAAAGATATGGATAAATTCTGAATTAAAACATAGTAATACATTTATTTTTTTCTCCTGTATCAGATTTTTTTTAACAGCAGAGGAAAGAGTAAGTTACGTTTGTTTTTTGTGAAAATTTCTATACATGTTTATCATAGTATGATCTAATAAAGTTCTTTTCTTTCTTGTTTAAAATACTAGCTTCCAGTTTTGTATTAAAGTTTCAGGGTCTTTTCAACAATTTCTACAGTGTTCATGAATACAGGTTTCAAGATTATAATCTGTGAGGAACCTTAGATATTAAATACTGTGAAAGTAACCTAAATGATTGTGTATACACTTAAATTTTAAGAAATTCTTCCAGCTATCACACAATGCAAGAAGCATCTGCACTTGGATTAAGAACTTCAGCAAGCTGATTTCTGCACTGATGGAACCAGTTAATTTCAACAAACCTTTAAAGCAATCCAAGGTATCTTAGTAACCATATCATTACTTCAGCATTCACAATACCACAATGATGAGTACCCTGTGGGTTAAATGGTTGAAGTGACCTTTGTTGTGGACCCTTCTCACATGGACAACCAGAAAAATATTGCCCTAATTTTCAGGCATGCTGAGATACCGTACTATGAACTGAAAACCATGACAACTGTCAATTCCCAGCAGCTCTGAGAAACACCTCTAGGTGAGACAACTTGGGAATCTTTCTATATCAAGAGAATTAAGACTGCTGTGTCAGAGAGCAAACTATTTGAATGTGGACTGTGTTTAGAATCCCTGATATCTTTTGCCCTGCTACTGATTTAAAACACAGAGATCTGGACAAGAGACATTCTAGCACAGGCTAACAATCAACAGCTGCTAAACTATAATTATCCTACCAGCACAGAAAAAAAATCGCTATCATTCAGGCAAACACCAGCTTTTCCAGTCTGAACTTGAAGAGACCAATAATTCACAAACAGGTGATAGCCTTCAATCACCTATAAAGAAAACGTTATGGCTGGCCATTTGACAAAGAGAATTAGTGCCTACAAAAAAAGGATAATGGGTAATTTTAATGAGTGAAGGAATGAACATACTGCATGAATGGAAAATTACCCATATCACCAGCAGAGGTATGGACTTACTCCACGATGTAGATTGGCAAGTGTTGAGGCTGACAGCTATTCTGAAGGCTTCTCAGATCCTAAGTTGGAGATGGTTAGCTTCTATTCATGAGAAAGGCCCATAAGAAGAAAAACAATTCGTTTCTACCCTTGAAAATGTAGTATCAACAGAAGCAAGAAATCCAAACAACAGAAAGGGAAAACCAGCAACATACAGCTGCATCTGTTATTTTTCTAAATGCCTGAGTGCCTAGCTATAGGTGTCCAGTGGCAGTGTATTGTAGTTAATATAGCCAGTGAATCTATTGTAGTAATTTAGTAGCCAATGGATATGTAACACGAATCATTACATACCAAATGTGTATAGAAGAGACTGTCTTTGTCGAATAAATGCCTTTTGGCCCTTAACCGAGGCACAGTCCGTGTGTGAGCGTGTCGTTTCAGCTGCCCCAACAGCGACAGGCAAGTATCTCATGGAAGGAAATTTAGCGTACACTGGAGGATGCTGATCACATCCTCCAAAGAATGCCCAAGAGTGGTAACAAAATTAAGTCAAAATGGCATACATGAATCTTATTGTTTTGTCTGAGTTCATACATCCCTTGTGCTTTCTAATTAAGGGCAAACAGGCTCTCAATGTTTTTTAAAATTGTTTTATGTACTTAACTTTTCCCTGGAGAGGAAAATTATGCCCACCAGATTAAAGTTCAGAGGAAGGATGTGATTAAATGCTTGAGGCACTATAAAGTGCCAGTACTGGTGCTAACGCCAAGGAAAGATAGATCATAAGTATCCACTTTAAAGAAGGAATAACATGCAGTTTGAATCCAGCAAATACACCACAAAGGACAAAGGAAAAAGTCAGTGCTGCAGTCTATTCATACTGGGGAATCTGAAAAGCACACACGAGCTGTGATTAAAATAACTTTCCTTGAAAATCCACAGTAACTGCATAATTAAAAGATAAATACTTTGAGGTCACATTAAACTTTTTGATTGACCCTGAGTTATCACTCTAATTACAAGCATTTCCAACAAAAGGAAGTGTGATATATTCAAGAGCTTGCAGTCATATCACACAGCTTTAGGCATCTGGACACATATGTTAGAAACCTATTTCAGCTGCACTTCCTCTACGGCTGGTGGAGCAGCTCAGCAGAAAATCTGACCAACCAAGAAAAGTTGAGTAGAAAAATCTAAGACTGTCCACATCACTCAAAAAATTCATAAAAGTAATGACACTGCATGCCCTGACTGAAAGCTACAGAGATATGGGCATTAACATCTCTCATGCCTGATCCAGAGCAGCCATCTGAATCTCCTGGGAAACATCCTAACTGGTCTCTGCAATGGCATTCTGGCTTATACTTCCTAGTTCTCTCTGTAGAACATTTCACTTTGCATAAATTAAGCATTTATGGGCATGTCAGCACTCAAAAGGGCTGTGAGTGTCCTCAGATCAAGGAGGCCTTTGGTTTGTTTTACAAACCTTACACCACATTTTAGCTCCATGGTTATAAGAACTTACATGGTTCAATTTTTAATTATCTAAATGATGAGGTACAGCACCTTGATTTTGTGAGTGGTAGATATGGTTTTCATCCAGCCTGAGAAAACAAAATATATGGAAAATGTGCTCTTTTCACAGGTTTGCCATTTTTAACACAAATTTACAAGTGTTTGAGGACATTGCATTGTCTTTCTTTTGAAGGATAAACAAGCAATCCTTCGGCAGGGCTATTTTATGAGGTTCCTAACAAGGTTCTGGTTTAAAAAGGAGCCCTTCACGCTAAAGTGGCATGGTGTGAGAGACGTACAGGCTGTATACACAAATCTAAGTATAACAGGACTTTCAGAAACTTTCAACATCGTCCAGTTCAGCTGTCCAAAACAAATATTGAGACCATGCAACAGAGGATTCAGGAAAACAGCAAATGAATCCTCTGTGTTCTTTGCAGCATCAGGTTTGAAAGCAGCTTGCCTCTTGTTCTCTAAGCTCTGTTTCTCTTGTCTCAGACAGGAATACAACAGACTATGAAGTAAAGGGAGTGGTCACACAAACACAGTATGTGTTTCACACTTACTAGGCTTGTTCTCTACACTCTTCCCATCTGAACACAACAGTATCAAAAATATTTATGGGCCGGTAAGTAATTTTTGCAGATTTTTCCCATTCCACATAGCCCAGAATACTCTGAACCAGCTCCAGGAAGACAGGAGCTTGCCAAAACATTAGCTCAAGCAAGTGGTTCCAATTCACAGGACTTTTACCTTCTCTGCGCTTGAGAGGTTCTTGGAACAACAAAAAACCTCACATGCCTATGTTGGCAAGTGTAAGATCTGAAAGGCAGATGTTATTCTCACATCCACCCATTGAAATCCCCTTGCCAGATTAGCTAGTATCAGAACTATGACTTTTGAACTGGCCTCTGGGAGGACTGCTATAATAGGGCAGCTACAAGCCATGTGCTGCCACTTATCTTTGTGCCTCTTACTAGGAAACAAAAGGAAAATAAAAATAAAAAAAAAAAAGAGAGAACTCTGAAGAATGGTAATTTCTTACCTGGTAATTTGTTTCTCCATGTGCCCTAGTATGCAAACTCAACACTAGCTCAAATACCTCCTGTCAGCAGATGGACACAGGGAAAACATAAAGCCCATGGGGTGTCAGATTTTAAATACAGAGGGATCTCTCTGGCTAAGTTCAGCTTCAAATTTCTAAAGCCATAAAGCTCTCAGAATGTACAGTAGAAAGTTTTCATAAATATAAATTCTTTAGAGAGAGAAAAAACCATTAAATCAGATGAAAAGATATTAAAATTTTGCAGGTAATTACTAATTTCAAAAGCAGTACCAGCTAAACAGCAGACCATTGATAAATATTTTTCTTCTGTTTTCTGTCTCTCTGCAAACATTTTGATTTCAAGGTTGGTCTGTGCCTCTCCTGATGTTTTACTTCCATTTTGAACTGATACAGGGCACAGTGGAGGATTGTTATCTGGTGATAATTTGTTGTTCAGATGGACACACATGACATGCCCAGCCCACCCAAGCAGGGCCGGTAACCAAACAGTCAGCCACCTGGAAAGATGATTAACTCTTATCACAAAGTCACATGGCAATGAAGGATGATGGGATTGAGACTGATCAAAGAAATATCTCCTTTCATTGATTTGAAGGAGAGAAGTATGTGCAGGAAGATGAAAATTTAGGGCAACATTTGTTACAAAAACTGTTTAAGAAAGAGTAGATAATGTGGTCACTTCATACTTAGATGCAGCATGTCCACGCTTTTGCCCTCAAAATCTATGTCAAGCAGCTATTCTCCAGGCAGGAATCCGTAGGAACTTCTCAACAATGTTCTCAAACAGCCAGCACCCTGAATGACGAGCTACTGAGAGCCAAGGAGTAAGAAATGCTGACAGCACAAGACTACCTTACATCCATCCCCATGCAGAACTTAGATTAGTCAGGACTATAGAAAAGTTCCTCTGTCTTTTACAGGCATGGTGTCCTGATTCCTTCTTGAGGAAATGAAACAGAACTCATGTGTTTGGATTGGTGGGTTTTTTGGTTTGGGTTGGGGTTTTGTTGTTCTTTTTAAAATGGAACCAGAAGTGGTGCCAACACCTGCTTTTAACATAAGGTATGGTGTCCACACTTCAGTTTGAAGATTCAGGTTCCAGCTTCTCCCAGCAAACAGTGCAACTCACATCTCCCACCTGATAAATAAGGGTTCTAATAATTAGCCACAGAACTAACCAGAATGGCTGGGTTTTCCATCCTTCTGTGCAGCAAAGCAGGGAAGAGCATTGATACATCATCACATTGTAATTCAGGGGCTGTGGCGATCAGCCGGAAAATGACATCTGTAGCAGAACACTATGAAATGAGTGAAACACAGTTAATGCCCATTGAATTTTTCAGACTAAGAAGAGTGTTACATTCCCATTCGTGGGGGTGAGAGTGTCCTGAACATTTGGTGATGTATCTGGTGTGCATGCATGCATGTGTGTGTATTTGCAATGGAACCGCTTCTGCCTCCTCTTCAGCTGTGTTTCAGGGGAAAGCATCCATTGCATTTTTGGGAGGTCTAATCCATTAGGCACGCTCCAAAAATATTTGACATATTGGGTCCCTCAAGCATTTGTAGATGCAGCATAGTCTGCTTTCCCAGCCTGCCCCTTACTTTAGACAAAAGAAAGGTATTGAGTTCTTTAATTTGGCTCTAAGTGTCTCAAGAACTTCACAGTGCTGCAAGAAGGCATCTAACCAAGCTATGCAGCAGATTAACAGCTGGCTTTTGGATTACCAGTTTGGGCTCAGGCAATGCAATTCCACTTAAGTCCTGCTGTAGATGCTTTAACTCTGTTATTGCCTTCAGCCCTGTGATAGTATCTATGGCAGCTGAGAGCTCAAGCTGATATTGATGTGAAAAGGTGAAAAGCTTGGAGGATTTGAGTGGCTGGCTTAAAAATTGCACCAGGAAAAGCGCATTCTCCTTGGCACAAGAGCATAAGGTTGAGTTGCTTCTCTCTCAGTCCTAAAACTTAAAGAATCTCTGAAGCCTGACAAGCTTCTAATAAAATATTGCAAAGAATAAAAAGATGACCCGAGTTTCTGTCACATAAAAGAAGTCCTCTGAAGGCAGAGGAAGTTTTTTTCATTTTCAGAGGTAAAAAAGGTGGAAGAATAAGAGAAATTCTGGAGTTAACAGTGAGAAGGTTTCTCTGAGGGAATGGATGTAAAGAAATGTCATAAAGAAAAGAAGCGGTAGGAGATCTCTGCAGCTAGGGATGGGTCTTCTCCCACCCTTCTATTCAAATTTATGTTAAGCTCAATAGTGAATAGTCTCTGAGGAAGTGTCCCATATGTACCAGATTTTCTTTCTCTGTGTTGCCTTTTTAGAAAAGCATGTTTGCTTGTTATTTTTTCCCAGACTTCTTCTCAGTGTTTGTATACTTCTATTTTGCTGTTATTGTCACTGATTTTCCTTCACCCTGCTTCATTTCCAGTCCTTTCCTGAATGAAACTACTCAAGCTGAGTGCTTTCAACCCTGTCTTGTAAAGGTTTTGATCAACATTTAACTTCACAGAACAGCAAGTTTTCATCTTCTCACATTTTTCAGTTTCTTATATGGCACCCAGGTTCCCTTTCCCGCCCTTTTTATCCATTTAACAAGGGTCTGCTTTCTATAGCAATAAAGAATCTGGAAAAGAAAGGTCTTGTTTTTGTTCTTTCATACTTAGGCTTAGATAGCGTTGAATTTTTAGAAAAGATTGAGGCTGTGTATAAAACATCTTTGTGGATGGAAAAAGGGAAACTTAAAGAGACGTGCTTTCTCAGAAAATGATTGACGAACTGAGTTTTCAGAGGCAAGTTTTCAGAGGAAAGGAGCTCCAGACAGGCTGAGTGCATGGACTGGCTGCCACTCCAAAAGATGTGGGTCTTACTTAGGAGTCCCATGTGATAACTGACAGTGCTGTACAGCTGTCTCACACATCGGTCTGCAAGGATAGAGTTCAACACCTGAATTTAAGGTCCTAAGCATAGACACCTTGGTGTGAGCTGGGTGTCCACGTCACTGTCATGGTCACTACAGGTCTTGCCAGTGCAACCAGTGGAGCACACAGACTTACTCAGCTGACCAAATCAAAGTATCTACTTTAGGGTGCAAATTCCTTTGAGCATATTGGGTTAGCTTCAGTTGCCTAAGTAGGCATCTTGAGCCACTGGGGCTGTCTTGGCTAACCCTGCCTGACCTCTAGCTGTCTCTCCAGAAGTCACGTGGTGCTGTATGCAAAGGCCTCCTTTCAACGTATGAAAAGCACAAGGTTCAAATGGCTCCTGCGGAGGAACATGAAACCCACCCCCACTGTCTGCAATGGAAAGTTAAGATACCTCACTCACCTTCTCATAACTCAATTCCTGTGCTTGAAGCCAAAGCTGAACCTCACTCTAGGGGACTGCCTTTGAAATGCAGTGTGTGGAGAAAAGAACTAACCCTCTTTTAGAGTGGAAACATTAAAGGCATTCTCAAATACCTTGGGAACCACACAGTATAGATAATTCATTTTTGTACTTATTTCTCAAAGTTAAAACCTTATTTTGAAATGTTGGGGATAAGCACTAGGTCTCTGGTAAGGCTTCTAGATTCTTTCTCAGTTCTGTTTCTCTTATGACCTCATCAGCATCCCGTCTGGACCTTTTCTGAGTTTCTCTGAAACTTCTCCAGACAGTGCTCCTCCCTCCCCACCATACCCACATATACTTCTGTAACTCTCTAACGTAATATTCCCTTTTCACAGAGTGTCATAGAAAAAAAAAATGTAGGCATGACTTGTCTTGATTTGCTTGACAAAAAGAGGTGCTTTTAACAAGTAACTCACAAAGGAAGACTATCCCAGCTTCATGAATACTGACAGAACACTTACTGCTTAACTCATAGGTGCATATTCCAAGCTACACTTCGGATAATGCAGTTGACAAAGAAAGTAGTAAGAACAACTGCATTTATCCAAACATCACAGATCATTTTGTTTTACAGGTGACTTACCAAAGCAGCATGCCTTGCTAAACACCGCCTCCACCTGCACAACTTGGTTTGCCTGCAGTAGTTGTTTAAGCTGCTGGTGAGAATACAGTGAAAGAGAAAAATGGCAGTGCCGAACTGAAAGTCTTTTAAAATTCCCAGTGCTCTTCTTCAGTCTCTGCTTTTTGTCACTTTTCATTCACTTTGTATGATAGCAACCTTGCTAAGTACAATAGCGATACATTTCTAAGTACAACCAGAAAGCCAGTTGAGAGCAGCATTTTTTTAAAATACAAATGATCCGTAAAATCATTCACCTAGGAAATCAGACAGTGAGGATTAGCTGGTATCACCCTCTTGAATGCTCGGGATCAGGTATTTAAATAAACAGCAATCTCTTAAGAGAATTAGTATTTTGGGGCTCTTTAGGCATTACGTAATGCAAATGACATGATACACTAAGTCATGAGATACAATAAAAGCACACAGGAAAGCAGTGCCACTCTTCCGAGTGCCAGGGCTTCACTTTAATTTATGACTGAGCATACATAACATGATTCTTTTGAAGAGTACACAGCCCCCTCTAAGACTGAACTGCTTATTGCTTTTACAGTAGCACAATTCCTAATGAAATTAATTTATGCTATTTAGCTTAAATCTTATTTTTGCTGACTTTTAGCTTTTTTTTAAAAAGTACTGGTTAATCTCCTATCCTATTTTTTTTTTTCTCTCCAATCTCATCTTAAATAGCTTACCAAATCAAAATCTATCCCACGAATGATCTCATAGTGCAGTTCAGCCTAGGTATTTTTTTTCTGCTCTCTTCTGCTTTATTTTTGGTCTGTGATGGCAAATCTTAAAGGGGAAAAAAACCCAACACACAAAACCTAGAAAATATTATATAACTGTCTAATGCCGGCAATTTAACTCCTCCCAGCAGAAAATTGTTTCTAAATACAACTCTGTCTGGAGCTGAAAAACGTCAGTATGGAAATCCAGCTCCAGGACACAGGAGGGAGCGCAGCAGCTCCCCGAGCAGATGTCCGCACGCAGTGAGTCATCGGCAAGGGCTCAACCTGGGATCATCAGCACCCAGGCACAGCTGCCCACGGTTTTCAGCTGAAAGAGCAGCTCAGCCGCCTGTCCCTTACTCAGCGTGTGGAGCCCTCAGCTAACCCGAGCGAGCCAGGGCAGGGCAGCGAGACGCTGCGGAAACCTCTGGAGATGCGATTTTTGTGTCAGCCCTCCAGCGGCATTAGTGAAGGGGGGCGCTCAGCAGAGCAGCATGCAGCAGAGCGCAGCGGCAGCAGTGTCTCCGTCGCTTTAACGCAGCAGGGGCACAGAAGCAGGACTGCCATCTGGGGGCATCCCGCTGCCTCGGGGCGGGGGGCGCCGGAGCCCCCGCGACGTGCGAGCGCTCAGCGCAGCGCT